>NW_004624736.1:5141864-5159351 GCF_000247695.1 Heterocephalus glaber
GCCCTCCCTTCAACCCCTCCATCCCTCCCTATTTACACAGACTTTGTTTCCATTTTTCCATTTTCTCTTATTAATTCCATTCCCTTCTTTCCTTTCCCCTACCCTTCCCACTTCCCCTACCCCTTTGCCCTTTTTCTTCCTATTTTGCATTATCTATTATACCTTTTGATCCTTATTTACACTTTCAGTAACTCACACTAGAGAAACTATTCAGTATTTATACAAGCATACTTCTTAAAAAATGACTTGAACAAACAGTTTGTAATGTATGTGATTGGTAGAATATTTTTAAAATAGCCTTTTAAATGGTTGACCCTTTTTTGTTTGCACATATCTATTCCTATGCATACAGATATATCAATATTATTTAGGCAGAATAAACTAGCATTTATCTCAGATTAACTCTGAAATCTCATAAATTATTGCTGAACTTGTGATAATAGCTAAGTATTTTATAAGATGCTTCCTTAATTTTGTTATTGTAGGTACTTTTCTATTCGTTGTTTCAAGTAAATGAATAGGGCCGGGGATTTAGCTCAGTGGTTTCGCCACCTGCTGCGCAAGCACAAGTTTGATTCCCAGTACCAAAAATAAATAAATTAATTAAAATTAAAATTAAATAAATGAACAAAGTAAATTATTTCACAGGAAAGTATTACAAAAGCTTTGAAAGCTGTCATTTTCAAAACTTGAAATTTTTAATTTCTAGCTTAATCTTGTGCTCATCAGTGTTTTGTCTCTATTTGTAGCCTGCTTGAAGTTTTCTATAGATAGTAGCAGATAAATAGTGCCAAACATCAGGTTTAAAATTACTGTACTAACTTTAGTGTCTAAGCAGTCGCAGTCTCTGATTGGATACTGGGCAGAGGAATAGAGAAATGTCGTCTTTGGCATGATGTCACCAATGACCCTTTAATTCCAGCTGCAGATGCTCGCAGTGGGAAAAGCCGCATGAATGGCTCAGATGAAGAACAAGAAGGGGTCAGTGCAATTAACCAGAACGTGGCCCTGGCCATAGCAGGGAATCATTTTAATTTGAAGACTAGTGGAACAATGCTGTCTTCCTTGGTATGTTGGTGCACATTTCTCTAGTTTGGTTTTGTTTCTGTCTTCTCCCCTCTTCTGGTAGGAGAACCCAGCATAGAGCAAGCAGGGATGGTTGCTGCCTCCTTACTCTATGCTGGAAGGAATCATCACAAGGCTGACAGCCGAGGGATACGAGAACCAGACAGGGTTCTGGCAATAGCAAGAATATAGTACAGATGCAGATGGACCCAATGGTGCCAAGTTCAAGGGTCAGATCATTACAAAGGAGAGCAAACCAATTCTTCCTTATGTTGGAGTTTTGTGGCATGCTTCTTCTGTATTTATGAGTCACACTGTGTTTGCCTCCAAACAGAGACTGAAGGGCCAAATGCTTGGAATAAGTGCTTTTAAGCAAAAGACTTCAGCTTGCCTAGTTCCCCAGAGAGCCCAGGCAGGCTGTTTGGCTCTATGCTTTTGCACTGACCCTGTGGGCTCTGATTTCCTTGGGGTAGGATTCATCTGTCTGTTGCTAAGTTCTGACTATCCCTTGTCAAAACAACACTATATCCTCAGCTTAATTTAATTTTGCATTTCATTTTAAGACATGTATCTGCAGAGAAGTCCACATGGTTCTCTTCGGAGAAGGCAAAGTCTTGACCCAACTCTTCTGGATGACTGTCTTCTCTTCCCTCCAGCATTTAGCAGGCTCAGTATCCCCAGGAGGGCTAATTAGGGAGATCTGGAGGAATGGGGAAAAGTCCTTTAAGATTCCACATCACTGATGTTACAGTTTGATAAATACTGTGTTTTATGACCTCTTCCACCTTTCTAATATCTGTGTAATCAAAGTGACCAGCTTGAGGCTGTGTATGCCTTTTATATTACTTGCCTCTAAGGAAGAAACTCAGAAGCAGAAAGTTCACCTGTTAGAACATGTTTTCTGTGAAATTGTATCTAAAGATTTCATTTCTTCTTGTCAGCATACTCAGAATAACTCAAGTTAAAGTTACTTCATCATCTCTGTTATGACCATCCAAAACTAACATTTCCTTCACATAACTCACAAATAGTTCATTGCAGTTTCACCACCACATTCCACCGTATATTAGCTGGGCTGTATGAGCCAAGGGTGCAGCCACATAGTGTTGTTTGTGTTGATGTGATGAGTGACAGAAATGTGCTCAGCACTCTAAAATGAACACTTGTGGCCAAAATATCATAGCAGATGGCCTGAGGGCCCCCATCCCCTGCTCATGCAAACATAAATCATGGTTTGAGTCCCATGGCAGAGGACTCCACTAACATTTGGATTTGATTCATTTACTGAGCAGTTCATGACTCCTATATTGTACTTTAGACTCTGTATCAAATAAGCTAAATCATGAACAGTTAGGTTATTCATGGCACCCGGCCAGGCTAGTTCTCTTCTACAAGTCCAACCCTCCCTTGTCTGTCTTGGAGAAATACAGTACTTGGAGATCTTAGCAGCAAGAAAGCCCCTTTGTATCATTGAGATCAAAGACCATGGTTGAGGTCCAAAGCAAAGCACCAGACCACATTGCTCCTAAGAGAACAATCGTTTATGTGGCCCACAGCTTGGCTCAGGCACCAACTGCCCCAGGTGAACCTCATTGCTGAGCAAGCAGCCCAGCTCAGGGAAGCATCTTCCTTGCCTAAGGCAGGCAGGGCTACTAAGAGCAGGTACTCAGCCAAGGAAGTAGTCACTGTGTGCTGAGAGATTAGTAGCCCGTAAGCTTTTGGTTTTTCTGTTGCTTGACTTCTTCCCCTGCTTCCATCCCCCTCTCTTCCTTCCAGCCCTATAAACAATACAGTTCACTGAATGCTGACACCACCCGAAACCTCATGATTTGCTTCCTGTGGATCATGAAAAATGCCGATCAGAGCCTAATTAGGAAATGGATTGCTGACCTGCCATCAATGCAGTTAAATAGAATTTTAGACCTGCTTTTCATCTGTGTCTCCTGTTTTGAGTACAAGGTAAGTGTAGCATATGTTAACTTCATGCCAGTTTTTAATCTTTCAAGTTCAATTCTGTCTTGTTATTCTTCCCTTCTGTTTGCCTTATTATTTTTTCATATTTTTGTATTCAAAATCATAGCTTACCTCCCTTTATAGATGTGATCATTCCATAGGGAAAGGATATCTGCCTTCTGTTGCAGGCCTCGTTTCTTAATGGTCTCAGGCCTAGAATCCCCTGAGTGTCTCTCAGTAGTATGTGTCAAAACTGGCCGACACGACCATGGAGTGATCGGTTGTGACACTTCTCCCCATCAATAGTGATCTCACCAAAGTGACTGTCCCCTTGCCTCTATCCTGTCCAGGGAAAACCAAGCTCTGATAAGGTCAGCACTCAAGTCCTGCAGAAGTCAAGGGATGTCAAGGCCAGGCTGGAAGAGGCTCTGCTCCGTGGGGAAGGAGCCAGAGGGGAAATGATGCGCCGCTGCAGGGCTCCAGGTGTGTCCCGCTAGCCCTTCCCTGTTTTTTGTCAAACAGTTCTGCACCCTCTGTGGAAAAGAATGTCCTCCTAAAATCATTCTCGAGACATTTATGGAACCATCAAAGACAGCAAGTCTGGAATTCTGTGCATGGTGTATATAAGCCCTTTGCACCTAAAAGAAAGTTGCTATTTTAAGTCCAAAGACTTTGAAAATGTTCCCAAATGGCATAGGGTTTGGTGGTGGTGGTGGTTTGTTTGTTTGTTTGCAGTGCTGGGTATTTGAACCCAGAAGCTTGTACATGTTAAACAAGTGCTCTACAGCTGAGCTACATCCCCAGGTCCCAGATGTCATGTTTTAATGAAAATTTGGTTGTGGGTGAAGGTTACATGCAAAAATGTGAGTCATGAATGAGATAGGAAGTGCCTCCCTTGAGACTAAGGCCTTTCTAGAGACACCGGGGGCATGGTCAAGAAAATAGAGAGTTACAGTTCCAAGATCATCTCCCCAAATCATTCAGGGCACTGCCAGAATGGAACCAGTTCCCCAAAATGGCCTCAGAGTGTTCCAAACTTCCAAGGACCTGCTGCACTGGGAATGACCTCAAAAAGCTGAGCTCATCACTCTAGAACAGAGTGCAATGCCCAGGCACCCTTGATCTTTTTCCTTATTCACTGTGCTCTCAGTAAAACAGAGTGACAGCTTGTTCTATTAAGTGAGAAATAATGGCAGGGAAGTTGGAGGAAGCTCAAGTTTTTCAGTGGTGGTTGGCCACCTAAAATAACACCTATACTCTCTTTGCCAGTGATTCAGTGAAAACCCACAGAGTTTCGGTGTGACCCCCTGTTTATGAGAAATGTGCTTCCTTACAACCCAGAAAGGCCGGGATTCCTCTTAAGCTCTAGCCATCAATCAAAGGCCAGACCAGCCCAGACATTGGCAGTAGCAGTTTTATCTCCTCCCAGTACCCTGCAGACTCTAATTAACCAGAGAAATAGTGCTGAGTCCTCCTGGTTGAGTTTGTTACGGAAATTCTGGTTATCTTGGAGAGTTTCATGCTAATCAAATTCCTGTTGTGCATTTCTTAACTCCTAGGGAATGACCGATTTCCAGGCCTAAATGAAAATTTGAGATGGAGGAAAGAGCAGACACATTGGCGGCAAGCTAATGAGAAGCTAGATAAGTGAGTCACTCAGCAACTTTGTTCTACTTTTATTTAAGGTCCAAAACTATTTTTCCCAGGCTACTTGTATTACTAAAACAACTGGGTCCTTCCAAGGGTAAGAAAATGAAACATCTCTATCTGTATAAATATGGTTCATCCAAGGACCAAAAGTATAATGAGTTATGATTTCTAATTCTTAAACCTGTATTATATTGATAAGAATTTAAAGAAAAATAATATTAACCAACCTCAGATAGCTTAATTAAAGCAGCTAATGGGGAGCAGGGAAATAGAGAAAAGGAGACAAGGTACTCAAGACCACATAGTTTCAAATCTGTATTTCCATAAAGGGTACAATGATATATATTCAAGGATATTTATGTTAGCATTACTTGAAATTGTTTCTAAAATTAGAAACATAAATGCTCAAGAATAGGGTAATATATAACAAAATATTAGGTTGTTTTTGAAGTGTTTGAAACCATTTTAATGACATGGAGAAATAGCTATGGAATAATTCCTAAGGGAACAAATGCATTTGGGTTTAGAGTACCATTTCAGATCACTAATTACATATAGTAAATGCATTTTATTTTTTTTTATTTATTTTTTTGGTACCAGAGATTGAACTTGGGTCCTTGTGCTTGCGCAGCAGGCGGCAAAACCACTGAGCTAAATACCCGGCCCAGTAAATGCATTTTAAAAGGCTGGAAGGAAAATTTACCAAGAACATTAATATAATAATAGTTTTCTTTGGATGTTGGGAATATAGAGAATTGATATTTTCTTTTTTAGGCTTTGTTGTATTTCCTACAATGAATTTGTATCATGTTATCTATTATAGTCAGAAAAAATATATACAAAGAAATGAAAGAAGAAAAATATTGATTGGATTGCAGTGAATGCCCTATATATAAAGGGGACTATATATGCAATAATTTAGACACATGAGGGTTAAAACTAAGTATATTTGAATGCATAGTGGACATCTCCTCTGCCTCATAGGTATGAATCCCAGGATTCACTCAGCAAAACATTGAATAAAGACCCTCCACACACATGCGAATACGCCCATGGTGGATGATTCGGTCCTCACATGGGAAGATGGGATGACTTGAAAAGGAGTGTTGTTTTTAATTAAATATTTGTTAATATCTCTGCTGTTACTGTAAGAATGATACATTCTGGTTCACTTATGGGACTTCTTGAAGTCAAATTATTTTAGAACATCAAAGAGTTTAACAAATTCTTATTACAGGCATTACTTGGGAAACCCCGTTGTTAGTCTTATCAATAATTCCAGGGGGCCTGGCGCGCGGCGGGCGGGCCGGCGGGGCGTGCTTCCGGGTGGCGCGATGGGGCGCACGGCCGGCGTCACAGGCTAGGGGCGACGAGTGACGGCTCGCCAAGGGTGGCGCGGGCTGGCCTCGGGGCCCTGGAGGGCAGGCAGGCCGGAGAGTCCGAGCCGTTGACTCGCCGCCCCCTCCCGGCATGTCGGCTCAGGCCTCCGACCCTGCGGCCCGTGCCCCGGCCCTGGAAGCCGCGACGCCCTCGGGGCTGGAGCCCGGCGCCGCCGCCTGCGGTCTGAAGCCCCTGACCCCGAACAGCAAGTACGTGAAGCTGAACGTGGGCGGCTCGCTGCACAACACCACGCTCCGCACGCTCACGGGCCAGGACTCCATGCTCAAAGCCATGTTCAGCGGCCGCGCGGAGGTGCTCACCGACGCCGAAGGTTGGGTCCTGATTGACCGCAGCGGCCGCCACTTTGGTACAATCCTCAGCTACCTGCGGGATGGGTCCGTGCAGCTACCTGAGAGTACCAGAGAACTGGGGGAGCTGCTAGGTGAAGCTCGCTACTACCTGGTGCAGGGCCTGATCGAGGACTGCCAGCTGGCACTGCAGCAAAAAAGGGAGCACCTGTCCCCACTGTGCCTCATTCCCATGGTGACATCTCCCCGTGAGGAGCAGCAGCTCCTGGTCAGCACCTCCAAGCCCGTGGTGAAGCTCCTGCACAACCGCAGTAACAAGTACTCCTACACCAGCACCTCAGATGACAAGCTACTTAAGAACATTGAGCTGTTTGACAAACTGGCCCTGCGCTTCCACGGGCGGCTGCTCTTCCTCGAGGATGTCCTGGGGGACGAGATCTACTGCTGGTCCTTCTATGGGCAGGGCCGCAAGATCGCCGAGGTGTGCTGCACCTCCATTGTCTATGCCACGGAGAAAAAGCAGATCAAGGTGGAGTTCCCAGAGGCCCGGATCTTCGAGGAGACCCTCAATATCCTCATTTACGAGACTCCCCGGGGCCCAGACCCAGCCCTTCTGGAGGCCACAGGGGGCGCGGCTGTAGGTGGTGGGACAGGCCGAGGGGAAGATGAGAGCAGAGAGCACCGTGTCCGCAGGATCCACGTCCGGCGCTACATCACCCATGATGAGCGTCCGCATGGCCAGCAGATTGTCTTCAAGGACTGACCTTGAGCCTTCCCTGCCCCCTGCTTCTGAGCCCCAGTGCCTCCTTCTTCTCTCTCCCTCTCCCAGACCTTTTCCCCCGGCTCTGCTGGCCAAGTCGTGGGTCTTCCTTCTGTCCCCTTGTGTCATGGTACAGTTCGCCTTGGCCCTTTCTACTCACGGCTAACACAGCCCATTCCAGCCCCTGCAGGCAGAGCCCTTTGGAAGGCCAACATTTGCTCCCTCCTCGCCATTCTTGTCCCTGCAGACTTCCCCCCACCAGCTGGTTAGGACGATTTAGAACCCCCTTTCTGTCTTTAGTTCATTGTACACAGGAAAGTGTTGATCCAGCCCTTAGTAACACCCCGCGTTCCGAGCTGCCTCAGGCGGGCGCTGCCTCCTACCTGCACTCCCCTCCCTGCTTAATTGTGTCCTAGGCGGGCCTGGGCCTGTACCAGCTCAGCTATCTTCTCCATCTGTTTCATATTATTTATTGTTTTAATTTTCTATTAAATTATTGGAATAATTTTAAAAAATAATAATAATAATTACCATTTGTTTTAGGTATTTTCTTGTAGCTCTTCATTCCCTCAACTGATTTATAACTTGACTCTAAGAGTCGGTACATTCTAATTCAGATGGTGTATGATATCACACAAAACCATGCATTCAGTAGGTGCAGAACTGCTTAGCTGGTTAGGTCTTCTACTCTGTAGGATTAAAAGACGAGCCTAACAAGGCATGTTTTGCCTGGACTAAGTAAAGTGACTAAGTAAATGTTTTGAGAAACCTTTCCCTTTTGCTTGCAGTAACAACAGAATATTTAATTTTACCATGCAGGCCCTGCCAATTTTCTCTACAATATTGAATCTTACCATGCAGGTCCTGCTAATTTTATCTAGATTAGTTCTCAGCCCTGAGCCTCCTGGTGGGCTTCTCATTACGAGAGCTAATGGTGCACATCTCCAGATCTTCAGGGGCTATGTCCTAGAACAATTATATCTGCTCAATTTAGCTATTTGGAAAACTTCGTAATTATGATGATAGTATCTTTCACCTTTCTCTTTCAAATCACATTCCAATTATTTTAGTTTCCTTTACAGCTGTAATTTTCAACCTAGGATGCACATTAGGATCACCTGGGGAAATTTAAAGCTCTTTCTTTCAAAATGCCAAGACCAATTAACTCACAATCTCCAGCTGTGAGACCCAAGAACCAGTATCTGATAAAACTTTCCAAGAGATTCTATTGTGAAGTTAAGTCTGGGAACCACCAGTGGAGTAAGCATAGCTGGGTAGGCTTTTCCAGACCCAGATTAGCTGGGTGTGGTAATCCATGACTGTAAGCCTAGCACTCTGGGAGAATGAAGCATGAGCATCCCAAGTTCAAGACCAGGGTGGTCAATTCAGTGACACTGTCTCAAAAAATTAAAAAAGAAAAAGCTGGGGATATAGATCAGTGAAAAGACCCTGAGTTCAATCCCCACTCCTACTAGAGAGAGGAAGAGAAAGAGAAAGAGAAAGGAAAGAAAGGAAGGAAGAAAGAAGAAAGAAAAGAGAAACAGATTAGTGGTGATGATGGTTGCATAACAGTATGAATGTACTTATTACCACTGAACTATGTATTTACAACTTATTAAAATGACAAGTTGTATGTTATGTATATATATTTTACCAAAATTAAAAATTGAGAACAAAATTGGAATAATCTAGATCTGTACTGCCCAGTATAGCAGCCACTAAACACAAGTAGCTGTTGCATGCTTATGATGTAGCTAATTCAAATTCAAATATAAAATGAGTATAAAATAGATGCCATATTTTACAGTAGTAATTTTTATATTAATTACATTACTGTACACATTGACAGTATTTTTTCTTTCTTAGGTTGTTTTATTTTTGCTTTGGATGGTGGGGATTGGATGTGAGGCCTATGTGTCATCCACTATGTTTCTTTTTTTTTTTTTTGGTACTGGGGATTGAACTCGGGTCCTTCCGCTTGCGCAGCAGGCGGCGAAACCACTGAGCTAAATCCCTGGCCCTATCCACTATGTTTCTATTGGACAGTGTTGCTCTAAATTTAAACCTAGCTATAAATTAATTGAAAAGAGCTTTTAAATTTTTTTAATTTTACCCAAATGCTATCACTTGGAAAATGAGAAAATATGTCAAGCAACTTAGGACCAGGGAGCTTATGCTAAGTATGAAAACAATTGAGTTTCCCAGAAACATATTTTTAATCACTCAGTGGTATGTGAACAACTACAGTGCCCCATTATTGGAACAAGGGGACTAGAGAACAGCTAAATGGCGATCCTGGTCTAAGACGTCTGTGCTCATAGCATGATACCCAGCCTTTATTGTACCATCTTGGCCACTGACATATCTTGGGAAAATCAATTCTTCACGCCTCTTTCCTCAAAACTAAATGTGTATAGTGAGACAAAATGCAGTAGTTCTACCTTATCCACAGGGGACACATTCTAAGAACCCCAGTAGATGCCCAAAGTCACAGATGGCATTGAATCCTATAGACAAGCACTGTGATACTGTGACAGCCAATCCAATCTGATAAGCAAGACAGCTACTACATGCCTAATGGGTGGGTAGCACATACAGCATATACACTGGACAAAGCATTGCTTCAGGCAGGATGGTAGGGGACAGAATGCTCTTTAGAATGGTGCATGATTTAAAACTAATAAATAGTTTATTTCTGGAAGTTTACATTTAATATCTTCAGACAGCAGTTGACCGTAGGTAGCTGAACTACAAAAGCAAAACCATAATGAGGGGAACTATTTTATACCTTTCCAGCTTCACTTACATTATATGAAAATGGATTAACTAGTGCATGAACCATACTGATTCCTTAAAATGGTATCTAATAGAGAAGCAGCAACTGGCAATTTCCCTCCCATTCTTAGTATATAGTAACCTGTAATCCCCAGCAGGATGATAGATGACCTGCCCCATAGGAGTGCATCCTTTGCCTTCCATTGGAAAAGAGTAAAAGGTTTTTCTTTGGTTAGTTAAGCAAACCTAAAGTGGTTTTTGGAAAGTTAAGAGATCTTATCTCCCCTGACTCAGTTCTGAAGCAGCACCCTTTGCTAACCTAGTAGCTTTGCTGTTTACCAGACTCACATCAGACCCAGTGTCTCCAACATGTCTCAGGGGCTTCCCCTCACTCAGATCTGAAGATAGTTCTCATGCGTGAGATGCAGGCATAGCTCTAAAACTGTAGGCAACCATCTGATGGGCTTTCATAATTGCCAGTAGCAACCAACAATTGTTTCTCTACCCGTTTTTTTTTTATAATTGTCATCATTATTTATAATAGGGGATGAGTGTGACCTGGAGACTTCACCTAGACAATCTTTCTAAGCAAACATCAATCTCAGAAAGCACCCGATCTCCTTAGTTACTTGAACCAGAAATTTTATTTTCATTTCAAAATTAACTGTTCCAAAGATTTCTTTGTGCCTTGGTGCATAGATTGCCATCATTAGAACCTGGCCAAGTTTCATTTGTGCTTTAATTTGACCTCTTTTTGTTTCTTAGAACAAAGGCAGAGTTAGATCAAGAAGCCTTAATCAGTGGCAATCTAGCTACGGAAGCAAATTTAATCATCCTGGACATGCAGGAAAACATTATCCAGGTGAGGACAATAAACACCTGATCTGATCTTTCTGACATAACTGTGTTTACTGGAATTTTTAAAGGAATTCTTTATTTAAAATTGTGAAAGAAATAAACATGATCCCAAAATGCCTTTTTAAAAAATGAAGTTGGGAAGTTTACTATTTGTAACGGCGTGCACCCTGCAAATTCCAGAGATATCATTCTTCTGCATCTTTACTTGGAAAGAGTTAGGTGTTTGATGAGCCGACCTCCGTGGTTAAATTGGCCCAACTGTGTGCCCGGTTTGTAATGAAAATGGTGGGCTTCTAGTTTAGTATCTAGAATAAGCCTGGCAACTAGGTTTCTTTGGATAGGTCAACTTCAGTTGAATAATGGTCACTGATTGCTATATAGAAGTGGTGGCAAACCTGTGGCATGCATGTTATTTGTTTTTCTTTTAAGACAAAAGATGTTAATGAATAAGTTGTTTTTTCTAAACTAAAACCTCAGTATTCAGGTTTAATTGCAGTGTTGGCACTTGGCGATAAATAAGTGAGTTTTGGGTTGTGCCCTGGGCCCTCATCTCTAAAAGGTTTACCATCACTGGTATAGGGGTTGTTATTATGACTAGACTAAGGGCTGGGGATTTAGCTCAGTGGTTCCGCCACCTGCCTCACAAGTGCAAGGACCCGAGTTCAATCCCCAGTACCAAAAAAAAAGGCCACTAAAACTTGGGCCAGAGATTTAGCTCAGTGGGTCTGCCGCCTGCTTCGCAAGTGCAAGGTCCTGAGTTTGATCCCCCGTACCAAAAAAAAAGAATGACTGGACTAGGTAAAAATCAGTGCTAAGTGTGATAAATGATGACTGTTTTAGATTCTAATTGGTCAGGGAAAGTTGTTTGTCCTCTGAATTTGCCATCCCTGCTGTAGAAAAATACAGTGACCCCTCCAGATCTTCAGGTTTCGCATTTTCATTTTCAGTCACCTGCAGGTCAAAAATATTGCATGTGTATTGAGCATGTACAGACTTTTTTCTATCGTTATTCCCTAAATAGTACAACATAACAACTATTTACATATAATTTATAGTGTATAAAGTATTATAAGCAATCTGGAAATGATTTAAAGAAACAGGAGGATGAGTGTAGTTTGTATGTGAACATTACATCATTTTATATGAGTGACTTGAACATCCTCAGATTTTGGTATCTAGGGGGGTGGGATGAAGGGCTCTTGGAACCAGTCCCACACAGATACCAATGAAGGACCACCCGTACGTAGTGTCTCTGTGAACCAAAACATATTTTATCTTCTAAATTATATTTTCAAAAAGTCCCAAGAAGCCTATATGGTAATGACTTTTCAGTTGCCCTAAAACATAAATTTTTACATTTTCCTCAAGAAGCCATTTTTAGAATAAATCCAGTGTTGCTTTTTTAAGGATAGAAGCAACATTGTTGAAATACAGTGGAACCTTAGTTATTCAACTTTTAACTTCTATAAAATCAAAGTAATTACTGTACAAAAATAAAAGTAAAGAATGTGGGGTATCTTTGACTTTTATGTCTTTGATAAATGCTCAGCATCACATGATGGTTTTGTTATACAACATGACTTTGGTTGCTAACAGTCTTCAAAATGTGTCTGTAGTTTTCCAAGAATGCTGAAACTTATTTATTATCCTTGGTGTTGTTAGCTATAGCTGATAAATAAGTTTCTGTTCAGAAACACCATTGCCACCAAGCAGCCCTGTTTTACTGGGAATCACACAATTGTGATTTTGAAGCCCACAAGGAAAGCTGTGCCTTGTGGACATCAAAGAAGGAGCACATGATATGGTAGCTGGAAAACCCATAAAACCTTCATCTGAAGGCGATGGAACATCAGATCACTGAGTTAATGACCAGGAGCCTCTCCTGTGTTCGGCCTCAAACTTCCTGGCAGGGTGCACACATTCAGGGATGCTGTCCTTCTGTTCCTCCAGGCAAGTTCTGCTCTGGACTGTAAAGACAACCTGCTGGGAGGTGTTCTGAGGGTCCTGGTGAATTCACTGAGTTGCGATCAGAGTACCACCTACCTGACTCACTGCTTTGCGACACTCCGAGCCCTCATTGCCAAGGTAAACATAGATGCTTGTTTTATTACTCTTCACTAAGAATAAGATTCTCATCTGTCCTCACTTCTTTCTTCAAGTGGACCAAACCCCATAGAGTACATTAAGTGGCACAGCTTCAAATGTCTTAATTCTTCCTATGAAGAAAATAGATGTAATGATTCAGTGAAAGTCAGCATAGAGAGGACAGTCAGTTGTGTCCTTGAAATGTGGTCCTGACTAGCAAAATGTAAAATGGCATCTCACTGAGAGTCTATGACACGAGAGCAAAAACAAATTGAGAGGCTTTGCAATTTTACCGTTTCTCTTGAATGCCTTATCAGAGTAAGATTAAATCCTATACATGACTCCCATTAGAAAGTCTTACAAAATATATACCTTGACTTAGTACAATTGTGTTACATGTGTTATATGTTCTTTGGCCTGTTAGTCTGGTTTGCAATCTGTATATATGATAATTAACTTTATAAGGTCTTATAAGATAAATGAATCTGATGCTAGAAAAATAAAAAGGGGATGGGGGAAAGAAGGGAACTGAAATGTGTTATGTACATGTACCAATCTCCTATAGTGAATGTAATCATTATGTACTGAAAACATGTACTAATAAAAGTAAAAAAATTGGAAAAGCAAAAATAAATAAAATTTTTCAAAAAATACATCATTCAATGCCAGAGGTTTAGAAATTAATTTCTGATAGCCCAAGAATGTACGTTACTTTGGGTACCACAGTTTATGCAGACTAGTTTTTCTCCTTTATGGGAAATCTTAGTGGAGCACCTTCGCAGAGGCCTTTTAACTTTAAAAAGTAAAATTCTACTGCTGTCCTCTATTAGAGCCATTTTCTCTTTCTTAGTCATTCAGGATTGATTCCTTCAGAGATGTAACTTCACCAGTGAATTCAACCTGGCTAACAATGAAGTTAATAGCCCTGGCCTCAGTTGTGTGGTTGATAATTAAATCTTGCGTTGACTTCATTGCTTAAATCCATCTTCTGACTCATGTAGCTCATTATCTGTACAGAGCAACACATTAACTCTTCTGGGCTTTTTGCTTGTCCAAGCAGACATTTGCATATTTCAACAGGTACCCAAAGCAGAGAGTGTATGAAAGTGCCAAGTTATGCCTAATGTCCTGTTGTGTCTGTCCTAGTTCGGAGATGTGCTATTCGAGGAGGAGGTGGAACAGTGTGCGGACCTGTGTCAGCGAGTGCTGCACCACTGCAGCAGCAGCATGGATGTCACCCGGAGCCAAGCCTGTGCCACCCTCTACCTCCTCATGAGGTTCAGTTTTGGAGCCACCAGTGTAAGAGCTCAGACCAGCTGGGTGACCCAGAATTAGTACAGAAAGTGAATGCAAAACACTGTTAGAGAGGAAAACTGAAGAAAACCTTTGCAATATTGCCATTTATGTCTGTAAGAAACAGTTGAATATGTAGATGGATAGCAGCTTTCACCTGCATTTAGATCTTAAAGTGACAATCTGGACTAATTGAATGTGCTGGTTGCCATGTGTATTGTTTCCCTAAGAAATGGAAGAATATTTGTAGATTTAAAAGTTATCATTTGTGGAGCAAATACAATAGACAGGTTAAGAATTTGAAAGTGTAGGGCCAGGGATTTAAGGTCCTAAGTTTGATCACTGGTACCAAAAAAAAGAATTTTGGAGTATGTCCTGTTTCTTAATTCTGAAATGGTGCCAGTTCTGGCTGGTACCTGGAGGAACTCTAGAAGGGAATATTTAATGATCAGTGTCATCTAGACCTGAGTTTTAATCAAAGCTTAGAAGCCTTTGGAGTTCAGCTTTATTGTAGAACAGTAAAACTTTGCCTTCATTTGTACAGATTTAGATATATTCTTTTGGAATTTTTATTTTTGATCATGTCAGTGAGCACATTCAAATGATGTTAAAGATAAACTGGCCATGGAAGACATCCAGGGTCCTCAGAATATATTAGGGGTAATTATTTAAAACTCTTTAAGAGCTAGGCATGGTGCAGCATGCCTGTAATCCTCCCACTCTGGGAAGCTGAGGCAAGAGGATTGAAAGTTTGAGCCCAGCCTGGGCAACTTAGTGCCTTAGTGAGATCCGGTCTCAAAATTAAAAAAAAAAAAAATTTAAAAGGGCTAGAGATGTATCTCAGTGTGAAGGCTCTGGGTTCAATCCCCAGTATCATATGAAAGAAGAAAAAAGCCTTTAGGGCATTTCCCATGGGCTTTTGGGGGTAGCCCTGTTTTCCTGTGGTCCAAGAAAAACAGGAGAAATGAATAGTGGTTGCTTAATTAGAATACAAAATCTCAGGAGTCCTGGCCTTGGAGGTCTCATTCCTCTTTGCAGTTTAAATAAAGTTCCAAGAAGAGAATCTTGACCCAAAAAGATACATACTATGACCTGATTTTATAAGAATCTTCCAGGCAGGAAGTGGGGAAGCAGCCCAGTCCTCAATGAAAATTTAAAGGGAGCCTGACAGATTTATGTGAGCGCAACATCCAAACTATTTAAACAATAATGTGAGTCTTAGAGTGTAGCTCACATTTCACTGAGAGAAAAGGAAATGATTAAGACTAGAACAAAAGAAACATTGGGGAGTTGTTTGTGTCTGGCCCTACTGCCTTCAGTTATTTACTAGTTGAGTGTCTCTATTTGTTCTTTTGTTGTTGTTTTCTTTTTTCTGATGCAGAACTTTGCAAGAGTAAAGATGCAGGTAACCATGTCTCTGGCATCTTTGGTGGGCAAAGCGCCAGACTTTAATGAGGAGCACCTGAGAAGATCCTTGAGGACCATTCTGGCCTACTCAGAAGAGGACACAGCCATGCAGTCAACTCCTTTTCCTGTCCAGGTAGACCAATGAACACGTCTTGCCTCATGCAAGAGATTGGGATCAGCCAATTATAAATACACACAAACACACATATGTTTATACAAATGTAATTTAGATATAATATATACTATTTATAAACATTTATTGCCTTTCCAATATACGCATGCTTCCAATACCTTGAAAATTATAAAAAACCAATCCACCACTGTCCCCAACTTCCGAACTCCAAGATTCCAAGAGTCTACTTGGAAAGCTCAGTCTCAAAGCAATTCAGAGTCAATCCAAGACAACTGATACTCAAGTGTGTGGCCAGGAACTAAATGCTATGTAAGGTTAGAGAAAGGGTGGGAGTAATTAAACAATCTAGTGGCCCAGAAAGGCTTGTGAAAGGCTGGGGTAGGTTCAGGGAGAGTAAAGGAGAGATTATGAGTAGGAGTGAGAGTGGATTGTGTGTGAGAGACAGTGAAGGGGCCAGGTTGACTAGTGAGCACTTGATGGGAAGGAAGAACCAAGTTTAAACAAACATGAAAAAGATTAGTCCTAAGGAAACTTGTGAACAATAATTTCTTCTTTGTCTGTTGCACTGCCTGTGAAATAAATAAAAAGATAAGCATCTCTTTTTATCTTTTAACTCAAGTTCATAGCCTCCTCTGTGCTAGCTTTCCACTTAAGTGAGAATGAATGAGTGAATTTTTCTTTCTTCCCTTAGACCGAGGGCTCTATTAGCCCAGAGTCTCTCCTGCTTTCTGCAGTAAGGTTGCATTCTCGTTCTCAGAACTCTTTTCCTATCCTCTGCTCTGCATCATAGCCTGCCTCTCTCATCTCCTCTTGACCATGCTCTTGTAAATTAATGTCATCTTTCATATAGAGATATTCTCGAGCAAGACCAAGCAAAGTATAAGCAGTGTAGTAGAGGTCTTCAGTGCCTCCACCCAGTGAAATAAGTCTAGTGGAGAGAATTTTAAGAGGACTGGAAACTGACAGAAGGAATTGGAGAACATTCTGTAACTGAGCCACTTGCCAGGGTCCACATATCTCACAATCTATTAGCCTGCACTGCAAGCCCCTCTGGCTGCTCCTCTGCTGTCTTTTCTAATTAAGTGGCTCCAAGAGGTTCTAAAACCTTTGAAGCCTCAGGAAGCTCCAGGAAGCTTTAGAAACATGGAACCCGAGCAGAGGGCCTAAGCTGCCTCTGCTTGGTATAAAAATCCCTGATGCTCAGCATCGAGTTTCCAGGTTTCAAATAACTGAAACTAGTTCAAGCTAATTTAAATACAGGGTATTGGAATAGCAGGTAATATAAGGATTCAGGGCTCGTTTGTGGAGTGCAAGACCACCTCACATCTGGGCCTCAGAAGCCCCTGATCTCACAAAGGTGAAAGCTACAGGGCATCCAGTCTAGAGTCTCCTCCATTCTGGGCTCTGCTTCTCTCTGAACAAAGACTTTCCATAGATTCTCCCATGCGTGTTCAGTATAATCCTAATGCCTTACAATGGACTACCCAGCCTGGATTATTGAGACCTTTCACTTTTTTGCAGGTAGAAGAACTTCTCTGCAACCTGAATAGCATCTTATATGACACAGTGAAAATGAGAGAATTTCAGGAAGATCCTGAAATGCTCATGGATCTCATGTACAGGTGAATGCTTCTGATAAAATCAAAAGGGCACCATTTGGATGGCCTAGGACTTGTCTCTGTGGCATGTTCATTAATATAGTTATGATAGGTAACACAGGTAGAACTGGGTTTTTTTTGTTTTTGTTTTTGTTTTTTTGTATTAAATTCTTTTATTGGTACATTGTAGGTATACAACACAATTACATTTCTCATTGGGAA
>NW_004624736.1:5164733-5188931 GCF_000247695.1 Heterocephalus glaber
GAAGGTGGCCCAAAAGCCCTTTCCTCTGGGCTGGGAAAAGCAGGAGGGATGGTGACCTGGAAGCCCCTTCCTCTGGACCAGGAGCAGTGGGACGATGCCTCAGGAGCCCCTACCTCTGGGCCGGGAACAGCGGAACTCAGTACCTTGGTCTGGTGGTCTGGTATCCTCTGCGTCTTTGTAGTGTGGAATCAGGTGGCTGCCTGTCTGCAGTGGGGTGATTCAGTGTCTTCCGCGTGACTCAGGACCTCGGTAGGGCATGGGAGGTAGAACTGTTTTGATGACATCCAACATGTATGTGAAAAAGGTTGGAAATTAAACATTCAGGATCGGTTAACTCATATATGAATTTTCAGTGAATTTAAAGTGAGGCACCTATTTTATAACACTATATTCCATTTAAAATAGAATGAGAGAAAGGAATTATCAACTGTTGCATGAATTATTTCCTATACAGTTTTGTCTCACTTATATTGAGACATACATATATATATATATATATATATATATGTATATATATATACAGTTTTATGTTAGAAAGCATATTTCACTCTGTAGTTTAAACTTTTTCTTTCCAGTCCTTGTTTGGGAAGAACTTCTTATAGAAGCAGAATTTTCTTAATACAACTTTGTAATTAGGGTAGTGCTTTTGTCTTCTGATATTCTGAGAGAAAGGAAAGTAAGAAAATTGCTCGAAATCCATGATAAAGAACATCATTTTACCAAGTCTTTTATTTCCTCATAGGGCTCTTTCTTCAGTCCAGCACACCACAGGGATGGAATAGAAACAGTTGGATAAAAATATTTGCTTTTTCTCTCATTTTCTGAAGACTAAGGCAAAAATCTTAGGGTAGGGGGGAAGTAGCCACATGCAGTAGAACAGTGCCTTTAACTGGTTGTCCTTAATACTATTTGTTAATCTGTCTTCAGAATTGCCAAGAGTTACCAGACATCTCCTGATCTGCGGCTGACCTGGCTCCAGAACATGGCAGAGAAACACACCAAGAAAAAGTGCTACACAGAGGCCGCCATGTGCCTGGTGCACGCTGCTGCCCTGGTGGCCGAGTACCTGAGCATGCTGGAGGACCACAGCTACCTGCCCGTGGGCAGTGTCAGCTTTCAAGTAAGGCCAAGTCCAGCTTTTCCCTTGGAGCAGTGGTCTCACCCAGGGGCAATTTTGCCTCTACTCCCATTGGACAATGTCCAGAGGCGTTCTGCTTGTTACCACTGGGGGTGGGAGGGTGAGTGCAGCTGGCATCTGAAAGGGGGGAGCCATGGATATTGCTTAACAGTCTACAATGCATAGGGAGTTTTCCCCCTACTAAGAATTAGCTGGCCTCAATTGTCAGTAGTGCCAAGGCTGAAAACCCTACTTTAAGTGTTATATTTGCCTCCTCTAATTGCTTTGCCATTTTTCTTTCTTAAATTACTGTTTACAATAATGGTATCTAGAGTCAATAGGCACTTGTGTAGACATTCTCAAACAGGTACATGCATGATTTCATTTCACCTTTACAGTAAACCTGCGAAGCTGGCAGAAGGGAGCGTGTTATTACTCCCACTTCACATATCTAAGAACTGAAAGAACAATTTTTCTAAGGTCATTTCAACTCTTTCTCAAAGACTTGTCATTGCCACCAAACAGGAAAGTTTTTCTTAACATTAGAGAAATGATTGGCCTTATCCCTTGGTTTTACTCCCCAACTCTGTAGGGTCTCATTCTCTGATCCAAAATTAAAAATCAAATTGACCTGGCAAGGGAAACAGAAAACCTCAATCAATACATTCTGAGGATAAGCTGAAAATTACCCAGCAGTGACAAGGGGAAATTGTGTGCCAGACCTAAAAGTGAACTCAGACCTGCATGTTCAGTGGCTACTTTAACTGTTCTTAATGCATAGCTTAATACAGTCTTTGGAGGACAAAGAGCTGTAAACTGTTCTGCATGCCTTTTTTTTTTTTTTGGTACCGGGGATCGAACTCAGGACCTTGTGCTTGTGAGGGAGGCATGGTACCACTCAGCTAAATCCCCAGCCCTACATGCCTTTTTTTAAAGAGACATAATCTGGAGAGATGACCATCCCTGAAACTGTGAACAATATAGCTATAGTAATAGAGCTCTTTTCAAGCTAGACTCAAAAACCAATGACAAGTATTTGTATTATTCTTATTTGAATTTCTACGACTGATTTTATGAAAGGCTTTGTTCTCATTATTGTTCTTCAATATGATTTTGTGATGCTTTGTCAAGCAAAAAGAAATGACGGTTCAAAGTTGCTTTCCCAGGCTTAGGGAATAAGTCACGGAAACTATTGCTGCTGGAGTCAGGAGCTTCTGGTTTGTTCATCTGCAAAGCTTGGATCACCTCCTGTTCTAACACCTTCTTTCTTGTGGTCCTCAAGAGCAAAAATATTTATTCCATGATTTCACTCTCAGCAGATATTTTATTCTTAATTCAGAAATGTTTGTTATAAAAGCCAGTAATTAATTTCACACCCAAAAAGCATAAAAAGATTACATCTCATTTGGAACCACATAAAAGTGATCATGAAAGTTATAAAAATTAGTTTAGGCCTGAAATTCCAGCACTCTGGAAGGCTGAGGCAGAAAGATTCCAAGTTCAAGCCCACCCTGGGCAATTTAGCAACTTAGCGAGACCTTGTCTCAAAATAACAAAGGGGTAGGGGTGTAGGTCAATGCAAAGGTCCTGATTCAGTCCGCAGTACCACCACGGGTTCTTTCATCAAGTTTATTTTGGTCATGTGATATTATCAAGGCTAAGTATAGTACTACTCTTATTCCCAGAAAACTTTAGGTTTATCATTTAATGTTGAATTGAATCACCCCCTTTTCTTATTTCATTTGCTATACCATTTCTCACAGTTATGCCTTTTTTAATGTTGCTGTGTTTTAATTACTATTTAATCACTGAGGTATTAATTTCTTTTCACTTTTGTGTTTAATAAGCCTTACTCTCTTTATTTTACTTAAAATTCAGTTATTTTGTCTATAATAAGTCATCCCAAAGTGAGATACAATTGTTATTTCAAAATTAACAGAAATGCCACATTGTCTCTACAAGAGGGCATACAGCTCTATCTTTTCATATCTTTATTCATTTATCCCTGCTTTTGGAGGAATTTTTTAGCACTTAATCTGTCCTCCTGAACTTTACATTCCAATCGGAGACATTGTGTACATGTACATTGTGTACAATAAAGAATGTATTCTTTATTCTTTATTCAGTTACAATTATGATGAGTACTGTTGTAAAGAGACACAAGACTCTCTGAGTATTTATAATGTGGCTCAGCCTGAGGGTCAGGGAGGGATGAAGAGGTGAAGAGGAAGGTAGAAGAAACTGCAAGGGGAGGCCTTAATAACATATGGAGAGCACGATGAACTAGGTGTTCTCAGGTACAAAAGAGGTCCCAAATTATGTTGATGCTTATGGTGAGTTCATGCTTCTCTCAAATGAGACATACTCTCATTCAGTTTGGAAATGGTTGCTTAAAGCCACACAACACTCAAGGTAAGAATGGAATTCATCTGCCTGCATAAGGGAGGTTACCCTGGAGTAGTACTCACCAACTTGACCCAAACAGAGCCTTCAGACCTTAGTGTCCTCACCGCTTCTGGTCCTGGGCTTCAGTTCTGTGGCCCTCATTCTTCACAGACTTCCTACACTGCTTAAGATTTAGGTTTGTATCTGCAGGTCCAAACCTGGGAGAAAAGAGAGATGCCTCATTTCTAGCAATTGAAGAGAAAGTCTCAGGACATCTCATTGATTCTAATTGGTTAATGTGCTTATCCCTGAACCAATCATAATGGCCAAAGAAATCAAGTGCTCTAATTGGGTAAGCCAGAGTCACAGGACCTCAGCTAATATCATGAGTGATTCTCCAAAAGAAAGAGTGCTTTATATTACAGAAGGAGGTAGGAATTACGTGCAGTGTTAACAATGCATGTCCACTGTTGCTTTTTCTTAAACATTTTCAACATTGTTCTGCCCCAATAAAATTGAACCATTGGAAAAGACTTGTAAACTATAAAGATAAATCTGTGCAAGGAAAAATAACTTTGAGGTCCCTGAATTGCAAGAAACTGAGATCATTAAAATTCTGTGCTTTAGAGTACAGTATTTATTTAACACATGTAGATGTGGACACATCCTCAGATGCTGCTGTTACTTTTACTTCCCTAAATCTGAAGCCAAGAAAGTCTTCCCAGAATCTTTTTCCACTGACTACACCTAATAAGCTACATAGCTTTATATCTATTCTCTATGTAGAAGATTGAATATAATTGTAATAGTACTAGTTTCTTGAGTTATTTTGATTCTTTCAATGGAATTTATTGGACCTTGCACTATCTCTAATTCAGAAACATCATTACACATAAGCTAGGGTTGGAAGAAAAACTCCACCTATATTCATAAAAATACATGACAGTGTTGGATGGAAAGGGATAGCTATGGCAACTATCTCATCAGTTGCTGAAATTGACTCTCTTCCTCTTATTAGCCCACTGAGAAGGCAGACAGCTTTTACTTCACAAGCCATTTCTGATAAATTGGTGATGGTTGACTAGAACACTATGCTGAGAAAACTTTGAGACTATGTCCAGGTTCTGGAGGAAAGAGTATTATAATTGATTCTTTTGTTTTGTTTTGTTTTTTGTTTTTGTTTTTGTTTTGGCACAGGGATCAAACTCAGGTCCTTGCACTTTCAAGGCAGGTGGCAGAACCACTGAGCTAAATCTCCAGCCCTATAATTGATTTTTCATGCCTGCCCTGCACTCAACAATAGGAAATAGTGGCATGTCCACTACTAATTGCAATTCTTAAGCTAGGAAGGGTCCCATTTCTTCTATACTCCATATGTATTTATTCCATAGCTATGAGCAAGAAAAAATTACTTTTGACCAGTCAAGAGTATTAGAGTCACTGCGAGGGTCACACCCTGGGTGAAGTGCACAGGGCACAAAATATACAGAGGGATTTGCTGTCGGGGTCAGGCAAGTATAGGATCAGCACTTGTGTGACCCTCAGAGGACATCTCTGTTTTGTGACCTGGGCTTCTCATGTGGGTCACCCTCACCCTGGTCGCTGCATTCCTGACTAGAGTCTTTAAAGTTTAGGGGGTTTTTTTGTTTTGTTTTTTTGGTACTGGGGATCGAACTCGGGTCCTTGCACTTGCACAGCAGGCGGCGAAACCACTGAGCTAAATCCCCGGCCCTAAAGTTTAGTTTTTATAAAGAAAAAATGTGTAGAAATGAAACGACTGGAAGGGTGGTAGGATGGTAACTGCTGCACTGCCATAAAACCTTCCAAAATGAGGTGTTCTTATTTTCTGTTGTCACATATGGTGGCTTTTGATCTGAAAGTCAAGACAGTAGTAGTAGCTTATGTCAGAAAAACACCCCCAAAAGTCAGAGGTTCACTCCGCTGATGAAGCAGAGTCTAGTTAAGTGTTCACTGGCTTTTGCCTTTTAAAAACCAAGATTCTCCCTATCCCTCGGGGTGGTTTCACTAAAATAGGGTTGTTTCAACTCAACTGCTGTTACCTTGAAGAAAGTGTCCTTAATATAAAATCTGAAGGTTAAAAAGAAAAGGAAATGGAGTTTGAAGACAGGTTACTCAGTTTCCTTTAGCAATGAATGACAGCCAGAAGCTCTTCTGGGTAGTACTACACACCCGCTCCCCTCACAGCCTTGGAGAGGATCTGGGAGAGTTGGCTTTCTGCTTCCTGCATTCTGGGTTCCCAGAGTGCCTTCTACACCTGCTTCCCCTGTTCTCAGGGTTCATACTGTGATCTCTTGCAGAATATTTCTTCCAACGTGCTGGAGGAGTCTGCAGTCTCCGATGACACCCTGTCACCTGACGAGGACGGAGTGTGCTCGGGTCGGTACTTCACGGAGAGCGGCCTGGTGGGCCTCCTGGAGCAGGCTGCAGAGCTCTTCAGCACGGTCAGTGGCCAGAGGGCGTCCCAGCTACCAAGAATGTTCAGCCTTAATAGCCCAGCAAGCCCACTCCACAGATGCTGTGGGTGTGCAGGGCACAGCAAGAGCCCAGGAGGACTTTGATGTCCACAAATTACATCAGCTCTCCACGGCAGACAAGAGGCCTTTCATCATAGAATATTCTGGTTTTCACTGCATGCTCATTGGCTGGGCAGCAGTTTCACAGTGTTATTTCCATTTAATGGGGTGGAAACTAACCCACAGAGAGGTGAAATGGCTTGCCTAGGGTTACACAATAACTGACAAGGCATGTTCTCACTCCCTCATTTTCCCTCTCATAGAGAAAAAACGGGGAGGAGCCACTGGGAGGAGATAGCAGGAATCCATAATGTCTTCCCTGCAACCTCTGAGTTATCGTCAGGATCTGTACAGACAGGACCAGCTAGAAATTACTGAGACTTCCCTGTTCACCTAATCTCAGTCTAAATACTTCTAATAAAAGAAAAAAAATATATTGATGACCTCACTGAGACTCGGAGTAAGGGAAAAGCTTCCCATCAGTTTTCATTTTAATCATCTCTCTCTTTCTCTACATTGTAAACCAAATAAATATGTAATACTTCACTGTATTTAGTGGACTAATTTTGTTTTCACTGCTATATTATTATTCATTCTCTACTTTTCATCTCCAGGTTTTCTCCCTATAACGTCTATGTAATTTCATTATTATTTTACCTGTCTTCTCTTTTTTTTCTTCTTGTTCATTCAGGATTCAGAGAAGTTGCAGTATACTCTTATTTCCCTGAAATTCTGGAAATTAAATTAGTTAGAATCCCATTAACTCCCTTGACACATATCATGAGCATCAGGCTAGAGGAGGATCTCCGATGAGATTTAAATACACAAAAGCTGTCTTCCTAAATGTTCTTAGTCCCTGCTCCCAGGACTAACCTCTCCTGGTTTTTTGTTTTGTTTTGCTTTTTCTATATGAATCTTTATTCCTATTCAACATCACCATACAGGACCATTTAGTAATGTGTCTGGTTCAGATTGAAAGCTGCGAGTATTCCATAGATGCTCAGACAGCATGCATATGCTGTAAAGTCCTGTGACGGAACAGTAACTTCATTCTCCAGCACGTTGTTTTCATAGTGAACTCTGGTTGCTCTTCTTATATGCCCAGTGATCTAAAGTCTCTTTGATTCTCTTCTCTGTCCCAGGGAGGATTGTATGAGACGGTTAATGAGGTCTACAAGCTGGTCATCCCCATTCTGGAAGCACATCGAGACTTCCGGAAGCTGACCTCCACTCATGACAAGCTGCAGAAGGCCTTTGACAACATCATTAACAAGGTAGCTGGGGATTCTGGCTAAGGGGCGCTGTCCCCTGGCAGCAGGTAATCCTGTCCCGGGGATGCCCAGCCCTCCCTGCTCTCTAGAGACTAACTTACCTGTAGCACATCATTACTGTAACTCTCACCCATCAAAGAGAAAAGGGCTGGAGATTGACAGAGGCCTAGAATCCAGAGTGTGAGTGAAGGCAGCCTGATTCACTTTATAGTCAGGAAATGTGAGAATCTTTTAAATTCCTTTAAGTAAAATCCCAGAAATCTTTCATGGGATTTCTTTTGTTACTATTTTAAAAGTTTATTTTATAAACATTAAATTTGTGTACATCAGCTGTAGAGTTAAAATGCTTTAGACATAATAAAAAGTCCTGTTAACCCAATAAATCTCCAGGAATTGGATAACTAAAGAGAGATTTTCTTATTTTGTTTAACAGGATCATAAGAGAATGTTTGGAACTTACTTCCGAGTTGGTTTCTATGGATCCAAATTTGGGGATTTGGATGAACAAGAATTTGTTTACAAGGAGCCTGCAATTACAAAGCTTCCGGAGATCTCCCACAGACTAGAGGTAAGGAAAGTAATCTGTGTGCTTGACATTGTACACTTCACAAAAACGAGTTAGAATGAGTCATCACAAAACAGTCATGAATTCAGCATTGAACTATACATAATTTTTCTACATTGCATGTATAATAGGGAGGTATTAGGTGAGAGCCTGAGGTAAAGCAGGATTGAATAGTATTTCCCTAAAATACTGTACATATTTTCAAAGTTTATAAATTTACATTATGAATATTCCTTTTAAGTCTATATAAAATTCAGTCAGTGTCACATGCTTTCTTATAACCCTTTCTAAATGTTAGTTATATACATATGTAGCATGAGAAAGTTTTGTTGGCTTGAAGGTTATCATCTTGACTTTGAAATAATCTGACCAAACTACTCAGTCACCTCCCTAGAAAATGGCACGCCTGTTCTTTGTGTGTCACACATTCTTTTGTGATATGGAAATGCTTGACAGCTACATATGGGCTGTATCCAGCCTCTACTCCAGCCCAGCCTCCTTACTTGGTCCGTAAAGTCACAGCAAAGAGCAAAATGTTCTCACAGGACAGGCAGAAAGGATGGAGAAAAAAGAAATAGCATAGAGAAAAGTCAGAAAAAAACAATAGATGTTGAAAGGGCCAAGCACTAAGAACTGAGAAAAAAGAAAATCAAAGGATGCCCCTAAACAAAAATCTCTCAGTCTGAGTGACTAGGCCCAGAGCTCCTGACAATAATTAACCAGACTCATCCCTTATGCTTTCTTGTGATTGCTTTGCGTGGATGCTGTCTTACAACTATAGTACTTAAGACGTTTTGTTGTCTAATTTCCCCTTGCGCTCTTCATCCCTGCCAAATGAGACAGGTGACTTTTATCCTTCTTGACTCACAGAAGTCATGGCCCAGAGTGGTTGGGTGACTTTCCCAAAGACATTCACCTCATGAGAAGGGAAACTAGCCATTGGCCCACCCCACTGGTTCCCTGACATTGTTTCCCCTACTTAGAATCAGAGGTGAATGCTTTGCCTGCTTGTATACTGCAATTTGCCACATTATGGGGAGCCTGGTAACCTCAAAGTTCCCAGATAGTGCTGTACCCCTGGAGGTGCCACAGGAAATACGATGACATTCACTGAATTGCAGACCAAGCACACCTATCATATGGAAGTATGGATCAGTTGATAGTGTAGCACTTCCTTATATTTTTATTTGTCTCAGGAAATGCTGAACTTTACTCATTAGGTCAGAGGGGTACTCAAATAATTAATGAACAAATTTTATCTTGCACTTGTTCCAAATTTATTCTACTTCTGAGAAGACGAAGAGTTGCATTATGTTAAAATAACCTTTAAAAACTATTTGTTTCTCTTACTTAGGGATTTTACGGTCAGTGTTTTGGTGCAGAATTTGTGGAAGTGATAAAAGACTCTGCTCCTGTGGACAAAACCAACTTGGACCCTAACAAGGTATAGAGAAAACTTGCTGAAAATAACTGTCAGGCTCTGAATCCCCTGTTCTGCCCAGAGTGACCTCCTCTGTCCGAACTCTCTTAACTCATTTAAATGCTACCTAACGTTTTTGTCTAGGGTTCAACTGCTGGTTGTTTAAGTCTTAAAACATACTTTTAAAAGGCAAGAATCAAAAGAGGACCAACTGTGTATCTGGCACTGCTTTAGACTCTGTATGTATATCATTTCATCCCCTAAAAGATCTTAGAAATAGGGTTTTTTTTTTTCTGTTCTATAAATGAGAAAACTGAGGCACAGAAAAGTTGAGCAACTTTCCAAGATCACGCAAGTGACAGAGCTGGTATTCCAGTGAAGAGTCTGACCTCCCCAGACCCATACTCTTTCTTAATCACTGCTCTTTATTGGCCATCTGTAAAACCTAAACTCTCAATTTAAAACATGCTTTAAAATGTCAGCCCAGGCATGGTGGCACACACCTGTAATCCCAGCACTCAGGAGGCTGAGGCAGGAGGACTGCCACAAGTCCAAGGGCAGGCTAGTCTACATAATAAGTTCAAGGCCATCCTGAACTGCTTGCCAAGACTCTGTCTCAAAAATGAAAAAAAAAAAAAAAGTTTAAAAAATTTTTGAATGCCACCTTCTCACAACAGTATTTAGTGGTATCCTTTTCTGGCTGCCCGTGTTCCTTTCAACCAAGTGCAAGATAGCTGTGCTATTGGAGGAAGGACCAAAAGGGCTTGGGCTTCAGTTTTCTCACTGTCACCCCAGGACGTGTTCCGTTTCACCCAACTGGGGGTTCTTCAGTACACTAGGGAGATCCAGACTTAGCATCAGACTCCATGTCAGACTGCACACGTTGAAGGCTCAGCCTTCCATAACACAGGAGGGACTCCCAGGCCACCCGTCCTTCTAACTAGCTGGCTACAAAAGTAGGACTTCCCATGATACCTCTCAGGTTAAATAGTTTACTAGAATGACTCACAGAACCCAAAAAGATACTGTACTTCTGATTACGGTTACAGGATAGATGATATGGATCGGCAAGTTTGGGAAGGAGCACTTGGTTCCCGTGACCTCTCCCCGTGGAATCCACGCATGTCACCCTTCCAACATATCAATGTGCTCACCAGCTAGGAAGTTCCTCCAAGCCTCAGAGCACCCAAAATTTTTAGTAGGATTTCATTATGCAGGCATAATTGACTGAGTCAGTGGCCACCTATTTAAACACAAACTTGGCCCTTCTCCCTTCTCAGGTCTTCTTGGTGACCACCTGAAGCTATCTGGGGCTCACCAGGAGTCACCTCCTTAGCATAACAAAGCCATTTCTGTCACTTAGGAAATTTAAAGGATTTTTTAAGCTCTATGCCAGCAAACAGGACAAGGGTGCTGCCTGCTCAGTCTGCTTCACAGACAGTTACATGATGACATTCTAGACTGCTGAAAATAATGTAAATGCCAGGTATTGTTAAGGGCCAAGGACAGAGGACCATTCACCATCTGACAGACCTGTAAAATGAAAAGTCTGAACTCCTCTCTCCATTCCACCTTCCAGCATATTATGAAGATGATGCAAATAGGGAGGAATTGGCCAAATTTGTTTGTCTTTCTACATTTTTCAGAACACTTGCTCACTGAAGACATATTCCCTAGGCTAGGCTTGAAAGCAACAACTGTGGTAAGAGTTGAACTAAGTCTCAGACAGAAATGTCTGAACTCCTAGGAAGATGGCTGCATGCCCACAGAGATCTGTGCCTTGCACAAGCTATGCAGAATCGTGTGACCTCCCTGACACCAGGGACACTTCTCCCCTTGCTTACAATTCTCCACATTGGGTGTGAGAGCTCAGAATGAAAGTCTGAGGCCAGAATTACAGCCAGATTTCATGATATCAAGTAGTGATTTATGTTCCAAGCCCAGTGACCCCACCCATCCACCTCACTGTCCAGCATCTGTGCTGAATAACTGCCATTCTTCTTTATTATTTTTTAAAAAGAATCTTCTTCATTACTAACTACCCTTTTCTCAATGTATATATGTGTGCATGTTTAAGTGAGGCATATGCAATACAATCCAGGGGCTTAATGTTCTGTGAGTTTTGACAGATGCCCATGACTGCCACCACAGTTAAGATAGAGAAGGGTTTGTCACTCCACAGGATCTCCCCGTTCCCCTTCAGGCCCCTAGTCACTGATCTGCATTCTACTCTGTGGGTTCTCCCTTTCCAGAAAGTATATGCATGGGATCATACAGTAAATAAATGGAACCATACAGCCTCCTGAGGCTGGCTTCTTTGACTTAGCATAACCCATCTGAGATTTACCCATGTTTAGTAATGTGTTCCTTTGATAGCTAAGTAGTGTTCCATTGTTTGAATGTGCCGCCATTTATTTACCCCTTCCCCATTTGAGGGACATTTGATTTGTTACTAGCTTTTGTCTTATCATACATAATGTTTCTGTCTGAAGGTAAGTTTTCATTTCCTTAGGTATACACGTAGGAGTGGGGTTGCCTGGTGGTAGGTCAGTGTCATTTAACTGTGTAGAAAGCTGCTAACTTGTACAAAGTGGCTGTACATTTTGTATGTCTCTATCCTGTGTGAAAGTTCAGCTGTTTTCCTTCCTCACTAGCACTTGGTATTGATCATTTTCATACTGACTCATAGGTTTGTCGTGGTCACTCTGAAAAGGAAAGTTCGCCTCTGGAATAGCAGTTTGCAAACTCTCCCACTGAGGCTTCCGTTGGACCAGTTTGCCTTGCCTGGAGGAGGGCAGCTGGTAGACCTGGCTCCACTCACAGGCACAGTCCTGTGGCCTTCTTCACCTTCCTTTCTCTCCCTGCGGTGCCGAGCAGGGTGGCGGGTTCTGAATCCTCTGACCTCAGGATCAAAGGGGAGGTGCTGCGGCGCTGTGTTCCAGCAGCCTCTCCCCAGCATTGTGGGTCTGGTCTGCAGCACAGCTCATCTCCTCCTTCCCCTGCCTTCCCCTCCAGGCCTACATTCAGATCACATTTGTGGAACCCTACTTTGATGAGTATGAGATGAAAGACAGGGTAACCTACTTTGAGAAGAATTTCAACCTGCGGAGGTTCATGTACACCACACCCTTCACCCTGGAGGGGCGGCCCCGAGGGGAGCTGCACGAGCAGTACCGAAGGAACACAGTGCTGACCACCATGCATGCCTTCCCCTACATCAAGACCAGGATCAGTGTCGCCCAGAAGGAGGAGGTAATGGCCCAGGGGGAGGGAGTGGGCACAACATCAGACTGCTCCTTCATGGCAAAATGGAGAGAAATGTGAAGATGCATGGATATGATCTAAGGGAGACCGAGTGGTACAGCCCTTGCCTAGAATAAGTTCTGGGTTCTATCAGCACCATCAGAGAGAGAGACAGAGAGGGAGAGAGAGAGAGAAAGAGACAGAGACAGAGAGAGACAGAGAGAGAGTCTTGTAATATTATTACAGAGTTGTCCTCTTGTTCTTTTGTGCCAAAGAATCCCATTTAAGCAGCTGCCTGCATGTTTTATAGGACTATTTCATATTAAATATTTAACACTTTAAAGTTACAACTCTAGGGGCTGGGGATTTAGTTCAGTGGTTCCGCCACCTGCCTTGCAAGTGCAAGGTCCCGAGTTCATTCCCTGGTACCAAAAAAAAAAAAACCAAAACCAAGTTATAACTCTAGTATAAATGTTTACATATTTACTTTTAATACTTATTTCCTCCTCTGTGTGTGTGTGTGTGTGTGTGTGTGTGTGTGGTTTTAGGGATTGAACCCAGGGTCTCATGGAAGCTGTCTACCACTGAGCTACATCCCCAACCTTTTTTCTTAATTTTGAGACTCAGTTTCACTAAATTGCCCAAGCTGGTCTCGAACTTGTGATCCTGCTGCCTCAGCCTCCTGAGTCACTGGGACCATAGGCATGCACCACCATGCCCAGCTTTATTTCCATTTTAATTATAAGCTTGCATAAAACGTATATGTAGTTGGCCCTTTGTGTCCTCAGGTTCCCATCCATGGAGTCAGCCACTAGGTATTGAAATATTTGGAGAAAAAATTGCGTCTCTACTAAGCATATGTGAACCTCTTTTTTCTTGTTGATATTCCCTAAACAATCCAGTATAACAGCTATCTATGTACACTTGAAATCTCCTTGATATTATAAGTAATCTAGAGATGATTTAAAGTATAAAGGATGTGGAGATACTATACCACTTCTATAAAGGACTTGAGCACCCTTGGATTTTGGTATTTGTGGTAGGATCCTGGTACCAATATCCCATGGGTAGGGAGTGATGACTGTAATTAAATTTTAGATATTTTATATAAAAATTTTATATATCTAAAAGCTCATAGGTGATGCAGGCATAGTTAGGCTTTTAATTACCAGCAACAGGAAGCACATGGGCGCAGCCCCACTGGGGTGGCAGTGTGAGCTAGAGAAGTGGACCATCTAGATTCTAGTTCCAGCTTCCTCCTGTGACTTAACACAAGCCCCCCACCTCCCATTTCTTCATCTCTATGCAGTCAAGAAAGACCTCTATGACTTTTAGCCCTTTTTTTTTTCTGTACCGGGATCGAACTCAGGACCTTCCACTTGTGAGGCAGGTGGCTACACCACTGAGCTAAATCCCGGCCCCACTTTTAGCCCATTTTAATAGCACTGATCAAGAAAGTCTCTTAAACCACAGAATCATTCAAAATTATACATGCCATAAACACTTTTCTTTAAAACACCCACAGGTGCCTTTATATGTCAGCCTTTTATACAGGGCCATAGCCTTCTCTGTGTTTATAGGTTACTGATCATAATTCACCATAGTCTTTCTTATGCAAACCTCAACCATAGTGCATTGTCCACAATTTTCAGTTGTGCTTTCTGTAAAGACAAATGAGACCTTAAAGATCCTTGTTAAACAATATGAGAAGAGCAGACTTTTGGGTTTTTATGATCCACCCCCTCCCAGCTATATACAGTTGTCTTGCACACACCTAATATGAGAGGAATTTTTATAGCAACTCGCTTTCATCATGTCTTGCCCAGGCATTCAGCTTGGTTTTCATAGAAACAACTTTTTTCTCTCCACACCCATAATTTACCAGTTTGCGCATTAATTAGATTAGGTCATTAAAATAACAAGTATAACAGGCATAATCAAGTTGGTGAGCCAGCAGATGGCTTATGAATATCCACGTCACCCAGCAAGAGCAGAGGGGTGGCTGAGCAAGACGCTAGACTGGGAACAGGACTCAAAGAGGACAAAGAGAGCATGCCATGGGCTTGGTCCCGAGGGGGTTGCTATAAATAGTATCTACTGTGTTTTTTATAATTTTGGACTTGAGACTACTAGGACATTCTAGGCACAGCACAGAAATAAACTCATTGTCCCAAAAGTGTTCTTGTAACTTCTTTTAGCTGCCCTTACAGTGGTACCTTAAATCACGAACTTCATTCTTCCCACAATTCTGGTCGCAAACTGAATTGGATGAGAACTGAATCAAATTTCCCCATCAGGTCACCATTGAACCTAACCATTGGATTTGATTTGGTTCTTGTCCAATTCAGTTTGCAACCAGAATCATGGAAAAAGAATTAAGTTCGTGAACCAAGGAACCACTGTAATTGCCCAGGAACTAAGTGTATTCCTTGTTTGGACAGCATAACAGAGTACTACAGATGGAGTGGCCTAAACAATGGAAATGTATTGTCACATAGTTCTTTAGGCTCGAAGTCCACATTTAGGGTGTTAGTGAATTCATGGCTTCTAAGGGGGAGAATTCGTTCCAGGCTTCTCTCCTTGACTTACAGAGAGATGTCTTCTCCCTATTCTCACGCCATCTTTCCTCTGTATGTGCTTGTGTCCAGACTTCCTCTTTGTATAAGGACACTACTTATTTGAGTGAGGATCCACCCTAAAAAACTCAGTTTAACTTGAAAACCTCATTGAAGACCCTACCTCCAAATAAGTTCACATTGTGAGCCAACGTTAGGAGTTCAATGTATGAATTATAGGGGACAGATTCACCTCATCACAATCAGGAAGGACCCTCCCCCAAATCAGCAGAATGTAGCAGCTAGACTGCCCTTTAAGAGAATCCCACTTACCAGGGAACACTTTCAGGATGAGCTAGAGAAGATGCAGTGAGGCCAAAAGCTTGTATTATGATGAGGAAGAAAATCTTGACTGCTGTGTTTGCCAAATGTAAGTCTGGTAACTTGTTCAGTAATAGGAAGGGAAACCTAACAGTGAGGGAGAATGTAGCCTTTAAATGTAGGCATAATTGTGATCAAACTAAGACCTCCTCACTTGCTACCTGTGTCATTCTGTTGCACTTATTTAACCTTATAAATCCCCCTTTGACTGTAAAATGTAGAGAATAGGAACAAGTAAATGGTAAATGTTTGCAAAGTTCCCAGAATATGTAAGTACTCAAAAATAGTAGGCCCTTCCTTTTTCTTACTTTGTTTGGAGCATTTTAAAATTATTCTGAAAGTCTTTTCTTGGGTGCTCTTTAAATCCACATACCCTCTCTGTCACAACTCCAGGCTTGTTCACAGGAGAGCAGACAGTGATTTCCCTACTTTTATGTCTTCCGTTCAGTTTGTTTTGACTCCAATTGAAGTTGCAATTGAAGATATGAAGAAGAAGACCCTGCAGTTAGCGGTGGCCATTAACCAGGAGCCCCCTGACGCAAAGATGCTTCAGATGGTGCTTCAAGGCTCTGTCGGAGCCACTGTCAATCAGGTGAGCAGAACCAGCTGATGCCAGCCTTTCTGGTTCTTAGTATTTTCACTGCCATGTGTACACCCTTCTTCTCAGGGGTTGATGAAAAGTTTGACTCACACACAATGTTCCTAAACTTAGCCTCAACATTTGCATGGTTCAAAAGACTTTAGGAGGCCTCCCCTTCATTTAACCTGATGTAGAAAAGAAATCCTAGAGATGTGTGGACCAGATTTAAGGAGCACCATTTTCTTGGAGGAGTCTTCACTTTGAGCATGGTGCTGTGATCCAGGAAACAGGTCCTGTTGAACAGTACTCCATCAGCCCCAGTGTAGCCAGAGTTGTTGCAGGGCTTGAAGCTAAGCTAAAAATGGCTGTAGGAGAGATGGAAAGGCCTAGCCCTCCAACTCCTGGGTCAGTCCCTAAATGTACCCCACTTGTAAAACCCTTGGCATCCAGGAATGATTTGGGTCCAGGCTCCTTGGGCCATTTCAGACCAGTCTGGATTTTCTTAGACCTTATTAGAACCCTAACTCCTGAGCTTAGCATGGAACCAAGACTGTCTTAGAGGGAGGTGCTAGTCTAATACTCTGTCCAATGAGCTGCCTTCATATCAGTTTTAGATCTGCTCTTGTCCATACTTCCACACTCAAAAAGTCAGTAAGCACTGTGACGCTTCCTTCTGTCAGCACATTCTCCATCTGGGTATTCTCCTGAAAAAAATTCTGGGTCCACTTAACATCAGGAGAGCAGAAACAGTGAGAAATAAATGACATATTTTCAGGATCAGAAAAAAAAAAGGAACCTTTTGCTTTTGTAAGTCCCAATCCTTTGATGAAAATAGAAGACCTATAATCCCATGACCAATAAGATATATTGCTTATCTCTGGCTCAAGTTACCACTTCTGCAAAATTGTGTTCATCATTATGACAACTAGATAAGTTAGTATGAGTGGTCGATCCAGGCAGTCCCCATTCTTAGAAAAACAGCTCAAAGCACATACCCTCTGAGGCATTTATGTTGCCTTTATGAATGAAAGAAAACCTATTAGTTGTAGTACTTGATTGAGAAAATACTTTTATACCTGTGTTTCTTCTCCTAAAACTCCAGATTTCTCCTAAGGAATCAGTTTCCTGAGAAGTTCAAAACTTTCACTGACTTGTTTTAGTCAAGCCAACTGAATATTTAAACTAAGAAGCCACTCAAACATTTTCTTCCAAATAATTTAATTTTCTTCCTAATGTCAATATTTTTTTTAACCTTTTTCACTAGGGACCATTGGAAGTAGCCCAAGTTTTCTTGGCCGAAATTCCAGCTGACCCAAAACTCTATCGACATCACAACAAGCTGAGATTATGCTTTAAGGAGTTCATAATGCGGTAAGAATTAAAGTGGTGGAAATGTCAGTACAGTACTGGTTTTCTTTGTGTGGGTCCCAGACCAGCAGCTTTTGTATCATCTTTAAATTTGCTGAAAATATTCAGTGGGGTTGAGAGTATGGATCAGCAGTAGAGTACTTGCCTAGCGTTCTCTGGGTTTTCTCCATGGCAATCCATAAACAGGTACTTACCTGAGCTACTAGATCCCATACTCTAGGCCAGGCAATCTGTGTTTAACAAACCTGCCAGTGATGCTACTGTGCCATTACTAAGTAACTAACACTAAATTACTTTGTGTCTTTCATCTCATGTGTGATCCACAATCCTATCATAATGCAGGCGATATCATCACCCTAATTTTATGGAAGAGGAATTGGAAGTTGGGAGATGGACAGTTATTTCACTTATAGTCACATAGCCAGTTAATAGCAACGCTGAGTTCCAACCAGGTCTTGTGAAGCTAAATTGTCCACATTTCCATCAACTGTGATACAGCACACTTGCATTAGAATCCTGAAAATTGTTGGCACTGATAAGCTTTGTAATTTCCCAGATCATAAATAGCTTGGTTATAGAAACTTAAGAAGCATTGGCTCAAATCAAGAGATAAAGGCAAAGTTCTAAAGCTAGGATTTTTCAAAGGTATCCTCCAGAGGACAGTTCCCCATGTAAGACAACCCTCATCTCTGCTCCTCCATTCTGTAGTGGAGCTGGCTTCAAGGGCAGCTGGTCCAGCCTGGACAGGAAGTGGGTCTTTCAACAAGGTTTTTCAGTCAATTGCATGACAGTATATTGCAAGACAGTATACACAGACACTATATTGAGTCTCCTGAACCCCTAAAAGAATGAGTAAGAGGGATATGATAGCATTTCACCTATAAGTGAGAAGGACTTCAGAAAAAAAAAAATACCAGTATTTGTTTTTATCCAGACCCTTGGAGCAGCATATAAAGTGTAGGCATAGCCTCATTTGGGAGATTGGGGGAAAGGAGGCTAGAAATGAACGTTTTCTAAATTTAGTGAAAATGTAACAGGATGTTAGCTAGTATTGGGTGAGGTTAGAGATATTCCCTTGTTCCCAGGCTTTGGTAAGGGGTCTGCAACTTCACTATGTATGAAAGAGACACTTCTGTCCTTCAGGAAGCACAGCTGCGTAAGAATAGGATGTGTATGTACCTGTACTGTTTGTGCATGCACACACCCAGATTTCATGAGTTAATGTTTAGATATTTGAATTGTTTCCTGTTTCATTGGTACCAGGGATCGAACTCAGGACCTTGAGCTTACGAGGCAGGCGACGGAACCACTGAGCTAAATCCCAGGCCTTCATTTATAATTAATTGTGGTGAAAGCCTCCAAACCTGACAGTGGTCCAGGCCTTGCTGGACCTCTGCAGGGATCCGTGAAGTGTTTAATGAGCACTCTCTGGTCCCCGGGTGTGATACTAGCTGTGGGAATGCAGAGGTCTGGCTATCCCTCTGCTCTTGATGGCAGGATGTACCTTTGCAGGGCTGAATAGCAACACGAGGCAGCATGCACTAAGAACTCTGACTGCTCTAAATATAGAATTGTGGCGATCAGAAAAGGCAGATGTGTTAAAGACCAGAGTGGCTGGGGAAGCTTGGTAGAAAACGCCCCTTATACCTTGTCTTGGATGTAGCGATGGAAGAAAGGGTGGCATAAGGGAGCCATTACTGGTAAATTAAGCAACATGAACACACAAAACTTTGAGTCAGGAATGCATCAGGGTTCTTCTGAGCAGCCAGGAGAGGAGGGAGGATCAGAGAGACAGTGATACCAGTAAGCAGGGCTCTTAATAGCACTTAAATGTAAAACAAAGCTTGTTAAGAGGAATGATTTTCATTTTGCTTTAGAGTTCACATAGATTTCCTCTACTAGATCTTGCAATCCAGTATCTCATGAGTATGATCCCCTGTGACTCCACCTAGTTAAATGTGCCTATAAAATCCCTACTAAATGTACATTCCTAATTAGCTCCCAGACCCAGGAAAAGTTACTCCAAGGAGAGCCAGGGCTGAGTAAAACTAGTCCCAGACAAGATATAAAAAAGAAAGTGGATTTATTTTTAATAAAGTTGTGCCTTATACTTGAAGATCTTCTCTTCCTCTCTAGATGGACCGTAAAAATACTGGATTCAGGGCCAGGGATTTAGCTCAGAGGTGCCGCTGCCTGCCTTCCAAGTGCAAGGTCCCGAGTTCAATCCTCGGTACCAAAAAAAAAAGAAAAATACTGACTTCAAAGTCAAATTCACTGCTGGAAATGCTGTCCTGTAATCCTCCCAGTGCTGAAGCCCACCGGCGAGCAGGCTGTGGCCACACTTTCCCATTTGTCTTTGAGTGGCTGCATTGTTCTAGGGATGGCACAAGACTATCAGCACTTCCCAAAATGCACCGTGCTTACATAGGTTCTGATTCCTTAGATCAGAGTGGGTCCTGGGACTCTGCATTTCTAATCAGCTCTCAGGTGCTGCTCCTGGCTGCTAGATGCACCAGGCCTCACGCTTGTGAGGAACTCGACTTCTGAATAGAGCTTGCTTGATTGCTTCCCTTTCACATTTCTTCCCCCGCCGACGTCGCCCCTATTGTCACCTCTTTTGCCTTTGAACCAACTGTAGATGTCAGTTCACCCATTCAGCATTCATAAGACGTTTGTTGAACCCATACTTCGTGCCTCTTGTGTGGCAAAATGAAGCCTCATGCAAATGGGACATGGCTACAGCTACCTCAACACTGCTGGTCATTATTCGTCTCTGAGTCAAGAGGAATCCACTTTCCTCCACTTTATTTCACAGAGATCAAAAGTGGTTTGTGAGATGGTATATATTTACTAAAATGTATCAAAGTGTATAATTAAGTGGATGAATAATGGTATATAGGTTTTTCTTTTAATAAGTTGTAGATGAGAAAAGCTTCCCTTTTCCTCCACTGCTTGATTGCATGTAAGTCCAATCAGGAAGCTGGAGCTGTTCAGTGACTACACTGACTCTCTTGTCAAGTCGTGTCCTCATTTCACTTTTGGATAGCAGAGAAGACGCAAGTGGAACCGCTCTCCGGCTTCCCCTTCCGGAAGCGCCAGCCTCTCAGCAGACCTGGGCTGGAAGTTGTAAGCCCTGGGTTCCATGGTGACCCTAAGCCAGGCTTCTGAGGCTGAGAACTCACAGCAGAGACAGCCCTTGCCAGGTCCAGGCAGCCAGTTCCCTCCCCACCGCTGTGGCTTCTCTGACTCAGCTGGAGAGGAACCAGACACAGCCACAGAAGAGCCTGGCAGGCTGACTGGCTCGCCACGGCCGGGCTCCTCCAGCCAGTCCTGCCACTGTTCAGAGGCCGGCCAGGTTGGAGCCTCAGTCCTCTTCTCTCTTTCCTGCAGTGAAAAAGGAAACAAAAAGCCAAACCTCCAGCGCTCAAAAGCCAAGACAGAGTGAAGCCATGTCGTGTGGCCCGTGACCTCTCCCTGGAGCATCCAGACCACTTCAGGCACCAGATTCTCTCTCAATTTTCTTCTTCCCTGAACTTCCATATTCTTATAAAGGCTAAGTGGTTTCAAATGTATTTAGCTTGGAGACAGCAGTATTCAAGGGCACCATCTAAGGACTGCCTTTTAGGGAAAGGTTTTGGATGCACCCCGATCAGGTTTTGCTGCATGTATACAGTCAGAGAGTCAGAAAAAAAGAGTGTCGAGAGGTGATGATGTTTTAAAACTGGAAAAAACTGAAAAGGAAGAAGGAATTTGCCCGAGTGACCATAGGAGAGCGAAATGTCCATAATGTATGTAGAAGCAAAAGCAGCGGATGAAAAGACATCTGGCTGTTTGGTGAGGAAACAACCTTAATGGTATGAGAAAGGTTACATTTTGCGATAAGGATCGTAAGTTATGATCTGGGTGTATTTCACCCAACCTTCCCAAGCCCGAACCCCCATCAGTGTCCACACAAAGGGCCACTGGGTTCTTGTACCTGTCCCAAGGGAGGCAGCCACCAAGGCCCCCCTTTGAAGTGGCTCATCCAGAGAAGGTAGAGGAAGACAGCAGGAAAATCAGGCCACAGTAGTTCCTTGTCTGCCCTGGGGTGTGTTCCCCACCACCTTCAGGGTGGGGGCCGCACAGGCAGTGCCTTCCTTGGGCTGTACCCCTGTTTTGCTCTAGGAAAGGCAGTCAGCATTGACTGAGCAGCCCTCCCCAGTGGCAGTGGCCTGGCTAACTAGGTCCTCATACATCTGACACCATTTTCCCCCATAGACCCATTTTATAGATAAAAGAAATGAGGCTGAAGGGGGTTGTGATTAGCCTAGTTATACAGCAAGCAAGCAGCAGAACTGAGATTTAACGTGGGATTTTAAATGAGCCTTCCATTGGGCCAGGCTATCCTTGAGATGGGGTCTGGTACCCATGAGGCTGTTGGAGAAAGCCACTGAGACACCAGGGAGGTGGCAGTGCCTAGGGGTCCCTCATGGTCACTATAGCTCTTCCTGTGGAGAGGCCAGGGTTCCTTTGGTGCCCTGATTACAAATAATCCTCCTTTACCCTAAAACTGTGGATCATTTATTATTGAGAGTGGGAGATGGTTCCTCAACTTCTCCAGGATCTGCTAGATCCTTCCTCCATTTTGGAAGCTGTGGGTTTTTCACTGGGCCCTGAATGGAGATTTTCTAGTTACCGAGAAGAAGCTGAGAAACAAAATACTACAGATTGGGACTCTGTAGTCATAGTTTCAGCTTGATACCAGAGTCATCTGCCTAGATTTAAGCTGCCAATATCATCTTTATAAGGTAGCATATGTGGTATGGGAGTTAGGAGTGTGGACACATGAGCTACATTGGCCTGGGTTCAAATTCCCATGCTCTTAACTAGTGTGCCCTTGGAAATCTTACCTACCCTCAGTTTCCCCAACTCAAAAGGGAACTAACAATAGTAACTATATCCTAGAATTAGTGCCAGAATGGAATGACTTAGAATAGGACTTCATATATACTGTTACCAATAAGCACATGATTATTCAGTGGGGCAAACAAGGAACTGACCAATCTGAGTAGGAAACAGAGAATTAATCTCATTTTAATATAGAGACCCAAAATGTTTGTACTGTAAGGCACCATGAGGCTGAGGAGACATTGGCCTGGGAGTAGCAGGGACCTTGGTCTGGATCTACTGGTTGTTCCCACATGTTTGAGAGTCTGGACAGAGCATTTCTTTTCTTTGCATCTTAGTTTTATTAACCTTGAATGAAAGGAATTGTACTATGCAAGCTCTGATAGTACAGTGTTCTCAGTTTGTACAAATGGCCTCAACCTGGCTCTATCAGCAATAGTACTAATCTTAAATGTCCCAGATTTTATCTCTGTGTTATTACTCTTCTAGCCATTCTGTGTGCTTAACATATTTAATCTCTAACTTATGAGGTAGACTGTTATTTACCTTCACATCACAGATGAAGAAACTGAAGCACGGAGAGGTTAAGTCATATAATGTCACAAAGCCAATAAGTAGCAGAGCTGGATTCACAGTTGAGCACTCTGGCTGTAGGGTCTGTCCTCTTACCTACTATGTTGTGCTGTTCCCTTTAGGAACTATATTCATTTGCTAGTAACAGACAATATAAGAGTGGCTTAAATAATAAACTTATTTTTCTGTCTCATAAGACCAGAGATGGTCAACATAGAGCTGTGTGGTGGCTTCATAAAGTCATCAGAGACCCTGGCTCTTCATTCTTTTGCCCTGCCATCCTGGATTCAGTGTACCCATTCCCTTGGCCACAGTATGGCTGCTAGGGTTCCAGTTATCAGGACTATATCCCTTATCATGACCACATCCCAGGCAAGTATGAGTAGTAGAAATGAGGAAAGACCAAAAGGATATCCCCTCCTTTAAAGAGCTTTCCCAGTCACCAGCTAGGTGACTGCAAGGGTAGCCAGGAAATATTTTTCAGGTGGGCACACTGCTTGGATTTCCATTAGTAACAAAGAAAGGGATTGCATATTGATGAAGTAACCAGCAAGTTTTTGGCACACTGAATGACGGGTATTGGGGGCCATGCCACAGGGGCATCACAGAGGAGAGAGGCCAGGACATGTGGAGGTCGAGGGCTGCATGACCTCCCTCTCTGGCAGCCAGCCAGCTTCCTACAGAGAGGCCCAGAGAGTTAGGAGCCGTCTTCTAGTGAACCACCGGGTGCCCTTTCTGGGCCCCATCAGCCTGGCTTCTGCTGGACTGTGACTGCTAGAAAACCTCAGGCACATCTGTGGCAAGAGAGTGCTGTGTCTGAGGACCTTATCAGCAAAGGGAGCAGGGAAAGGTGTGGAGGGTGTCTGGGATGGTTGTGTCCCCGAGTGAGTTCAGATGTTGGGGACCTAGTGAGAGTGCTACAGATGAGGCTATTTTTAGAACATTATTGGCACTGAAGTTCCACAGTTCTGTGCACATTTCCCAATAGCCATGGTTAATCTCTAGAAGGGCAATTTAGTTCATGGCCCTCTTTAGTTTATAGATTTACATTAAGATAGTAGAAATTATTTTAATTTTAATAAAAAGGTGCACATAACCCAAATGCCAGAAAGGAAGATTCAGAGAAAATGTAAATGAAGGAATTTTATAAATTTTGAAAGCTGTTAAAATATAAAATAATATTACTACATAAAAATCAATATTTCACTCTAGTCATTGATATACAAGGTATGATAAGAATACAGTGAATAGGGCCGGGGATTTAGCTCAGTGGTTCCACCGCCTGCCTCGCAAGCGCAAGGTCCAGAGTTTGGTCCCCA
>NW_004624736.1:5189156-5210749 GCF_000247695.1 Heterocephalus glaber
TTTTTTTTTTTTGGTACCGGGGATCAAACTCGGGACCTGTGCTTACGAGGCAGGCAGCAGAACCACTGAGCTAAATCCCCGGCCCAAAACATTTAGCTTTCATGGTCATCTTGACTTTGGGGGACAGCCAGAAGTCTCACGGTACCAGATGTGATGAGTAAGATGGATAAGGACCCATTGTTATGTTTTTAAGATCCTGTCTTTCTTTAGATGGCACCTGCCAGCAGCATTCACCTTGTTTTTGATCACACCTTGTAAAGACACTCCCAAAAGGACTTTCAGAACTGCTTCAGAAGGTGGCAAAAAGGATGGAATAAGTGTGTTTAAAGGGAAGGGGATATTTTGAGGGAGATTAATGGTGATGTGTCTTTTACTGTAATAAATGTTTCAAAACATTCACCATAGGACTGGGGATTTATTTATTTATTTTGGTACTGGAGACTGAACTCAGGTCCTTGAGCAGTTCCGGCGCCTGCCTCGAAAGCACAAGGTCTCCAGTTTGATCCCTGGTACCAAAATAAATAAATAAATAAATAAATAAAAATAAAACATTCACCGTATATTTTGATTACCTCCTGTATGTGTCTTTGTAAAACACTCAGGTTATCTATTACTGTGTAACAGAGTACCCCAAAACTTAGCGGCTGACACTAGGGAGCAGGGAAAGGGGATGTTACTAGAACCTCTGCAGTAAGTCCTAGTCTCCTTTGGGCCACGGCAGCACAAGGCGAATTACAGGAAAGGTAGAAAAATGAGACTCTGAGAAGAAGCTAAGCTTTGAGTCTGATTAGTGCTGCTCTGGGCAGCAAAGAGGAAAGCCCCCAGCTTACCTTACATCGGGAGAAACAAATGTAACAAATGACTTGCAGAGAGTTCAGTACATCGGCGTAAACAAGATGTAACAATCCAAGAACAATGAGGAACTGAGTGGATGAAGATTTTGTTCCTCCCGGGATGTCTTCAGCTGGTGTAATCGTGTCCTGGAGAATCACAGCATCACCAGACCATTGAGGTCTCAGTTGTGACCGGAGACCAAAATGGAATTATGTCTGGGAATGCCATAGCTGGGCTGTAGGCAGGAGAACTAGGCTAACCAAATGATTTTTCCCTAAAATTATGTAGCATTGTTTCCGACATGACACAACAATGTTGAGTTAGCCGAGGTTCTGGGGGTTGGCGAGGCTCAGCTGGGTGGTTTTTGCTTGGGTGTCTCACCCAGCTCCAGCCGAACAGTGTCTGTGCCCAAATCCCTTGCTAGCTTCCTCACTGGCGAGTCTGGTGTTCCTGCTGAGAAGACTCCAACAGCAGGGGCTCCTCATCCCTCTACCACTCTGTGCTCCTCCTCTCCTCCTATGGAGCAGCTTCAGATAATTAGACTTCCCACATAATGGCTCAGTCCCCTTATGGCACATGACTAGAAAGAGGGAGGTAGGGAGGGAGAGAGGCAATATTACCTCTTTCTCTGGGTTACACAGCATCACTTGCACCATAGTTCTTTGCTTTTATTTATTGGTACATTTTAGGTATACAATGTTTACATTTATCATTGGGTGCTTGTACCTGTACATGATGTATCTTGGTTCTTATTTTTTCCCCATTACCTGTGTGCCCTTCAACCCCTCCACCCTTCCCTATTTACATAGATTTTGTTTCCTTCTTTTTTTCTTTTCTCATAATTTTTCCTTTCCCTTCTTTCCTTTCCCCTTCTCCTCCCACCACCCCTACCCGTTTGGACCTTTTCCTATTTCAAATTATCAATTATTCATTTTAATCACTTTAATCCTTATTTACACTTTCAGTTTCTCACACTAGAGAAACTATTCGGTATTTACACATGTGTGTCCTATTTATTTCACTTAAGAGTATGGCCTCAATATGCATCCATTTAGCTATAAATGTCTCTAGTTTCTCGTTCTTTATGGCTGAGTAGTACTCCATTTAAAAAAAAACAAAAAAAAAACACATCTTCTTTATCCAGTCTCCAGTTGGTGGGCATTTGGGCTGTTTCCAAGCTTTAGCTATTACAAACTGTGCTGCTATAAACATGGGTGCACACATATCGCTGTGGTATGATTCTTTTAATTCTTTTGGGGAAGATCCCCAGCAGGGGAATAGCTGGGTCAAATGGGACCTGTAGTCCTAGTTCTTTGAGGTGTCTCCACACTGATTTCCACAGTGGTTGCACCAGTCTGCACTCCCACCAACAATGGAGAAGGGTTCCTTTCTCTCCACACCCCCACCAGCATTTGTTATTGGTTGATTTCTTGATAGCAGCCATTCTTTGAGGTGGAATCTCAGTGTTGTTTTCATCTGCATCTCTCACATGACCAGTGATGTTGAACATTTTTTCATATATTTATTTGCTGTTTTTATTTCTTTGTCTGAGAAATGTCTGTTCATTTTGGAAGCCCATTTTTGAATTGGGTCTTTGAATTTGGGGGGGTCTCATTTTTTTCAATTCTTTATATATTCTCGATAGTAGACCTTTGTCTGAGTGTACCACAGTTTTTACATTGAGGCAGCCACAAAGAATCACCCTTGTTCTTTTTTTTTTTTTTAGTAGAACATTTATTGATACATTTTAGATATACATAATGATAACATTCATCATAGGGAATTTGTACCTTTCACGTGGGAAGCACATGCCTGCCATGTTCCATAAGCATGAATCTGCCCTTTAATTCTCCCCAAAATCCTAGGAGATCATAAGAGTTATCCCCATTTTACAAATGAGAAAATTGAGGATTTCAGTGATTAAGACATTGTGTTGATGAGTATTAGCTGATTTCAACTTTAATTCTGTTTGCATATAAAGCACTTAGCCCAGCCCAGGACACAGGATAAGAGATCATCTATGGTAGCTAGCTATTCTTGCTTCTGCAAACAAAGACTAGAGAGAGTTCAGTTAATTCTCCCAAAATTGTCAGAGCAAACATTCTCAAATTTAAAAAAATCTAGCTTCTGCAGCCTGGTCACGCCTCTTGTAATCTGCTGGTGTTAACTGACCTGGGCCTTGGAGTCATCCTGAAACTGATTGTACTTTATACATGGTAGTATCTTATAACTAACTGTTATTTAAGTAATAAAACATCATAATACAGGGTGATATGTATTTCTCAGGAATCAAAGGCTATATAACTTCCCCTCCAGGTCTTCCCTAAAACCTTTGATAAGAGATCCCTAGCTACACTACAATTTGCTTCAATTAATGTCAGACTTACAAGACAGGTGAAAATCCAGTTAAGGGAGTCCTTTTGGCTTCTAGGTGAGTTGTCTCTCTTCTATAGCAGGCTTTTTCCACGATGGAGTTGCAGTCATGTGTTTCATTTTGCCTGAACCAGGCTGCTTTCCCTTGTCCCACAGCCAAGTGCACCCTCTTCCTCTTTGTCACCTTGATGACAGCATTAATAGGCAGGTTTTGGTAACGATGCCTGAGTGTCTCTGTAACATAACTCAAATCTAGCAGTATCATTAGGAAAATGGTTTATACTGCATTAATTGTGTTTTTTGGAAGGATAATAGAATTATTTCCAATTATTGCATGTCAGCTGTTACAACCATTGTTTTACCCCTTTATGGCTTATTGATTTGTAAGTTCCTTCAAGTAGAATGATATAAAATAAAAGGCAAGACTTTATCCTATTTAAAGAAATGATTGTTTTTCAGTCTCATTTTCCGTTTCCTTGGCCATTCTATTTAGCCCTCCATTGTGTCTCCATGTCTCTTAACTATATTTTCATTTTTTTAAACCTGTTTGTTGACCTCCTTAGGCCTGCCACCTCTTCACAGTGTTATCTTGGGCATATATCCTAATATTTCTGGATTCAGGGGTGAAACAGATGAATTCTGACTTCCTGAGGCACCTGGTAAAATTAAACAGATAATGTATATGAAACTCCTTGCATAGTGTCTAGAAAATAACAAGCAAGTGGTTCCCAAATCTGGCTAGGAGTCCTTGGTATCCCAATAGTAGCTTTCCAAATATAGAGGTTTCTGCGTTTTACCCTTCAGCAATTCTGACTCATGACGTCTGAGAGGGGGCCCAGAAATCTGCATTTTGAAAAAGCTCTACAGGTGATCCTGTTAGCTCACTGAATTTGAAAACACTCTTCAAAGTACTCAAGAAGTGTTCAAGTCTTCTCCAAATTTCTAAATATTTCAAACTCATATAAAATAAAACCTCATATTTTTTCTCCCACCCTGATTTTTCATCCCAGCTGCGGTGAGGCTGTGGAGAAAAACAAGCGTCTCATCACAGCTGATCAGAGGGAGTATCAGCAGGAACTCAAAAAGAACTACAGCAAGCTGAAAGAGAATCTCAGGCCAATGATTGAGCGGAAAATTCCAGAACTCTACAAGCCCATATTCAGAGTTGAGAGTCAGAAGAGGTAAGAAGGACGCAGAAGAGGCTTCTTGCTGGGGATGAGAGCACATTTGGGGTGTAGCAAATGGGGAGCTTCGCTGCTCTCAGCTGGCGAGGCTATGGACCTTGTGCCTGTGTTTTCCCAGGGCTAAGTTATGCCCTGTGTTGGTTTTGGTTGGTTTGTTTGGGCACAGCGTGAAGGGGTCTAGACTTTCTTTATTTACGCATTTACCGAGTTCTCCAGCATTGATGTCCTTTTCTGGAGAGTGATTTCCTTCCCTGCCCTCTTTAAAAAGCTAATAATCTTCCTTCTGCATCTTCTCTCCCTCTTTCTCTTCTTAATTTCAGACAGTCCTTCCACAGATCTAGCTTCAAAAAATGTGAGACCCAGTTGTCACAGGGCAGCTAGGAAAAGTCATCTTTACCCATGACGACTGAGGCAAGTGGCCAGGAGAAGAAGAACTCACTGGTATTTAAATCATGGGACGGCTGCAATCCAGGACGGACCACATACTCCCTGTCCCGTGTTCGGAAAGCCAGGGGAGCAGATTCGGGCCACACGATGGGGAGGGGCACAGAGGGGATGGGTAATTAAGGGTGACTGTATTTATTAAAGAGTATTTTTCGCACTGTTGTATTAAACAAAGCTTAAGTAGCTTCTCCTGCTGCGTGGTCAGTCACTGGCCACCTGAGGAATGACTTCCTCTCACCTGCATTTGAATGCACAGGATAAACTGAAATTGCACAGGAAAAAGTGGAAAACTCGCCTGCCAGCCTATTCCAAGTGAACTTCACCGGTCTTCTCTTTATGGAAAGGAGGCATGAACTCCTAGAAGCATAAAACACCTCAGCCAGTCTCTGAGGGAAAGCCTTACTCGAAGTCTAAACATTGCGATGGTTGGGAATCTGGGAATAGATAGATGATTTGTGAACTTGCTATGGTCTTTGGTAACAGTAGACCAATTGTTGTATAGTTATTTTTGCTTTATTGTTATAGGTAAGTTAATTTAACAAGCTTTTGTAAAAGGATACACTCAAAGCACTGATCTAGGTGATACATGGTACCCAGCACTCAGTCAGAAATTGCTGATTGTGCATTCGCCTAAGTGGAAGAGATTTTCCTATAACATTTTGTTTTTTTTCTTTATCTTGTTCTCATTTATTCTTTTTTTCTCTCTGGGACCAAGTGTATTTTTATAAAAAGCTAATATCTCTGCTTTCATTTCGGAACCTTGTGCTATCTGTCCATTACAAAATATATTCAGTTTTTAATTCTTTGGACGGTGTACTTTAAAAGAAAGATGAACAAAGTTATTATTTGAGAATTAAATTATATATTTTGAATATGATTGATATTAAAGATAAGAATCACAAGCAAAATGTTTCCCTTTGCAACTCCTGTTTTTACACTTTGACTATTCAAAACGTTGTAAAGCTTGAAAGAAGCTTCAGAGAAGCAGAAAGACGCATGATTGAGGCCTCGGTCAAGCTGTACTATCCAGGGAGCTGCCTCTAATGTGTTCGTGAATCTTGGTGGTCAGGAGAGAATATTTGGCTTGGATATTCTGGAACTTTTTGCTTATCCTGTCAGGTACCATGAATGTATACTCTGAACGAGAACATTTGTTTTAATAAAATTTATTTGGCTAAGTGCCAAACTTGATTTTTTAGGCACTTGTAGCAGAACTTTTTCTAAAGTGTATTTATTATATACCTAATAGCTTTCTACACATGATGCACTTTAATTGCACACCTGTGCATCACCATCTGTGCAGGACACACTGTGTGAGAGCAGGTACACTCGTTCAGAAGAAGCATTTGTTTGGGGAGACCAAACAGATTTATTCTATAAATTCTAATTTATAGAATGTCCACAACTTCTGGTCTGGCAGGACCATTCCTGGAAGGGAATACACAAATCTTCCTGAAGAAGGAAGATTTGGGCTTATCCTATCCTGGAGAAGGGGGACAGAAAAAGATGGAGGTGGTGATGTTTTGCTGTGCCAGTAATTCATATAGTGGAGTAACTTGACAAAAAAGGGTGCAAATGATCGGAAATCAGAACCATAGGCCTGAAGGGGGTGGGCTAGGAAGGGTGAAGGAGACAGTGAAATGGAATAAAGTTAGGTTCCAGTAGGAAAAAGCCAACAATTCAAATTGTGTCTTCTGTGCAGCAGTAGTACCCTCTTGTGCCTGGCCCATAGTGGGTACTTGGTTGAATGTTTGTGAGTGACCAAAGTAATGAATGAAAGTGCCCATTAGTGATGCTTTCTGCCAAACTACTCCTTTTCTGTAGCTCTGGGTGAAAAGCAGCACCTAAGGGAGGGCAGAAAACAGGATCAGTTAGTCTCAGAGGAATGGCTTTCCCTTCACTTGACTTTACCTATGACTAATGCATGAGAAAGAACTGTTTCTTTTTCTACTGCTTTCTCTCAAACCATTTCCAACATTGTCTGTAATCAAGCCAGGCTTGGTAGCACACATATGTAATCCAAGCACTTTAAGAGGCTAAGACAGGAGGGTGGGAAGTTTGAGCCCAGCCTGGACAACTTAGTGACTTAGTAAGACCCTATCTAAAAAAAAAAAGAAAAGAAAGAAATATTTTTGGCATGGGGTGTGGCTCAGTGCAGAGGCCCTGGGTTTAATCCCCAATGCCACACACACAAAAAAACAAACAAAAAACAAAAACCTTAAACCCAACTTCACAGAAACTGATTTAAAAATACAATCTCTGGTAGCAAGTTTGCAGGCATGAAATTGCTGGAAGAAATGAAGAAATGCAGCACGGCCTTCATTAAAGTCCTCAATGCTGCAGCATATTTTATTTTGGGGGAGCACTGCTCTCTGAACCCATCCTAGTTCCTACTTTGAGGAGGATGTTTGGGAATTAGCTTGGCAGCTAAGTGGTTTTCATCTATTACTATTTTGCCCACATAGTGGAAAGTGGCAAATCCCCAGTAGCAAGGATAAAGAGGTGGTTTTCAGGTGTTACACCTCTAACACAGGAATGTCCAACCTGTGGCCCACGTGCAGCCTTAAACAGCTAGTAATGCAGCCCCATAAGATCATAAACTTTTAACATTTTAATGTGACTCTTAGCCATGTATTTCATGGCTTGATGCTCGAGCACAGACTGTGTAAGGCGGAATGGAGCCTGTGTTTAGTGCCTCCTGTCCCCCACCGCACAGTCCACTGAAACACACTGAGGAGACATATGTGCTTATACAACTGGGAGGTAAAATGCAGCAATTACCAATAACAGCATTGCAACCCACCTACACATGAGTACCTGCGAAGATAGGTGTTTACTGTAAGCAGACATGTAAGTTTTCTTAGTTATTTATTGAACTTGGGCTTGCGTTATTTGTAAAATAATAAAAGATCAAAAAGAAGTTTTGTTACTTACATACATTGGGTATATTACATATTTTATACACAGCCCAAGACAATTCTGCCTCACTCAGTGCAGCCGAGGCAAGCCAAAAGGCTGGACACCCATGCTTTTGAAAGATAACAGGTGAGAAATCAGCTTCTTCATCTCTGTTCCTCATCAGTTCCTTTATTCAAAGAGAAATCATGACGTGGATGAACAACTATTTTGTTACCCAACAGGATTATCAGGGTTAATAGTGAGATATTTCAAAAGTCTCCAGACTACGGATTCGAAGTTCTGATTTCCCCGATACCAAAAAAAATAAAGAAGTTCTGATTTCCTATTTTTCCACTTTCTGGTCCTGCAACTCTGGCCTTGTGGCCACACTGCTCGGAATTTCCAAGTTTTTTCACTGTGAAAGAAAAGTGAGAGTTGTTCTGCCTTCTTCCTCCAGCCTACTGAGGAAATTCAATGGGACAATGAATGGATGGGAATGTTTTGGAAATTCAAAAGTGCTGCCGCAAATCTAAAGTAGCACTACTTATAACTGACACCTCCAGGAAGTGCAAGCAACACACACACACACGCAGCGCACCCACTGCTGGCCACATTAATCAAAACCGGGCCAGAGGTACAGGCAGGACACAGGCCTGACTTACCAGAAAGTAAATGCCTAGACTAGTCCATGCTCAGTGCCAGTTTACATTGTCTGGCAAAGGCCAGCAGCAGGGCCTCGGGATAGAATGAGGAAGGGAATCCGTGGAACCACAACCGTACCCAGTGGCGCCCGGTCCCTTCTGCCCGCGCCGGCCCAGCCCCTCCAGGATGCGGCTGGGGGCCGTCCACACCCGCAGGGCACTGGCCCGCCTGTGTCCACCCAGCTCCCCGGGGGAATCAAAGCACACAGACTTCCACTTGAAACAAAGCCAATGGCCAGCAAGTTTCCCGCTTAATAAGGAAGAGAGAGAGGACTTGGCAGCCATGACGGATGTACAATAATTAAACTGACATTGCTGGGTCAGAAGCCTGGGGTTGGTCTGCAGCCTTCCCGTGCTCTCCCTCCGCTCCAGTTCTGCAGACGGACGTGAATGCCTCTAGATGCCCATTAAGCAAAGAGTTTCTAAAGAGGATTGCGGGGAACCCAGCAATTGATTAAGAAACTCAATTGACTAAGGGCTTCCCGGCAAGCGCAGAGGTTCAGGTGGTTCTCAGAGGAATCAGGCGCCTCAGCGTGCGCGCTGAGTTCCTTTGGCTTTAGAGGCCAAAAAGCGCATGGGAGCCAATGCGACCACGAGTGGCTTCGAATTAGAATGGGGAGGTGCCGCGCAGCGTCAAGACAGGGATTTTTCTCAAGAGTTGTGAAGCTGCACGAAGAGAAGTTGAAGTAGGAATCAAGCAAAGTAAAAACCTTGGCCAATGGGGATAGTGCTAAAATCTCCTTCCGGCTGCCCCTCCAATTGGGAACCCAGTAAGTGCATCTAAAGTTCATTTTGAACAAAATGGTGAGAGGAAGTTGGGGAGGAAGGGGTTCTAGTGAAGACACCAGAGGGGGACCTCCACCTAAGCCTGGGCTTGTTCACGCCTCACACGTGTCTGATGTTCAGGGCAAGCTCAAAATCTTTGCACAGGAGAGGGAATAGGACCCAGTCCCTGCCCTCTGAGAATTGTCCTCTGTCAGGGTACGTGTATGCACACAGCCCTGGTGAAGGCTTGGACACACACACACACACACACACACCACTACCGCCATTCCACCTGTCCTTCACCTACAGTCCAGACAGGCTCATCACCCATTCAGCACTTACTTCTGGAAACTTCCTTTTCTTCCCTCCACTCATTTTTATTGTGTATAGGATTATCTCCTCCACTTAACTGATGGCAAGATGTATACCTCTTTTTTCTTTTTTTTTTGGTACGGGGGATCGAACTCTGGTCCTTGCGCTTGCACAACAGGCGGCAAAACCACTGAGCTAAATCCCCAGCCCCCTCTTTTTTCTTTTTTATCAAGGAAGAGATTTGAAGATGGGGAAGTTCTTATTCAAATGAATTCTGTCCCTCTTGGGTTATCAGGAGAGAGCCCTGCATAATTAATTTGAGTCTTCTCATAATGCCAGAATTATTGTTTTGCACAGTCATATAACAGCAGATTGCATTGACACAGAAATAAACTCACTTTGTTAAAATTGCTTGTTTCCTAGGTAACAAATGAAATCTGATGAAGCTCTCACTGGTGGGAACCTTCCGGGATCTGACCATGTACCATCTCCTCCATCCATAGGTCTGAACATTACCCCTTGCCTTTCACAGCTGACAAAGCTGTGTGAAGGAGTGTCACAGCAACAGCAGAACTGTCAAGAAAGGACCAAGGAAAGAAGAAGGGGCATTATGTACCTAGAGAAAGAGTTCCCAAGATTGAGGTAAGGACCCTGAACTGAGGGTGTGAAGGAAAGAACTGTAAAAAGATGGGGTGGGGAGAGAGGTCAGGGGATGGGGTTAGCCACATAGGAATCCCTGCTTTGACAGCCTAAATCTGCCATCTTCCCTGGAGTCTGCCCAAACCAAGGAAAATAAAGTCACAACTTCTGGTCCTTCACATGTGAGCGAAGCCATCTTGGATTATTGGCCCCAGTGGAGCTTCCTGATGGGAGGTGAGAGCATCACCTACTCCAGGTGCGATCAGTAGAAGAACCACTTAGCTGAGCCCACCTCAGGTTGTAGAACACTGAGCAAATAAATGGCTGGTAGTCAAGCAAAGCTCACTAAATGCCCTTTATGCCTAACACACATAGGCCTTAGGGCTATGAAGTTTTGGAATATTTTATATAGCAATGAATAACTGAAATAGGAGGAGAGAGAACTCACAGTGAGTAAGGGCCAGGGATTTAGCTCAGTGGTTCCGCCACCTGCCTCAAAAGCGCAAGGTCCCAAGTTCAGTCCCTGGTACCAGAAAGAAAAAGAACTCACAGTGAGTAAATACCTGTTGTGTTCCGGGCCCCATGCTGGTGCTTTTACATTTCACCTGATCCTCATGACACTTTGGATTGTGATTCCTCTTTACAGGAGAGGCTGCAGTGGTTCTGAGGGGCAGGTTGGGTCTCCCTGCTCTCCAGCCAATAACGCAGAGACACATTTTGAATCTGCCAGGCATTGAGTCTGTGTGATTCCAGGAGCTGCAGGATATCACCACGCTGAAGCAGGAACAGACCCAGGGCAGGTGCGTGCACCTTGGAGATTGTTATGAAGGAATCTGATCCAGGTGTTTCCAAGTTTCCTCATGTTAGGCTAAGCCAGAGTTAGACAGCTCTAACAGTTGTCTGTGTGTGTTAGTGTTCAACACAAGAAGGCTTTCTGTTTATATTATGTGTTGCTTTGAATTTTTCTGAGTGTCATTAGGGGATGAGTGAGGAGTAAGTGTGGAGGTAGGTTTGCTCCTGGCTGTCTGTCTGCGTGGGTGATGAACCTATTATTGCCGGTCAATCATAAGTCAGTTTAAAAACTAAGTTGGCTTCGAGTGCAATAGTAACATTCCCTTGCTCACAGGATTCTGGCAAGAAAGTTGCATGGAAACAAGCTCTGGAGTAGGAGAGACTGGAGTTCAAGTGCTAGTCCTGCCTCTTACTGATCAGTGATGTTGGGCAAGCTGATTAACGTTTGGAGCCTCGGTTTCTCATTTGTCTGTGAAATGAGATGCGGAGAGGCCTAAATGCGATGATGACTGTGACACAATCAACAAGGTACCAAGCCTAGGACAAGGCTTATAAAGATTAGCTTTTATTTTATTAATTTATTTTGTGAACAAATGAAGGCAAATGTTGTTTCTTTGATGTCCCCTGCCTTTTCCTCTGTCCTTTCTCTAGCAAGTGCATGTGTGGGTCCTTCCACTCTCCCTACCGTCTACCACTTTGTTGTCCTCCTATCTGTCCCCCTTTTTTCTCTGATGTTCCTACAGTCCTTCCTCTTTCCCTTGAATTGAGGCTGAGCAGAGGGGGAGATCAAAGAGAACAAAAGCAGACGGACATCAGTGGCAGGATGGCAGTGAAGTTCTGTGGAGCTCTTTGGGTCGTCTAGACTTTCTCATCTCTGAGGATACCATTTTCTCAGAAGTCCTCACATTAAGAGAAACCTCAACAGTCATTGTATGACGTTTTAACATACGATGTTTAAACTCGTGATTTTGAAGGTAAGAAAGTTAAACCACAGAGAGGGCCTTAAAGGGATTCCACACAGTATTAGTCAAGCCTGAGCAAGGTGCCAGATCACTTGAATTTCCACCCAAAAGGAAAGGGGAAGCCTGACTCCACACTTTATGTCAGCCAGGACCTCCTGTCTTCCCAAAGCCTCTTGTCTCCTTTCCTACTCGGAGTGTACCAAGATTTTGGTCATAGTGTCCTCTTTCCATGCATACTAAGATACTCATCTCCCTAGTCATCAGTAGAAATAACATTGATAAGAATAACTAGCCATTTTGTGAAGAAGGTTCACTGTTTTCTCTCTCTCTTTTTTTTTTTTTGGTACCAGGGATCAAACTCAGGACTTTTTGCTTTCGAGGCACGTGGCAGCACCACTGAGCTAAATCCCCAGTCAGGTTCACCATTTTCTAAGCAATGTGTTAAGTGTCAACGTTGTCTTATTTAATGATTGTCTTCATTTTCAATTGTACTTTAAAGTCTTTAATTTGCAGCTCTTTTGTTTGTTTTAGTTTTGGATTTGTTTGTTTTCTAGTGCTGGGGATCAAACCCAGGGCCCCCTACAAGCTAGAAAGATAATTTACCACTGAGCCATACCCCCAGCCCTAAATTTGCATCATTTTAACCAATGTCTGGCTCCTGAGGAAAAATTAGAAAAGGCAAAAAGATACAAATGAGTTTTCTAAAGTCTTTTTCTCCTCCAAATGAGTTCTGTTACATCACACATTTTACCTTCAGTACATTCCAGCTTCTCTGTTCACTGTGGATATGATTAAAGCTTAAAAGCACGTTTGTCTAACACCAAGTATTCAGTGAACAAAATTAGCATTACTCTACTTTGCAATTTGGGGAGGAGTTGATAGGGAGACTGAGTAAAGGTGAGAAGGTAAAGGATGCTGGAGAGAGTTTGAATGAATGTAATAAGGATATTGCATTTTAAATACATTTTTCTCTTTTGTATTTTGTGAATGACTTTTCCCTTGGCAAACCTGAGGAATCTCATGCATCAGGGAGGTTTTAGATTTTTTTAATAGCAGGTATGCAAGCAGAAAAGAAGAAAAAAGTATGGGCCAAGCTTTTATTTTCAGAGACTATAGAAAAAGATTAGGATTTTCTAATTTTCCATGACTTCCCTTAAACATATCAAGGGTCAATGAAAAGAAAAATAAACCAAACTTTCTTATCAAAGGGGCTAAAATAGTTCATGATGAATGTGGAGCCAATGAGTAGGATTTGGGTCAGTGTAAAAAACAACAAATGAGCCGTTTGCTTTTCGCAGCTGAATGTTGCTTGATACATTTTCTACTCTATTATATATGAAAGGGGGGAAAATCACCCTTAATTGCACCGTGCTAAATATCCATTACATTTGAAGGTATTTGTTTTCCACTTGTTTTGTATGTGCATAATTATTTTAAATAGCTGCAACACATATCATTCACATAATGTTATATGTTCCTCCTTGTAAAATGCTTCAAAATCACTTTTCCATGCTTTGTTGTCTTTCAAAATATCATTGTTAGGATATTCATACAAGTAACATGGAGGCAGCTCTAAGTAGCTTAAAGGAAAGGGGGATTTAATGGAAATACTCAGATTGTTCATTGACCTGCAAGAACCCAGGAGCACTAGGGATCAAGGACTTGATGTCACCAGCGCCCCTTCCCTGCTCATTGTTCTTCCAGACTTTTCCATAGGATGAGGGCTGTGCCACCTGTAAACATGGATGTCAAGTCATACAATTCTATTCCAAAAAGGGAGGACGGTCTCTTTCTTTCCAGGGTCAGGGATCAAACTCAGGACCTTGCGCTTTCGAGGCAGGTGCTGTGCCACTGAGCTAAATCCCTGGCCCTTGAGAATGGTCCTTTCAATAGGAAAAAAGTCTAAGAGAAGGACTCTGCCTTGGATTGGACCATGAGTCTAATCCCTGACCAATTGCTGACTAAAGAGCTGGGATACAGTGGCTATTTCTGGGTTGATTTTTCACTCCTTTGATAGGGAGGATGAGAAGGTACAATTTGTGGAATGACGGCAATAGCTACAATATACAATTGATGTAAACAACTTATTGTCTAACATTTAGGTCATATCTAAGTAGCTAAGTATTTTACTATTTAAAATTATTCATAGGTAGACTTTTCTTCTTTTGGATTTTTTTCTTACAAGAAAAGGGAACTTATATTTATTGTTTACCTCCGTTCTGAGTGCTTAGCTGTACTGGATAATTTCCACTGGCCACGTGTTCCAAATGGGGAATGGAAGGGAGTCGGATGGTTCACGGAAGGCAAATCAGCTCCTAAACAACACTGATTTGAGAAGCCACATCTCAATTAAGATCAGTGGATTAGTACAATTTGCAAAAGACCATAACCTTTTTAAGTATGTAAGAATAGCTGCATAGTAAAAACAAAACAAAAAGTAGTTGATTTTTGTGAGGATAACAGCTGAAGGAAAAGAGAAAAATTCAAATGTCTTCTATTCTCCCACTAGAACACCTCTTTTCTCAGACTGACAGCCAGATCTTCCCGACCCTGGCCTTTCCCAAGAGGAAGTTCATGATGATATTGTTTCAGGGGCCAATACTGTGTTCTGTCTCTACTTGCAAGAGAGTAACTTGGCCCCTAGGAAATATAATTGGTCCTAACAGTGACTTATTATACACTCAGTTTTCCGGATGGCCCTTCATATGGAGATAATTTTTCCTAAAAAAAAAAAAAAAAAGAAAGAAAAGAAAAGATTTTTTTTCCTCATCAGGTTATAACAAGTTTACAATCCACTCCATCAGAGTAGAACCAGAAAGGTGACAGAGTTTCCTTAAGACAGAAAGAAACAAAAAGCACGTTCCATCTGGTAAATAATTGTTGGGGTTGCATTCCTGTGCATTCAGGCACGAGCTAACTCCTGCTAGAGTAAAGCTGTGAGAATTTCTAGGCCTAATGCAGCAACATGAGATAAGATCTAGTCACAACTATCACCCACTGAAATTGCAGGCTCCTGGGGTGTGGCTGCATCCCAGTCTCTCAAATCATCCACAATCTGATGAGCTGGACAGATGTAAGGTTACTGCAAGACACCTGAGAAATTACTTACTTTTTATTTATTTAGGGGGCAGTAGTGGGGATTGAACCCTGAGCCTTACACCGAACAACAGCCCCAGACCTTTTTTTTTTTTTTGAGACAGGGTCTCGCTGAGTTTCTAAGTTACCCAGGCTATACTCAAACTTGTGATCCTCCTGCCTCTGCCTCCTAGAGTGCTGGGATTACAGGCATGCACCACCAGGCCCAGCTAAAGTCTAATCCTTAAGTGCAAAGGGTTGAATGGATCTGTGGTGCTCTTGTTCAGCAAACATGAAGGGGAAAGTTTTAAGAAGGCCATTTTCAAAGGACCAGAGTCAAATGCTGTTCCACATTACATGCCTTCCTCCTAAAGGACCTGTTGGGAAAGGGATCTGAAAGATCCCTTGTGATAGAACGCCTGGGAATGAGAAAAGCATTCAGCAGTAAAATGTGTGCTACCAGAAGGACCTAAGTAGTTAATATATACCACGATAGGTGAATGCCAGCACAGGACTCCAAGTTGTGGTTTTTGTCCAGGAGAAGCCATTTCAGTCAGAGCTTCCCACCAGTGGGAGTCATTACTTATGAGCTTCCTACCTCTGACAGAAGAGATGTTGTGGGGGAAGATCTGAGAACTGGAGGAGCTGGGTTCAAATTGGGGCTCACCAACTCAAATGCTTTCAGGGGCTGGGCTGGTAGATTCAGTGCAGTGTGAGGCATTAGGAGCGGGCTGAGCTGCAGGAAACTTGACTGGAACCACCCCCACAGAGACACACAGGAAAGGCTTTCAAAGTCAGGATCTTAAAATTTTTGTTTCTTATTTGGCACTGACCTGGCCAAACAAAATCCCTCTGAGAGAATTTGGCCTGTGGATCAAGAGAACATTCATACTGCTGAACTGAAAGTTCTTTAAGGTTTTTTGACTTCTGAGTTCTGTGATTTTGTATTTCAAAATAATACTTTTAGCTATGAAGTGGGCTATATACCTTAACCTCCGTGGAGGACGTAGAGTTCAACAGAAGTATATGTTATGTTCATCCTCTAGGGATTCAAAAATATTTGAATGGTAGATTACTGGTAGAGTGCTTCTATAGAATGCATTGCAAAAAGAATGAAAAATGTAAACAACATTCTCATATGAAGGCAACTATCATTGTCAAGCAAAAAACCCAGTAGCTTAAGGAAAACCTTGCTGTTATCTAAATGTGTCTGGAAGAAGTCACTGAAAGGGCAACACCTGAGTTGGTCTTCAAAGAGTGAACATCCATGGGGGCTGGTAATTTAGCTCAGTGGTGCCATCGCCTGCCTCACAAGTGCAAGGTCCTGAGACTCAAAGAGGGAACATCCAGATTAATGGAGAATAGCATTCTTAGATGTTAACAGTAGAAACAAAAAGCCCAAGGGAAGTGGGATTGTCAAGCTGAGCTCCTTCTGAATTTACCAACTATTGGCAAATGTTTACCCCAAACTGGATTCATTTTCCCCTTTTTGGAATTGTGGAACCAATAACAACACCAAACACTAACAGAGCACCAAGGAGATTTGTTTTGTTTTGTTTTGGTACCAGGGATCAAACTCCGGACCTTGTGCTTTTCAGGCAGGTGGCGGCACCGCTGAGCTAAATCCCCAGCCCACCAAGGAGATTTTTATTCTTGGTCAAGAAAAGAAGTGAGAGATAAACTTGCAAATCAACTGCTTGACCTGTTGGGGGGTAGGAGGTTATAGATAGGGGGTAAGAGAGGGAGAGAGGCTAAAAAAAGGAGAGATATTTGCATCTTTCCTGACAATGTGTGGAGATTTTCCAGGAATTTGGGTGCCACCTCTTTTCACTCTTTTTGCTTCTTCCAGGCAAGATCATGGCACTTTTCAACTTAGCATGGTGCTGGGGGATGTTATTTAGCATGCTGATAGCACTGTAACGAAGTTTATAGATTGTCTGGTGGTCCCTGTGGCAGCCACTTTAAACCTTTCTGTTTCAGCCCACTTACCTGAAGAGGCACTCTGTCCTTCAACTTTCAAGCTTCCTGCCCTCAAAGATATACAAGATGATTTTTCCAGATCATTATTTGTTCAATATTGGTTTGGGGGACCTTTCTGAAACAAATCGCATCCTCTGGTGTCTTGTTGGTGCTTGAGATGCTTTTTTAAGTTACATGGAAAAATGTTTAAGTGCTTTTCAGTTTTGTTTTGGTTGAGTTCTACTGTATTTGAATATTATTGTAGTTTTTTTCCCCTTGCATTGTTCTTTGAGTGGTTTTAATTTTTTGTATGTGTGTGTTTGATAATAAAGCTATTTAATAAAAAAAAGATATACAAGATTAGAGTGGGTAGAAATTCAGCTACCTCCCATAGACAGTACAAGATTAGAGTGAGGTGATACAACTTCTTTCCCTGATCCTTAAATTGGCTTCCATTCACCTACTGTGTTTTAAGCCTCCTTAGCTCCCAGACCTCTCCCTTATTGGGAACTGAAAGGCTTTTCTGGGACCCCAGTTCCCTCAGAGGGTACCCACCTGTGGTCAGAGACCTTAGAGCTCTCCTTGTGTGTGCCTGGTCCACACCACGGCATGCTGCCTGTTTGCAAACTTATCAACAGGGTTCTTGGGCTCCTTCAAAACAGTTACTCTTGATGCTAAATCACCAAGGCAAATTTTCAAGTAAAGAGGGTAATTCTAAACACTTAATGATCAGAAGTGGGGAAGCAGAAATTCTATTCGGATTTGGAATTTGTCCTTCAATCTATAAGACATACGTCTTTGATGGTGTACTGATTGGCATCAGCAGCTCGCAGCAACTAATTGTTTACAAGTGCCAGAATCTGTGCTGAGCCACACATGAAGGCCCACACTTGCCTCCTCAGACAGCCTCCAAAGTGGGCTCCATTATTATCCCTTCTTTAGAGAAGAGCAAACTGAGGCTCAGAGAGGTTGAATAACACACGCAGAGTCATACAACTAACAGGCACCAATTCAAACCCAAGTCTTCTGTCTGCAGAAAGGGACTACAACCATTATAGCCATTAACCATTACACAGTACAACTTCATGTTATTGTACCATTCATAAGGATGTGTGAACATACATTCAGCTGCCCAGAATCATCTGCTGGCCTGTCACTGGATGTAAGTGTCCCCAGTCTCCCAAACAAAACATCCATTTGCTGTGTGAATTTGTGTGACTGGCTCTTCAAATAGTGCAGTGCGTTCACAACATTTGAATCACCTGGGGAAATACAAAGACCACAAGAAACCAGTGATGGCCCAATCTGCCCCAGAGACTTGGAAATAAGTGGTTTGGGTTTGAGTCAGGCATTGGTATAAAAAAGATCCACGTTGGGCGGGGGATTTAGCTCAGTGGTGCCACCGCCTGCCTCCCAAGCACAAGGTCCCAAGTTTATCCCTGGTGCCAAAAAAAAAAAAAAAAAAAAGAAGAAGATCCAGGTAACTTAATGTGGAGAGAGAGCAAGAACAAAGGCAGTAAAAAGTGAGGGTGTAGGGCTAGTTCTAGTCCCTGTGTGAGCCTTAGTTTTCTCATCTGTAAAATGGGAATGATAGAAGTACATACTTCATGGGGATGATACAGGATTATATTAAATGGAGACGATGCTATGGAATAATGGTTAGGTTCTTGGTCTCACCTTTAAAAGCCTCATTAGGGCCAGGGATTTAGCTCAGTGGTTCTGCTGCCTGCCTCGCAAGCTCAAGGACCCAAGTTCGATCCTCAGTACCAAAAAAAAAAAAGCCTCATTAATCCATTATGTAATCAAAGATTATAATTTCCAAGGCAAAACACAATGGTTACGTTAGACATGTATTCTTCCCATTTTCTGCTCAGGCCTCCTGACACTGCAGGTTGGAGGAGGGGGCCAGGCAGGCGCTCCTGGCAACTTTCTCTTTCAGAGAGATAAAAAGACAAATATCTTGCAGAGCCAGCCAGCTTACATACAGATATGAAGTAACTAGGATAAAGCTATTGTGGCTGTTTTTAAAAAGCAGAATGAATAGGAGAGAAGATGCCCCAGCAAGGGCATTTAAGTTCATGAAAAACAGCAACAATTACTGGTACTGCCACCACCAGGGTGCTGGCCAGAGAGACCCACATGCAGTAGGAGGGGCATCAGTCTGTAAAACCAGGAGTTATACCTTCAGCTTTACCCATGTGCTCGGTGGTTCCTCCCAGCTTCTGCTCTGATGAGCTGTGACTTCTGCTTTCCCCCTCCATTGGAAAGTTCCAGGGGATTCAATGGTTATTGACCATTCAGGAGCCTACAGATGACCCAAATTAGAAGCAGAAGAGCAGCCAGCAGTGTAAAGTTCCCACCTTACGGAGACCCCAGCTCTGCTTTAAACTAGCTGTGTGGCTTAGCTAACTTCTCTGAACAAATATCTTTCCATATACAATGTGAATAAGATCATGCACTGCTCAAGGGTGTTGTGAAGGTTAAAAGAACCACAAAAGTAGAGCATTCAGCACAGTGCCTCTGCTCTTAGAGGCCCTCCACATATGTCTGCCCTTATTGTGACTTTGCCATCTTCAAGAAAGAAAGGGAGCCTGTAGTACTCTTTCCTCTATGCCCTGGAAAATCAGCTCAATGGCATAGCTCGTTCCAATCTATTACCTCATCCCCTCTTTGAATACACAGTCACAAGCATTGTGAATCAAATTTGTGATAGGAGTGAGATAAAGGATATAAAATAACAAAGGTGGAGAATTAGTGGCTGCTCTGTTCCCTGGGAGCACCAGGCTGGTGGCCGGCAGAGTGGGGCATAGGGAAGTGACAAGGACACTCTTACATCCCTGGCCTGGGAGGAGGTTCCAGCGGACACTGGGCAGGACCCAGGTTCAGTCAATCCAGCAGTAAGTAATAATGTGAGGCTGAAGATAAGGACTTTCTCAATTTGTATGACTATGACAGTGTTTTTAAAAATGGGAATATAGCATGAATTCTGCCTACTTTCATCATATTTTGCTCACTTTGACATCTGCGATGCAGAAGGCAAGAAAAACAGAAGTAAAGCTTCACAAGGTAGGAATGTGACTGTGGGTCGGCCTGTGCTGGACCTAAAAGTGAGTTCAGAGAGGCCCTGGAAGCCTGGATTTGTCCTAGCGCAACGCTGGTCCTTAGACTTTAAGAGGCTGCATCCATTCACCTGCTTTTACACTGGGAAACCACTTCCTTCCCACCCCATCACCGTGCTTTGGATGAAGCGGACTTTATCCCTGTCTCCGGTGAGTAGCTTTGGCTGCAGCCTGACTAATCAGTGCATCGCATTCCTTTCACCCAGTGACAGGTTCAGAAATGGGCATGTGAGCCCATCAGAGCCACTGGTAAGCAAGGAAACTTGTTTATTTTGTTTGGCAGAACTGAGAATTAAGCCCAGGGCCTCACACATGCTAAGCAAGTTCTGTACTGCTGAGCTATAGCTGCAACCCTGAAAATTGTTTTTAAGGGCTTTAGGGAGGTATTATTTATATACCCTAAAATACATCTATTTGATGCTGCTGCTCAACTTTTGATGGAGTTATGTCCCAATGAGACCATTATAGTTGAAAGTATATAACCTGAAAACGCATTGAACACCCTAGCTTAGCAACACAGTTTACTGAGAACATTGGTGTTTCCTCTTGTGACCATGTGGCTGAAGGGGAACCGCTGCTCACTTCCTCTGCCTGGCATCTGTCACTAGCCTGGAAAAGACAAAAATTGAAAATATGAAACATGGTTTTTACTGCATTTGTAATCACTTTCACACCATTATAAAGTTGAAAATTATTGGTTTGAACCGTCCATGAACAGTTAAAAAATGTTGGGTAAATTTAGAAAAACCATTGCAACAACTGGGACTTTGAACATTATTTATTGTACTTTCACCAAAATCTCTTGTTCTCACTTGCGGTCACAGAGAGACTTTGGCAAGTTGGCAGGGGAAATCCATCCTCCTCCTTTGCCTAGGCCTCTTTGCAGTTCTGATGACAGGACCCTGGAGCTATGAGGAGTCATTTCGAAGAACCCAGGATAAAGCAAAACCGGCAGCAGGCAGAGTCAAGAGAGAGGGAGACATGGAGTTTGGAGGTTGTTTAAGCCAGGATCTGACCAGGCTGAACCTAATGTCTCAGTTACAGGAGCTGAGATGGTCCCTCTTGTCTTCACCAGTTTGCTTTGGGTTTTCAATCTCTTGCAGTGACAAAAATCTCAACCCATTCCAAAAACTGACCAGATTCTAAGGACTAGCACTGAACCTTTATTAAGTGGATATCCACATAGGTTGGTCCATCTCCAGACCTGTTGTAATTATAAGATTATTTTACATATGACAATAAAGACCATTTTCCAAATGAAGATTTGGCCCCAGAGAAGTGAATTGGTTAATCAGGAGAATCTAGAAAAGTCCTTGGCTCCATGTAACCCTGAATTTGAGCCTAGATCTGCCTCTCAAGTTATCCTCATCATCACATAGCTCTCATTTCTTATAAATAAAGCATTTACCATCAGGAACAAGACAAGGATGTCCACTATCACCACTCTTGTTCAATATAGTTCTGGAAACATTAGCCATGGGAATTAGACAAGAGAAAGAAATAAAAGGAATAAAGATAGGAAATGAAGAAGTCAAA
>NW_004624736.1:5212876-5269928 GCF_000247695.1 Heterocephalus glaber
AATGTAATTGTGTTGTATACCTACAATGTACCAATAAAAGAATTTAACCAAAAAAAAAAAAAAAAATCATTTACCAAATGCCAGGCCTTATGCTAAGTATTTTACAAATATTAACTCTTTTCATTTCATGATGCTTTTAAACAGTACACTGGGCTGCCTAATTTGTTTGTTTGGTTTTTTGGGATACAGTCTTGTTGTGTATTCCAGCCAGCCTTGGACTCACTGTGCAGCTTAGATTGCTTCTCGGCCTGTTGGCTAAGATCAAGTGTACTGTGCAGCCTAGGCTGGCCTCAAACCCATGATCCTCCTGCCTCAGTCTCCTGAGTGTTGGAATTGCAGGCATGCACTAGCACATTCTCCCCGGGCTGTACCTCTTGTACAGAAAAATCAACCTAACCTCAGCTTCTAATCAGAGTCCCATTGGTCTTTCATCAGGAGGTACTGCTTTCTTCTGAACTTCTATTTTTTCATTATAAAAATTAAAAACAAACCAGAACCCAACTCTTTTCCATAGTCTAAGGCTCTTCAGTTATACACATAATCTTGGGGTTTTTTTTTTGGTACCGGGGATCAAACTTGGGACCTTGCACTTGCGAGGCAGGCGCCGGAACCACTGAGCTAAATCCCCAGCTATACACATAATTTTTATCTAGCCACTTTAAGATGTTCTAATTTTTGGACTTCTGACAACTTTGTTCTGTCCTTCTCAATAGGTCTAACTGTGACAAAAATTTTATTTTTACATCTTTTTGGATGAAAAACAGATGCCTCTGCTTTATCAACTTTAATATATACTTAATATTGTATGATAATATCATAACTTAATGTGGAATTTTACCTATCAGTCACACAGCAAAAAAAAAAAATAGCAAAATTATTCCATTTTACTTAAACAAAATATATATGAAATGCTTCAAAAGCTCTAATATCATAACTTAATGTGGAATTTTACCTATCAGTCACACAGCAAAAAAAAAAAATAGCAAAATTATTCCACTTTACTTAAACAAAATATATATGAAATGCTTCAAAAGCTCTAAAACTCAATAGAGATGCAACATCCTGTATTCTTTATTTTCCGGTACACTGTCTCAGTTATATTTCCCTAAACTGAATGGTTGAGCAGGGATTATGAAGTTAATAAGCACTGTTGCTTTTAAGGAAGTGCCACAGAAGGTGTCTGCTTCTATGTACAATGCCATGGTGAAAGCAGTCTTTTAGAATTCTGTTGATGGACATGTATAGGATGGTTGGGGTGGGGTGGGGACTGTAGGGAGAGAGAACAGCTTGGAAGGCCATTTTTGCAAAAACCTCAAACATGTTTGTTTAATACAAGGGTCTGTACCAGGTCTTGAGATTGACTTGGATCTAAGGCAACAGAACTTTGCTGCAAGTTCTAGTGCTAAAATCCATGGGTCATCCACATGGCGTTAAAGATCACTGAGCAGTAACAAGTAGCACGTTAATTGTAGGAAACAACAGTACGAGTTGGAGTTGGAGTGTGGACTGGAGAAACCAACTGTGGAACCTGGGCAAAGGATGCTGGGCCTGTCTACTCAGACCTCCAGCAAGGGAGATGCACCGGAGTGGGCTTCCCAAATCAAGAGATGCATCACTGTAGAAGGTAGCTGCTACCCACAAGAGTCTAGAGCAAGCCATCAGCAGCCCCTTCCAGTTTTATCTTTAAAATTCTTGAGAAATTTGTGTTTCACTCTAAGAAAGGGTGTGCCTGCCTTGGGGAATACATGCAAATTTGACAATACCTTCTTCATCAAACCTGGATCCCACCTTTCCCATTCCTCATTTCCAGGTTGCTCCTTCCTTGGTCCAGCCTGATTTCACACACATGCTGTAAAAAGATGGCTCAATATGGCCACTACCTTCCCCACAAACTCAGTATTAACAGATTATTCTGCTCCACGAATCTCTACAAGTATGGAGGCTGTTATGGTTTATATCCACATGCCTCCCAAAGCTTCCTGTACTCATAGGCACGGCTTCTGGGAGGTGACTGGATCAAGGGTGTGTGACACTCATCACTGGACTAGTCCACTGATAGGCTTACAACTGGGTGTGATGTTGGGAGGTGAAGGCTGGTGGGAGGAGGTGGCTCACTGTGGGCGTGGCCTGGAAGGATATATATAGTCCTCCTCCTCCCTTGAGCCTTTGCTACTTCCTGCCTGCCATGTCATGAACTGTTTCTCCTCTGCCATGCCCCTCTGCCTTGGAGCCAGCCCACTATGGACTGAAGCCTTTACATTTTATTTTGTGAGGCAAAATAAACCTCTCTTTCTTTAAGTTATGGGTGTATGGTATTTTGTCCCAGCAACAAGAAAGTAACTCAAAGAGGACACTGAGGTGTGATTCCTGGATAATGTGTGTACATTCTGAGTAAGAGTTTCTCTGCAGTCCTTGTTCACCTTCAAAATGTAAGGATATATAGCTTGGCAGGAAAGGATGACCAAGCTGCTGGGGAGAGAGGCATTGGGACAGACAAGATACTGGTGTCTCATAGGTATAGCTGCCCCTCAGTACCCACAGAGGATTGGTTTCAGGATCTTGCCCCACCAAGAATATCAAAATCAAATCCCTTATGTAAAATGGTGTAGTGTTGCATAGAACTAATATATATCCTCCCCGCTACTTTAAACTATTTCTAAATGATTTATGGGACCAAATATAATGTAAATGTTATGGAAGTAGTTATACTGTATTGTTTAGTGAATAATGAAAAAAAGAAGTCTAAGCATTTGCAGTACATATACAATTTTAAAAAATACTTTTGGTCCTTGGTTTAATCTACAGATAAGGAACCCAGGGATATAAAGAGTGGATTGTGATAGCAGATTTTTTTCTATCCTTGTTTTCAACGCTTCATTTCTCATTCATGCTGGAAGAAGAAAAAAAAAATAAGCCAAAACATTTGCTCATTCTCAGATTATTTTATTCTAATGTGGAGGTAGAAATCTCGATTTGAGTCCCATTTCTGCCACTTATGAATTGTGGGAACTTGGATATGTCAGCTAGTCTCAGTTATTTCAACAGCGAAAAGGGCAGTTACAATAACATTTTTCCTGTCTCATTCACAGGGTTAAAAGAATGAATGCATCCATGTATTTGAAGAATGCTACATATATACACAATATAAACCGTGACTATCTTATAAAAGTGCAGGGCCAATAATGACTGCCACTTTCATTTGGGTCAACATACTCTATTACTGGTGTCTGGTCACATCTGTAATCTCAAGTTATTATTGTAAGAATGGCATAGATTCTGGATCCATAATTTATTAACCAAAGATAGTAATTTTAGGGATAGTGAAATATTAAAAGGAAAATTATGGAAATCGAGAACTTATGGTCAGAATGTAGTTTTCTTTCCTTTTTTTTTTGTTTTGGTACTGGGGATCAAACTCAGGACCTTGCGCTCAAGAGTCAGGCATGGTGCCCACTGAGCTAAATCCCCGGGCCTTTCCTTTTTTTTTTTGAAGAACTAGATTAGAAGTTGAAGACTTCACCTCTAATCCTTCAATGATTTTTAAACTAATATGGCACTATTTTGGGCCTCAATTTCTCCAATTTGTAAAATGAGAATGCTTGATCCATTGGTTATTAACTGAGATGAGTTTTGAAATCACCTGGGAAGACCCCCAAAGGTGAAATTTTTGTCTTGTTTCTGGCTCTGTTTCCAAGACTAGAAAGGTGCTTGGCATGAAAAGGGTATTCAATTAACACATATATATTTTATGAGTAGATTAAAAATTTAAAAGTTCACAGGCCTGGGTGAACTGGCCTGGAATCCTCATGTAGTATAGAGCAGAGCCTGTGTATATATTTGGAAAATTCCTCTTGGTAATTTTCAAGCATCCCTGGATCAGAACCACCAGGAACCACTACACTCAGCAATCTCCAAAGTCCCTTCAAATACAATTGCCAAATTCAGCAAATAAAGACAGGTTATACAGTTAAATTTGAATTTCAGATGAACAATGAATACTTTTTAGTGTAAGTACACGGAGTGCAATATTTAATTGCAATAACTTAGGTAAAGACCAACAAATGAGGCTCCTGCTGAGATGACGGTTAGGGAGAGAGTGGTACCTTGAAACTGGCCCAGATTTGAGAATCAGACAGGGAATCTTGGTTTGCGTCTTAGCCCTGAATGTGTGATCTGAGCAAATTTCTTCATTTCAGTGGGCTCCATAACTGTATCACCTACCCCATGGAGTTGATGAAAATATTAGAGATAATATAGGTATGCCTAGCACTTAGTAGATATTCAATGAAGTTTCATTATGATTACTACAGTTGATCTGATTCACTGTCCTACTACACCAGCACTTTGAAAATGACTGAGATTATAGTTGATTGTCCTAGATAAAGCTGGGCAAAGGTAGAATGAATGTAGGCTTACTCTCAAACAATACCTCTATGTCTGGGGGAACGAAACCATACTAAAGTTTAATGGATTATCCAAAATAAATAAAGGAAGGAAGTCTTTCATTCACTATGAAATGTCATTTGCTTAACTGACTTCTGATGTCAGAGCTACATATTTGCTCAGGTTTTGTAGGGATGAATGGGCCATTACTTGTGCAGTGGAAATACTTCAGTTTTGGGCTGATTTATCTCTCTTCTAGGTCAAAAGTATGGTATATTCCTAGAGCTTTTGTTGTTTCTAGACATTTTAACACATCTCCCCTAGTTTAAAAAAAAAAAAGGCAAACATAGCATTAAGTGTAAAATGTTCCTTAAAAGGAAATAGTTCTCTCCAGAAACATCTATTTGAACAAAATACTTAGATAATCTCATTATCCAATTTAAGGAGGTATGGATAGATAATAGATTGACAATTCAATTTTCAACAGAGCTACTCTAATATCAACTAAATACTTTAAGCCCTCCAAGTTTATTTCATGGCTTAGTGAACACACATTTGCTGAACACATATTATGTGCCAGGCACTGTGGTAGGTGCTGGAGACCATCAGTGAAGGGAACACACCCAAATCTTTGCCCTTATGGAGCTTGCATTCTGGTTTATGAAGGCAAATATAAACATACTAAGTGAATTAATTAGGATCTGGAAGGTGATAGGTCCTGTGGGAAGAAATGAAGGGAAGGAAGATAGGACTATGTGATGGGGTGGAGTGGCAGTTTTAAACAGTATGGTGGCAGTGGGGCTCTCTGGGAAGGTGGCATTCCAGGCCAGGCAGGAAGGAAGGGAAAGAGAAAGGGTGAGGCCACACTGATCTGAAAGAAGTAAAGGAGGACAATGTACACAAATAACAGGCAGCAGCACAGGAGCCTTCCAAGAACAGCCAGGGAACAGTGTGGCTGGGCAGGACAAGGGGAAGCCAGGAGAGTAGGAGTGGGAGAGAAGACGGAGTGACTATCAGTGTCAGAACCACTGATAAAGGATTCTAGGAGCCTACCTTCCAGTTTGAGTCTTACTTATTCTGGGACTGTATGGAAATCCTAAACATGGAATATGGGCCTCAACTTGCAAAACATGGATACGGGGCAAATCTGTTTCAGAAACAATGACCAGAGGGACTCAGTATAGCTTAGCGATATAGTATGTACTTAACTGGGTGGCTCCAAGTTCATATTCTCATTCCCCTACTTATTAGATGCGTGGCTTGGGCAGAGTCCTTAACTTCTCTGTGCTTCAAGTTCCATTTCTTTGAAATGAGAAATAAAACACCTCTTTTGTAGTTGTGAGGGTCATAAGGGCAATGCTTAACCCAGTGGGTGGCAGATAGAAAGTACTAAGTAAACATCATTATTTCTTGAAAACTAAAAGGATTAAATATTTTGAAATACCTGTTTTGATGTGTTTGACATGTACATTTAGTAACCATGAGCAAACAGTTGTGAAAGCCTGCCTAGCTTCCAAGATGGTCCCCAGTGATCCCTGTCTCTGAGGATTCACGTCCCGTACAGTCCCCTCCCACTTTGTAGCACAGTTGGTCTGGGTGACCACAGGACATGGCAAATGTGATGTCTGTCGCTTCTCAGGTTTCAGAAGGCACTGCACTTGCCATCTTGGTGACTTTCTCTGTCACCACTTGTTCTGGGGCAAGCCCACTACCATGCTATGAGCAGTCCTATGGAGAGGTTCGTGTGACACAGCCTTTTTTGGAAGTGGATCTGCCAGCTCTGATCAAGCCTTTGGGTGACAGAAGCTCCCACTGACATTTTGACTGCACCCTCATTAGATGCCCTGAGTCAGAGCCTCAGCAAAGCAGCTTAAGATTCCTGACCCTCAGGGCTCTGTGTGATGATCAGTGATCAGTGTTTGTCCTCTTACACAGCTGTGTGCGCGCGCGCGCGTGTGTGTTTCTAATTAACTTTTAAGTATAAAGAATTTATTGGACCTAAATCTATTTCACTTTTTGGGGGGAGGGGAACAGTACTGGGTATCAAACCCAGGTCCTCTGCCACTGAGCTACATCCCCAGCCCCAAATCACTGTTGATCCTTAGTAATTTACAAGCATTCATTTTTTACATAGTTATTTTCAATGCATACACTCTACTTTGTATCTGGTTTTCCCCTGTTGACTTATTCCAATGGAGTGCACGATTCTTAGCATTTATATTGGTTTATAACATTCTGTCCCCAATGTTATTTATGCTCCACCATGTCAATTCCCTGTGGTAGGACATTGGAATGACTTCTAGTTTTTCAAAATAATAACTGTCACAATAAAAAAAAATACAAATTAGGTATGCAATGTAGTGAGAATTACGTAGACTAGGGCCCTTTGATCCATCAAAGACAACACAGAGAGGCCCATCCTCTCAAAGTACACAGACTATGAACGAACACTGAACACATGCAAGGGTTAGATAAGTGACTGACCTTTCCAATGACCTAAGGCAGGGAGTGAAAGGAGCTGGGTGAACTTATTCGTGCAGACAATAATAATAACTCTCTCGAATCTGAATGCAGCACTCATTAAGAGGTTCTTCTGTAACCAGATCCTAGTAGCAGACAGCCGAAGTCCTCCACATTGGTTTACTCAGATGGGTTGGTTCTGGTGTTTAACCTTTCACTTTGCCCACCTTCCTGATGAGGTTTTGAGGATTGCCAGGCAAGCATGCTATCTGTAACCTTTTTAAAAAAGTATTTATGATTAAGTAGATTTACATTAAACATACCAAGGAACCTTAAGCACGACTAATTCTGCTGGCAGGGCATCACACGGCTGGGAAGCTGAGGCAAGAGGATCACAAGTTGAGCCAGGTCTGGACAACCTAGCAAAACCCTGTCTCAAACAAACATTTTTTATAAAAAGGGTAGGGATATAGTTCAGTGCCAAGGTCCTGGGTTAAATCTCTAGCACTAAAAAAAAAAAAAAAAAAAAGACTCATTCTAAAACTTCATTAGGCTGTTGCCGTGCGTCTATTGAACCACATGCAGTCCTGCCGGGGACAGAGGGAGAGGGGAGTTCACGCTTGCTTAGTGATTAGCCTGGCGCCTTACTAAGTTTCAGCTGTGATAATCCTCTGCTGAATGTGGGGCAGCCTCCCTCCCACCCCTCATGACCCTACCGCCCGTGAAAAACCGGCCCCCCATTCAACCGCACTCAAGAACCTTCATTTTTATCTTCCATTAAGAGTTTGTTTGGTGAAATGACTCTGAGGCTCAAAAGAAGGCTCGGTTGTTTAAAAACCACAGGGTTAGAGAATGGTGCTATGAGGTCAAGGTCAAAAGGTCACTAGGCCAGGGTTTTCTCGCCAAGGGAGAAAAGCTTCCATGACAATGACTCAGTACAAAGTTAGCTTTACTGACATAAGCAAAACCAGAACAACAGCAATCATCTAATGCACACACTGTCCTAAATGCAAGTGATCAGGGCAGAGTTCTGGCTCCACGCTGCAGCCAACTCGGTTCTAAGGGTGCCTCGACCTCTTAGCAAGAGGTTTCTTACAGAGTAGAGCCTCCTTGAGCCTTTTCCACACCTGTAGGTAACAGTCATGACTACCTCACAGGAGAAGCAAGTGGGTTCAGGGAATGCTCCTAGTACTGTGCTGAGCACCAACATAAGCTCTCAGTAAGTGTCATCAATTAATAAAACTATTGTTGAGTAAGGGATTTAGCTCAGTGGTACCGCACCCGACTCACAAGCGCAAGGTCCTGAGTTCGATCCCCGGTACGGGGGTGGAATGGTAGTGGTACGTGCTGAGGCTTAGAAATGTAAAATTATATTCTCGTTTTCAGTTACTGTAACACTTTATATCTCTTTCAAGCCAAACTCTTTTTTTGGTACCAGGGATCAAACTCGGGTCCTTGCGCTTGTGCAGCAGGCGGTGAAACCACTGAGCTAAATCCCCAGCCAAACTCTTAATATTACAGATGTTTGTGTGTATTTCTAGCACATGTATACAGCTATAAAGTAGAGATAGTTCTTGGGATTCTTCATCTTTGTGTCCTTTATGAAGCGTAACCCAGATCTAAATATTTGGTGAAAAAATAAACATTCTAATTAGAGTGGGTCTGCAGCCAGAGGCATGTACATATAATCCCCCTACTTAGGATCCTAGTAGAATGTCATACACTTTTTGAATGCTCTATGAATATTTTATAATAACCACAATGATGGGCCAGGGATTTAGCTCAGTGGTTCCACCGCCTGCCTTGCAAGCTCAAGGTCCTGAGTTCCATTCCCGGTACCAAAATAAAATAACCACAATGATATAATGATTATAATTATGAATAAAGATTACTCTTAGCACGAATTTCCTGAACTAGGGTTATGTCTGTCGGCAGCATTGAAAATTTATTTGCATAAGATTTCAGCTTAATGCAAACTGAACCCTAACTTACTTCTTAAAATAACTAAAGCAAACAAATCAATGTGTCCTTTACCTTTCAAACAGCTGTTTCTAGAACCAGGAGCACTGGGCAGTGCTGTAGGTTGCAACACATTAGGTCCTCTTTTCTTTCTACATTTACATAATAACTACTTTACTTGTTTTTTGACAAGTCAGCCATTGGATTATTTTGCATTCGTTTGGTAAGCTTTGTAATGCCTATGACTAAGTGGCAAACCAACTAGTGAAATCTTAGGAGCTTTTGGACATAGAAGGAAGCAGAGCAGGCCACATGGGCCATTCCCTTCCGCTTTCTCAATTCTAGCTTTTTCCAAATGAGAGAGACTCAGCACTGTTCTGTGAGAGGAAATCACAGAGCCTGCCACCAGTATAGGTAAGTTGTCCACACTGTGATCCAGAGTTGAGTTTTCTAACGTTAACCAATGTTCTTCAGAAAGAAGTAGCGTTCGTAGCAGTAACACCTGGGGCAGCAATGAGGGAACACACTGGTCCCCTTAGTAAGCCCCCTCGGGTTTCCTCCACTGGAAAGTTATATGCAGGTGGTGAACCCAGCTGTCCCAAAGTGCACATCATTTTCTCTGGGGAGACTCACTTTGTTTTTTCGTGGGCACATGATTCACATACTCACACACACACACACACACACACACACCTTGCCACCATGACTTCCCTTAAACACTCAAGACAAACACAGCCCCTTAACAGCTCTGCAAAATATTTGAGTATAACAAAAACTTTCCAAACTAACCAAACAAACAAAAAGCCCCCTCAATTCAGGGTGGTATGTACTCATTTTTTTTTAAAAAGTGAAATGAAAAACTGTATGAAGATGAGAATTACCTAGAGGGTTGCTCCAATTCCACCTGTCCTGAAGGTCTGGTTCGATGTTGGTGACTTCTTGCCCAGGGGTCTCTTCCTCACTTCCTCCTCATAAATCTCATTACCATGTCCCTTCTCAGGCACCAGATTCCTAGCTGCAGCATACTCAAGACCCACTATGACTTGGTTTTTATTGCAACCTGATGAAAGAGCCACAGGAGGTATTATGTACTTCCATTTTAACAGAAGGAGCTTGAGGCTCAGGGAGGTTAAGCTCTGGCTTCCAGGGCTGGGGATGTAGCTCAGTGGTAAAGTACACCACACACCCAACTAGTCTGCAAGTTTTTGCAAACTGTTGGGATCTCAAAAAAAAAAGCAGCTGTAAGTGGATCCATGCAAGTGCAAGGTCCTGAGTTTAATCCCTGGTACCGGAAAAAAAAGAAAAAGAAAAAGAAAAAGAATCAGTTGCATTTTCCTATCTTATTTTCTCCTTCCTTCCCTCTAGATTTGGACAACTGAACCCTCTCAAAATAGAAAATTGGAAAATGATCATGGAATCTCCAGAAAGTTCTACCGAACACTTGATAACATGTTTACTGGAGGTGGAAATATTACAACATATAACTACACAAAAAGAGGGACACAAACTACCTCCTTTATTCCAGCACTTTCCTAATGACTCTGTCCCTTCAAAGCTATACCTAAACTGAGACAGCCAAAATATTCTGATGTGTTGACTCAGAATATCTTGTGTAGTAATTTAGAAAAAAAGAAAACACAATTCTGGTTCCTGCAGGTTTGAACAAAATACATCAATATGGAATTAGAGCCAGGTATGGTGGTGTACAACTATAATCCCAGCACTGGGGAGACTGGGGCAGGAGGATCACTCCAAGTTTGAGGCCAGTATGTGCTACATAGTGAGTTCAAGGCAAGCATCCCAGAATATACAGTGAGACCATGTCTCCAGAAAAAAAAAAAAAGGAATTGGAGCAATTTTGGCAAATATAAATGAAATTCTACACCACCATGTCTGAAAAATTCAACCTCTAAAACAATTGATTGCAATTTGTGACCTTAACCTCCCCAGATTTCCATTTTCAATCCATGCCAACTCTGAACCAAGTTTACAACTCAAATACTGGTTCAATAGTCTCATCAAGATGTCTGCCACCAAGGTCCCCAGTATCAGTTTCAACTATGCCTCTCTCTTTTTTCCCTAAAAATCAGAGGGAGAAATTCAAGGCTTTTAGAACCAGAAAGAAACTTTAAAAAATCACATATATATAATACATATATTATATATATTAGTACAGTACTGAATAGATCACTCTGTTCTGAAGCTGAACTGTATTGCTTTCATTTAGGATAAGACCTCACCCCCTGAACAAAATACCTTTTCTTTCATAGGTCTCAATTCGAGCAAATATTTTCTGAGTAGCCCAGCTAGTGTGTGGTCCATTATTCCCAGATACAGATATTAACACACATTCACAAAGTAATTGCTTGATGCAATAAGAATTTAAATCACTGCTGAGATGTCTTTCTATAAATCAAGAGCTTCTATACTGACAAGGAGACACTCTTTTTTGCATGTTATGCTTCAAAGAAAGAGTTCACTTAGTAAACTATGCAAACAATTGTTCACTTGTGATTGTTTTCCAGCATAATTCCACCATTAATCAATGGTATGATGGGGGCAAAGGAATGACATCTTAATAGGCATTATGGCATGGGTGGATCTTGTAATTATTGTTTAGTATAAGAAGCCAGACAAGACACATTGTTTCTATTTATGTGGAATGTCCAGAATGGGCAAACCCATAGAGACAGAATAAATGGTTTGGTAACTGTAAGGGGCTCCTGCAGGAGTGGGGAGTTGACTGATAATAGATATGGGGTTTCTAATTGGGATGATGGAAATGCTCTGGAATTCCTGGTGACGGTCTCTAACTTTGTGAATATATAAAAATCACCTAATTGTGCACTTTAAGAGTAAATTCCATAGTGTGTGGATTGTATCTTAATTTAAATGACTAAATCTAAAATATAATTTCAAACATAAATCTATTAAAACCTCAGAATCTGTCATATATTTTGCTGTTTTTTGATACTGAGTATTGAACTCAGGGCCTTCACATTGAGCTACATCCCAGGTGTCTCCCCATCCCTTATTTAAATTGTTTTTGGTACTGGGGATCGAACTCTGGACCTTTCGAGGCAGGTGCAGTGCCACTGAGGTAAATCCCTGGCCCCCTATTTTTAAATTTTGAGACAGGGTCTAGCTAAATTGCCTAGGCTAGGATCAAACTTGTGATCCTCCTGCCTCAGCCTTGCAGAGTGCTGGGATTAAAGGCATGTACCACCACACCCAGCTTTTTTTGGTTTTTTGGTACCCGGGATCGAACTCAGGACCTTGTGCTTTCGCGGCTGGTGCGGTGCCACTGAGCTAAATCTCTGGCCCCGTACTCAACTGTCCTTTTGAAAAACATTAATTAATTATCACTTCTCGGCCTTTTGGCTAAGATCAAGTGTAAAAAAAATTATATTTGCCTTCATCTGAGGGCCTATACAATAAGTATATACTTATTGTAGCACGCAGGAGGATCGTGAGTTCAAGGCTGGCCTGGACTAAATAGTGAGACCTTTTCTCAAAACACACACACACACACACACACACACACACACACGCGCGTGCGCGCGCGAACACACAAAGAAAAAGAGAAATGAGAGGTCAAGACAGATAATTCTGGAGTGGAGGACACTTGCTTTTAGGGGGTACTGAGGGTTGAACCTTTTCAATCCAAGAACCCCTTTGCCTTTGATCTTCCACCTCTTACTACAATGGGAAGAGTTGACAATGGGAACACTGACATTTATGAGGAGGAATTTTAGAGAATACTGAATCCAAATGCTGTATTTTATAGGTGAAGGAGCCCAGGTTCAGGAGAAAAAGGTTTGCTCTCAGCCACCCAGAGACCCAGCGAAGGGCTGAGAATCAAAGATTTCCTTTCCGGACTGTCTGTGGGTTGCCCTGCGGCCTTCCTAGCGGTCAGGGCCCTCAGCTCGAGGACCCCGCAGGGGTGGCTCGCGGTGACCCCTAAGGGAGCACCGGTTCCCCGCCTCTCCTTCCCAGGGGCGCGCATTTCACTCGGTGATGCGCGATGACTCCAGCATACTTGCAAGACGCGTGCCGCTTGCTGGGGAGGACGGCTCACGAGGAGGACCCTTACTGTAAAAGAATGACTGGATAGCTGGCGTAATGGTTTTTGTTTCAGTAATACCTGTTTTTTTCATAAAATCGATCCTCCCCTCCCCAAGCTCTCCTGTTTCAAGCCACCTTCGGTCTCTTCTTGGACTTTCTACGACTCGAGCATTTAGGACTGAACTAGCGAGTCACTTTCAGCCCTAAACTCGAGGCAGTCGCTACGTTTTCTTTAGAGCCCCTCGAACCGCGGCACCCTCTGGACCCAGGACTTTTCTCCGATAGCACGGTGGGCACTTCGGTGACTAGACGGGGGGGAAGTCTGTCCCGGCCGAGCCACCCGCAGGAAACCAGAAACCTGCACACTTCCGAGCCCGCCTCTCAGCCGGGGCCGGAGAACAGTTTCTTAGCGGTGTGCGGGGTCGGCGGGGGGTGTGTGTGTCAGTCCCGCGTGTCCGGCCCTACCTGTCTCACTGGGGACATGGTTTTCACTCGGGGCGGTGGGAGTAAGTACTGCAACTCGGGGACAGCATGCAGGGCGGAGGTGCGCCTAGGTGCCTCGTGGGTCCGCGGCAGGCTGAGCGGCGCGCAGGCGCACTGGGGCCGGCCGGCTCCTGGGTACAAAAGATCGCCGCGTAAGCCTAGGCTTCCTCCCGGCCCGACCTAACCGCAGGCCCGCGGGACACTCCTGCTCGCTTCAGGGCGCAGCTACCGTCCGCGGCCGTCAGTGCCCGGCCGCCGCGCGCTCCGGGTTTAATTCTGGCGCTGCCAGCCCGGCCGGCTCCGCCCCCTGCGCCCGCCCCGCCCTCTGGAGCCCAGAGCAGTGGCGCCGCGAGCTGCCAGCCGGGGCTCGCGAGGAGAGGCTGGAGGTGAGTGGCGCCGGGGTGCGCTGCACTCCCTTCCCCGGCGGGGTCGGCCCGGGGTCGCCCAGGCTGCGACCCCTGCATCGCGGCCGCCCCGCGGGCCGAGCTGGGCAAACTTGGCTCGCGCCCTGGGGGCTCTGCGGCGGGGACGGAGGGCGGCCCCGCGGGCTTGCACTCTCCGGGCTTCCGAGGCGGCCTCCGCACGGCCTTGGGGAGGATCCGAGAGCTGGCTTGGGGCCCGCGGTCGGCCCGGAGCTCCGGGTGTGGGAGGGGGAGCGGAGCGCCCCGGCCCCGGGCAGCGGGAAAGTACGCTCGCGCCGGCGGGCGGGAGGGTGCGGGCTCCTCGCCGCCCCTAGCCGAGGGCGCCGGCCCTTGGGTGCCTCTGGGCCCTTTCTTAGTCCGAGACGGGCTGAAGCACCCTTCTCTGGAGGCGTTTTTCCGTTAAGGTCGGTGCTCTGCTCTGCCGAAGGCAGTGGCGATCAGGACCCCTTTATCCTCGTCCTAGAGCGGCAGGTGGCCCCGGGTCGCCTCAGTCGATTCAGAGATGGCTCCAGCCTGGGGTGGAGGGGCGGGGTGGAGGGTGGGTGTGGGCGCTACGGCGCCCAGGGCTTGGGGAAACCGCCCAGCCCGGAGGACAGCGTGGGTTTCTGGAGGATCCGAGGTGCAAGTCGAGGGAGGGTGCACGCGTCCTTAAGCGGGCTTCGTCCCTGGGCGTCCCTTCTTACGTGTCACTTTGACAAACGCACAAGGAGCCCCGATCTCAGGGCAGCCACCCGTTCCATTTCACCTGGGTCCCGTGGAAGTTTGAGGGGCAGCCCTTCGGGATAGGTGCTGCAGTTCAGCAAGAGCTCTGTAGCTCTCGTGCTAGCGTTAATAACAACCTATGGCGTCCTCCAGCGCTCGCCCTCTGCGGAGTTTCAGCCCATCTTATAAATTAAATTATATCAGACTGCGAGCCCTAAGACTAACAAGGTTAATCATCCACATCTGTCATCGAGCAGTTCCTTGACCCACCTTAATGCCGCACACTTGAGCTAGATGGAAATCAGGGACTTCTTATTTTTATTTTTATGTTTTTCGGTACCGGGGATCGAACTCAGGACCTTGCGCTTGCCAGGCAGGCGCGGCGCCACTGAGCTACATCCCCGACCCTTTTTCCTTGTTTTTAGTTAATGACTTTATTCTTGATTTTTTTATATGGTACTCAGTTTATTTGCTAGTTTCTCCTTTCCTCAACTCTCTCTGTTTGAATGTTGGGCATTCCCACATTTTATTTATTTAAAAATTTGAGATGTATGCCTCGTTTCTCTTATATGAGAAACCTGAAATATAAGGAGCAAAATAAAAGATAGATATTAGGAAACAAGGAGATATTTTGCAAAAGGGAAGGAGACCAGGAGATGGAGGGAAGAGGAATGGAACAGGATGAAAAAAGAATTAAGATGTGTTAGGTACATGTACCAACTGCCCATAGTGCATGTAATCATTGTGTACTGCAGACATGTACTAATAAAAGAGTAAACACTTGAAAAGAGTAAAATATCCCTACAAGAGAATTCCACAGCCAGTTGGTTTCCACTAGTGAATTCTCCTAGGCTTTTTAAGGAAGAAAAATAATCTACAAATTATTTGAGAGAATCAAAACTAAGAAATATTAACTTATTTTATACCAAATTTTGCCAAGAAAATTATAGGGAAAAGTTGTTCACAAATCTTTCTCACCAATAAAATTAAAATATGAAATGTTTAAAAAATTTTTTTTGAGATGTAATAAACATACCACAAGTTTACCCCTTAAAGTGTACAATTCAGAGTGGCTTTTAGTATATTTATGAAGTCATCACTAATTTCAGAATGTTTCCATCACCCTGTCAGAAAAACACCATTTCTTTTTCTTTTGTTACCAGGGATCGAACTTGGGACCTTGCGCTTTCCAGGCAGGCGTCAGAACCACTGAGGTAAATCCCGTACCCCAAACACCATTTCTTGAGTCATTCCCCATTTCCTCCTTCCTACCCTTATTCCTACATTTGAGGGTAACCACTTGTTAGAGAGATTGAATGAGAGCATGATGATGATGATTAACTTTGGTCCTTTTACTGTCAGTAGGTTTGGGGAAAGCTGCTGCCACTGAGGCAATTGAAAAGAAGTTAAGTATGGGCAATCCTACAGGGAGGTTAAAATGTCTAAGGAAGGAGAACCTATTGGTGAAGGCGTAATTGCGTCCCTTTCAGATACAGAAATTGGGATGTGCTTTATCTCCTAGGGCACAGGGATACATTTGGTCATCTTTTGTGCTCTTAATTTGCCTCATCTACTGATCTGTCTAGTTGAAGTTCTGCAGCAGAAGTGAATTCTGGAGAGATGTTAGAGAATAATAACTTCAGGATAAAAGGAGTTTTTGTTGTTGTTGTTGTTTTGGAGGTGCTGGGGATTAAATATAAGGGTCTCAAGCATGCCAGGGAAGTGTTCTGTCCCAGATCTATATCCTGAGTCCTTAAAAGTAGTCCTTAAAATATTCTCCAACCTGGCCCCCAAGGAAAGAAACCACAGGCATTGATATATTCAAGACAAGGTTCATTTCAGGAATGTAGCATTGGCTCACAAATACTCCTCTGAATTAATGTGCTCCTGCCTTAACCTTCTTGATGAGGTAGGAGGAGATGAGAAAGGATCTGGCTGGAGGGAATGTGAGGAATTGGGAAGGGTGTGGGAGAAAGACTGGGGAGAGCTGTGCTTGGGTGTTAGGTAAGTATAGGGTAAGCAGATTCAGAAGCAGCAAAGTGGGTCTCTGTGAGAAATTGCAGACATTTCACCTGCCTTTTGTTGTATTGTTCATGCATGTTTTAAAAATCAGTTGTATTGAGTTGAACCTGTCCAAATTAGGCCTCAACTGCACTTCTCATCTACCCTCCAATTATATAAAGATGTCAGGTTGGTTTCAAATACTGAATTATAGGAAAAATGTTATGTGTATTGCAGGCAACTGGATTTATACCACTTCTTTTTTTTTTCATAGTAACTTAAAAATGAAGCTATTAGCTCAGTGGTTCTGCTGCCTGCCTTGCAAGCACAAGGTCCCGAGTTTGATCCCTGTACTCCCCCCCAAAATTGAGCTGTATGCCAAACATACAGTACATCTTGACAAATTTTCACAAAACTAACATCATAAACCTATAAGCCGCACCCAGATAAAGAAACAACACTGCCAACATTGGAGAAAATCCTCTCATATCTTTCTCCAGTTACTACCCCTTCCCTAGAGGAATCACTATGCCAGCCATAGATGGGTTTTGCGAATTTTCATGCTTTATATACATGAACAAAATTAATATATGTATGTATATGTGGTATGTAGTTTGTTTCAACATTTTGTTTGAATCTCAGCGGTGTTGTTGCTGGTGGCTGGAGTTGAATCTTGTTTATTGCTGTGTATTATTTCATTGTGTGACTTTATCACAGTATATCCATTCTAGGTATATCAGTTAGTACTCACTAGAGAAACATTTAATGCAGGATATATAAGGATTTACAAGGTAGGCTTACAGTGGCCACCGAACAGCCAGGTGTGGAAGAGTGCAAAAGAGTTGTCTGCCCACTGGAGATCCAAAGGATCCAGTCAAAGGACAAAGGCCTGGAACTCACTGTAGGGTCCCATACAAGTTTGTATAAGGAGACCGAAGGGTCTTCAATGGAACGCTAAAGGGTCTGTGCCAGAAGGTAGGAGACAACTTCCAAGGGAAGAGGAAGACTAGAGCTTCTCTGAAGAACAGAAGCAAGCCTTCCTTCTTCATTTCTCTTTTATTCCATTCAGGGGACTAGCTGCCCTTGGGTGGGTCTTCTGTTTTTAGTAAATCCCTTCAGCCACACCCAGGACTATGCGGATCCAGCTTAGTTGGGTGTTTCTGAAGTCTACACAAGTCAGTTAACTATCACATTAGGGTTGAAGGGCTTTTAAGCATTGTAGTTTCTAATTTTTTTCCTATGGCAAATAGTGGGATTATGAATATTCTAATACATGTCTTGGTACACGCAGTGCGCTTTTTTTGGATATATACTTAGGGATAGATTTCTGAATCCCAAACTAGTATTCAGGTTGGAAGATACTGTCAGATAGATTTCCAAAGTGTTTATTTAGGTTATACCTCTACCAGCAGTGTATGAGAGCTCTAGCCTGGCTTCTTAAACTCCAAAAGCAGATCTGTAGTGAATTTAGCAAAAGAACAGAGTGTGATCCCTATTTACCTCATCCTAGCAGGTTATTTCTAGTGTGTTCACTTTCAGTACCTTTCTATATCTGTTCATGTAAAATTGCAGTTCTTTTTTTTTTTTTGGTGCCAGGGATCAAACTCGGGACCTTGTGCTTGCGAAGCAGGCAGCGGAACCACTGAGCTAAATCCCTGGCCCCCACCATTATATTTTTTTTGACAGAAATTGCCATAAAAAGTTTGATCAATGAGATGTGATAAACACTAAAGTGAATGCTTAAATTTAAAAATTGTTTAAGTAACACATTGTCTCAAGATACTCAGAGCATTCCCCCTCACTTCTGACACACTTAGCCCATCATTCTTGGCAATATGTCTTTTACTATGATAAATTTTTAAAAGTTTTTTTTGATACAGGGATCGAACTCAGGACCTTGCACTTGCGAGGCAGGCAGCAGCACCACTGAGCTAAACCCCCTGCCCCATTCACCATATTTTTGATCATCCATTCTTTTGCAGAATTAATCTTTGTGCACAAGTCCCTCACCCCTTTTTTTCCATGTTACCTAAACTAGTGATTTTCTTTTCTATGGCTGTGGATTCTTGTTAAACTGTTGAGCTTCATGTGGACTTGATTAAATCTTTAAATTGCCAATAGATTACCTGCAAAAGATAAGTCTTACAGAGTTTAATTGTAATTCTAAAATAATGGTTAGCCTCCGCATGGTGGTGCACACCCTTAATCCCAGCACTTGGGAGGCTGAGGTCCAAGGATCACTGAGTTCAAGGCCAGCCCGGGCTACATAGTGAGTTCAAGGCTAGCCTGAACTACATAGGGAGACCCTGTCTCTAAAATAAAATAGAATAAAGGTCAATTTAACTCTAATATCTTAATTACAAATAGTAGAAGTTGAACTTTTGGTACAATCTGATTAACCAGTTACATGCAGTTTTTCTTTATTCTTGATACTCTTGGTAAAGGTACTAAGCCAGGAGCTTTAGGGGTTTCAAGAAGAGTAATCTATGAAGTAGTTTTTTGTCCAGAAGTTAGATGTCAAAATTTCAAATACCAGTCAGGTAAATTTTTTTTACAAAGGGATATTTAGTTTATTCAGTAAATGCTGAATATTTGTTTGAGTTCTGGGTTAGAAGAGTTCTTACCTGGATGGTTAAAAGTAGCTTCATAGAAAAGTTAAGACTTGGGCTGAGCTTCAAGGGATCTTTAGAAATTGGCTGGAGAGTGGATCTGTCTGAAGGTCTAGGACCCCTGAGCCTTCTCAAGGGGAGAGATTAACTGGACAATGGGAGTGATGTTGGCTTCCTTATCATTCTTTTTCTGGAAGATAAAAATAACTGACCCAGTATAAAGGCAGAAAAAAATACTTGGGGTTTTTGGGAGAAAGCTGTTTGAATGTGCAAGTTGGCCCATGGGATTTGATTATGAACACTTGGCAGGGGGCTGCTGCTTTGCCTGCTTATAGCTCTTAACTCCTTTCCCTCTTTCTCTGCAGATAAAATTTACTGAAAATTTCCCTAATGTAAAGGCTACTCCACCAAACTTTATTTAGAACAAGTCAATATCCATTAACTTTAGTAAGTAACAGTTATATTTCTATGACTTGCTGGGCTCTAGTGGACGAATTCAGAGACTAAACCCTCAGAATTCATAGTAAGTAGTGAGATAGAAGATAGAGAACTGAAATAGGAGCCAAAAGGATGGAACTACTCAATATGGATATAAATGGCTCATTCTGGAAAGGTGGCTGATGGAGAAATTCGTGCTGAGAGGTCTGGGTGATACTTAGGGAGACTGGGCTTTGAAAAATGTGTATAGGTGGAGAGTAAAGAGAATCATATTTGGGCAATAGCTTTAGAAAAAGTAAGATCATGAACAGTCAGCACTGCTTGACTCATAATAGCCGGGCCAGTCACATGCTTGGCGATCCAGGTGAATGGCAGTTTGAGATGATACTGTACCTTTTTTCTATTGAGTGTGATTGCCAAGCCAGCCTGGCGATCTTTGTGTAAATATTGTAGCTCTGGACCCAACTAATTGGACTGTAGGATCTCTTGCTTGCTGGGTGACTTTTAGCAACTTACTAGAGCTTCTCTATTCTCATCTATTAAAAAAAGGGGCAACAAGCTTGTGGTGGTGGTGTATCCACGTAAACGCAGCTACTCAAGAGGTTCAGGCAGGAAGATTGCAAATTTAAGGCCAGCCTGGGCAACAATAGTGAGACTCCTAAAAATAAACTCTTGCTTCATAGGGTTTATTGTGAAGATTAAAACCAACCCTATTGATTGAGATGGTTTCAAAGCTGCCCAGAATCAAGAGTGGCTGGCACATCATGTTGGCTATTTCTTAATTACTAAATTTCTGAATTTAAAAATTTTTATATTTTTACAAGGAGAATAATACAAACAAAAAAGAAAGGGTTGAAAATGAAAATTAAGATCCACCACTCTTCTCTGATTCCAGCTCAGTTACAGTTTCTTTTTATTTTTTTCTTTCTCTTCCTCTCTCTCCCTCCCTCCCTCCCTCCCTCCCTCCTTCCTTCCTTCCTTCCTACCAGGGATTGAACTCAGGTCCTTGTGCTTGCAGCAGAGGACCCACTGAGCTAAATCCCCCGGCCCCCCTACAGTTTCTTTTTAAACATAATTGCTCTTTCTGTTTTTAGGTCTTCTGGTAGTTATGATTGTAACAAATTAACCCAAAACTTAGTGCCCTAAAAAATCTTTTAATGGTATTTTGGATATTTAATGGTTTGCCTGGATTGTTTTGCTGCTTGGGACATCACTCTGTGGCGCACCCACTGTTGAACAGACTTCTCTGGAGGGTGCAGGAACACTTAGCTCCCATGTCTCGTGTCTCGGTGGAGGTGCACTCAGTGTTGACTGTTGACCAAGGTGTGTACACTTGGCAGCTTATTTGTTCTTATGGTGACTTCAGCATGGTGGCCCCAGGCAGGTGCACTTATATAGCATAAGGTTCCCCCCAGGTATTAGGCAGAAAACTCCAGTAGGCAGTATTAGGCAGACAAACAACCAGTAGGGTGTGTATGTGTGTACTTTTTTTGTTTAATAAGGGATTGTTTCACAATTGCTGGAGACCCACAAGTCTAAAATCTGCAGTTATAGGGTAGTGGCACGTGCGTGTAATCCCAGCATTTGGGAAACTGAGTAGGAGGATTGGAAATTCAAACTCAGCCTGGGCAACTTGACAGTTTAAGGAAACCCTGTCTCAAAATAAAAAATGAGGGCTGGGGATTTAGCTCAGTGGTGCTGCTGCCTGCCTCGAATGTGCAAGGTCCGGAGTTCGATCCCCAGCACCAAAAAAAGAAAGGATCAGCGAGTAGCTCAGTGCAAAGGCCCTGGGTTCAATCCAGAAACTGTCTCCAAGTTGACTAAAATTAACCATTGTACCCTGTGATAAGAACCTCAAACCAACCAGTTGGAAGCTTCATGGACTTAAAAAAAAACCCCCAAAAACAGCTGGGGATTGAACCCAGGGCCTTTAGAAAAAGCTGTTTCTGTAGGCCCTTTTAAATTTTCTATTTTAAGAGGTTCTCTCAAGTTGCCCAGGCTAGGCTCAAACTTGTGATTCTCTGGTCTCAGCCTCCCAGAGTACTGGGTTTACAGGCATGTGCCACCATGCCTTGCTTGCAGCCTTCCTTTTAAACTGCTAGTCTATATTTGATTTAACAATTTGATAATATGTATTATTAACTATCTATTAAGCAGGGAGTAGAGTTGATAACCTCATACCTTCTCTCCACTCCCCTCTGCCTCCATTTTTAAAAAGTTTTGTGTTGCCCAGGCTGCCCTCGAACTAGAATCCTCCTGCTTCAGTCACCTGAGTGCTAGGATTACAGGTATGTGCCGCCATGCCCAGCTTACAGTTTTCATTGGATACTATCTTTAGTTCTCTTGGTTACCTTTATAATTTTAAAGAATTCCATTCTCACAAGGCTTTAGAGATAGGAAAAACAAGGGTTTGTTGGAAACTGGCGGGGGGGGGGGGACAGTGGAGGGAAACACCAGCCTGGTCTTGAATGGGGGAGGCCTGCCAATGCAGCTCTTAGGAAAAGTCCATCTAGAGATGTGATTATCTGAGTATGTTCTCTTCACGGACATAGCAGGTCATGTAATCTGACAGTTTATTTCTTCTCTTTGTCTTTTAAATTCATACCTGTTTGCTTTTCCTTCTTTGTACTTTGCATTTAAATTATGGATGACGGAAGCAAATGGTATTCTCTCTAATGAAGAATCTTAGATGCACTGCTGAGTATTTGTGTATGGATTTCACACAGAAAGACCTGTCAGAAATAAGTATCCTCATGCTTTTTCATTACAAAAGCAATCAGTTAATTGGAAACGGTTATATATTATGGGGAGTGTCTGGAACCCTGTAATTCTCTTGGTGGTAGATTTTTTTCCTCTTTTAATTCATTTAGTTAATGGAATTGAGCAATGGGGCTTAGTTTAACTCTCACAAGACACATGCTAATCTCTTTTTATATTTTCAGAGTCCCCGAGGAGCATGTAAGAAGTTCTCTTGTTGATTTGCAGTTGCTACATGTTGCAGATAAAAGTCATTTGATGTTTTTAAAATGTAATTTTTGGTTCGATTAGAGATAAGAATGTAAATTTATATTTTTTGATAGCTATATTACATTTTTGCCTAAATTTGTTCATATTTCTCTTGGTATTACTGACTGGTTTACTCTTTAACTTTGTAGAAAAATATTTTTAAAATTAGAGCAATAGTAGAAATCAAGCTTGAATGTTTTCCATCTTTTCTCCTCTCCTACACTTCCTCTTCCTCCTCTATTTTAGTTTTTATCTCAACAGACCTGCCCTCTCCTATAAAGAGCCCTTTTAGGAATGAGATATCCCTTGTTATGAGATGGTAACCTTACTTTTCTGCCAAATACTCCCTCATTTTCTTTTCCCAAATGGAGCCTAGACCAAGTTGATCACCTTTATATTGTACCCTCTTCTCTTCTGCTTCAGAGATTACTTTTATTAGTGTTTGAACTTTATGTACCTGGTATCACAGAGCATGTGCCCTTCTGTCCCTGGCTTTCCTCACTTCATATTATATTTATAAGATTGGTCCATCTTGTTACACGAAATTATGGGTTATGTATTCTCATTGCTGTAGCCTTCCATTGTCTAACTACCCTAGTGTTTAACTGTAGATTTATATTGGGTTGCTTCAGTTTTTGGACTACTTAGGTGAATAGTACTGTCATGAGCAATTTTGTGTGTTTTCTAGTGAATATATATGCACATTTATTTTGGATATATATCTAGAAGTAGATTTGTTGCACTGTATGTTTAAGCTAATGTAGATACTGTCAGTTTTTTTGTGTGTGTATTTTTTTTGGTACCGGGTTTGAACTCAGGTCCTTCCACTTGCATAGCAGGCGGTGAAACCACTGAGCTAAATCCCCGGCCCCGCTGTCAGTAGTTTTATCAATTTATACTGCCACCAGTAGTGAGTTCCAGTTGCTCTACATTCTTACCAATGCTTATTGTCTAATGTCTTCAGCTAATCTTGTAAATGTGTTACCAGGTTTTGCAGATGACTAATGAAGATAAGCACTTCAAAAGGATTTGTATCTTTGTACTTTTTAGTGTAGTGAGTAGAAAAGCTAAGTCAGTTCAATGTTCATCTAGAGATTTTCTTTTCTTTTCTTTTTTGTTTTGGTACCGGGGATCGAACTCGGGTCCTTGTGCTTGTGCAGCAGGCAGTGAAACCACTCAGCTAAATCCCCGGCCCCATCTAGAGATTTTCTGAGTCATTTAACTGATGTAGTGCTTCTGTTTCTCCATGCTATAAAATTCACTTCTCTCTCTTTCTCTCTTTTGGGGGCGGGGGGTGGGAAAGAGTTGAAGGGAATAAAATTAAAGAATATGAATCTACAAATAAACTCTACCAATTCTGCGGATTCAGGTACTCAGTATGCTTGAAGCTGAAATTTTGCTCATGCTGTTTAAACTTTTCTAATTTGCTAATCAGCCTATTGATTTTTGCCTTTCCCTGTGACATTTTTATAGGGAAGTTGTCTGAGTCATTCCCTGAACTTAGTCAGGAATCAAATTTCCACATGGAAGTACAAAAGAAAATTTGAGATCTTATTGCATAATTTTTTTTAGGTGGAGGAAAAAGGGATTGTTAGTACAGGGTTAATTTGTTTCTTCTGACGTTTCAAGGGTAGAGCTCTAAGGTTTTGCTGTTTCTTTGAAAATGAAATGAGTAGTTTCTAGGAAATAACCTATAGTTTGGCATATTTGAGATTGTTTTATTTCCTGTTGGCTTCTTGAAATGTCTTCTCATTAGAGCACCTATTTTGTCTTTTCAGTTGATTGGTTTTTTTGTTTGTTTTTTTTTTGGTACCTGAAATTCAACTAGGGTCCTTTCACTTTTGAGGCAGGGTGGGGAACCACTGAACTAAATCCCCCCCCTGATTCTTAAGAATCATGAACTTTTTAAAGAATATCACATGCACCTAACACCCAGGTTTGTACTTACTCTGTGTATATATTCCCTCCCTTCAATATTATTAGAGGCCCCGAGCAAGAAACAAGTGCCATGTGGTCTTAAATACTTGTAAGGTAATTTTGGGTATTGTTTGGCCTCTTGGTAGCAAGACTAAATCCTGGATTACATAACCTGGAGGGTTTGGGAGAATTTAGGCTTCTGACCTTGGGAGCAGAATAAGATTTCTTTGCCTCCAGATTTACCACACTTTAAACTCTTTCTGGAATTATAATTCAAGAGTAGGAGGAGAACTGCTGAATGCCTATCAAGGACAGATGGTTGGGAGAGAAATGATTGTGGTTTACTTACTTCAGCACAAAGTTTCTCAGCCCTGGCATGCTTTCAGGGACAGTTGGGAGAAGCAACTGATGAAATTTTTTGTATGTTGCTTTTACTCATTTAAAGTTAAAAGAATTCAGGGCTAGTTGCCTAATGAGATCATGTGAACTTAGTTGTGTTCCGCTGTGTCCTTACAGGGATGAGGATAGGAAGAATTACTGTTCCAGAGTCGGATCTGAGAATTGTTCGTGGTACCGGGAATGACAGAAATGTGGGTAGGAGGTGCAGGGCAGACTGGCTTGAGGAATAGCAGGGCCTTTTCATGGTGTGGCCAGGTGGGAGCTAGGTTGTTCTTCCTAAGGCATTCAAACATGTTTGTTGAATGAATTTTACCAATAGCATACTAAGGCAGTCAGCTCTGCCCGAACAAACTGAATCACTAGTAGTTTAGGTTCCATTACGTGGTACTTGTCCTTTAGGGGGCTCAGAATCTCCTCTTTCCATCACCTAAAATGTAAATAGTTAGGTTATAAAGAGATTTGTTCTAGTGAGGTTTGACCCCACCTGCTGAGTTGGCATTTGAGTTCCTGTCTTGTTCGCCTTTGCTTTATTCTGTGGACTCAGTCATGAGGAACTATAAGTTACGCTCTCCACTCTCAGTGTACACTGTTGTGTAAGGAATGTTTGGATCAGTTGTTAGGCTAAGCAAAAGAGAACTGTTGCATTGAAGGTTTATTTTAGCCATCCCTAGAAAACAAAAGGCTCCTGTTCAGATACTCTTGAGGGAACAGGAAAACCAAATTTGAGGTCTTCGTGAAATCCTTTTGCTGCTACAGCCTGTCACACCTAGAGACCCTGTCTGTCTCTAGGAACAGAGGTGGCATAATGTCAGCACTCAGCTCCACCTGTTGTTGGTTGGGAAGGGCATGCCTGCTGTTTACTTTTTCGAAGTCCTAAAAGAGTAATGGGACCTTGAGGACCTCCAGCCACCCCAAAGTGATTCCATAAAGTAGCTGTTGTACAGTGGAAAAACTTACTTTTTCCTGCTCTGTCACCTTCAGTAGCAAGAGGAGGAAACACTGCTTTAAGGGCTTGGTGTTTACGTAGCTTATAAATCGTCTTCCTGGGAACTTTGTCAAGGAAAAAGTGTTGTGAACCTCTGGCTTCACGTCTAATGTGCGCAGGTAACTGCTTACCTGCAACGCGGCCCGTTTGGGTAGAGTCTTGAGGTAAAGCTGTGGTCCCAGGTTGACAGCTGTATTTGGCCCTGGGACCCAGGCTAAGGTGGGGACACCACATCCATGCAAACTGAGCTTCATCCTGGGCATCCCTTTCTCTCCTTGACCTCAGTGACCCAGAACAGTATAGCTTCTTTTTCCATTTCTAACCTACTTTTTACTTTTGGACTGGTCAGGTTGAGGGGACCTGATTGAAGCATGTAATCCCAACAATTGGGAGGCTGAGGCAAGAGGATCAATATGAGTTCAGGGCCAGCCTGGACTGCCTAGTGAAACAGAAAACAATACAAGTATAAGGCACTGGTTTGGAGCTTTAGTCTTAAGAGACTCAACCCTAGTATTACCTGCTGGGCATATGTTTTGTTTACCTCTCTGAGATTGGAAAGAAACATAAGTATCATTATATTATGGGTTTAAGTGTGTCTTGGTAAATTGTGGGCTGAGGATGGGGGGAGTGTGCAGGGAGGGAAGATGAGGAAGACCTAGGATGTAGTATTTCCTGACTGTAAAACTAGAAAAATCTCCAAAGAGCTGCCTTGTGTGCTTCTGGCCTGCGGAGCAGAAAAAAAGGCTGAAGCCCCAGTTATCCCACAGTGGACCAGAAAGTAGAGCTCTGGCAGGAAATAAAAGGGTAGAGGCAGACTCAGGGAACTGAGTACTATGAGAAATCCCAACATGAGCCGGGGATTTAGCTCAGTGATTCTGCTGCCTGCTGCTTAAGCGCAAGGACCTGAGTTCGATCCCTGGTACCAAAAAAAAGAAACCCCAACACCATGAAGTACTCCCTTCTTCCTCTATTCACTCTTAACCAGTTTTGCCTGAGCAGAACAATCTTACTGCCAACAAAATGGGAATAATGAAAGCTGACACACAGAGAGTGAGAGGATCGGTGAGATACCAGATATGTGAGCCTCACACTCAGTGTCCCTGGTTGTTTAGGGTTGAGAGATTCTAGGTGATTGCTAGGTAAGAGTTGAGGTTGGGGCACTGGATAATGGGGAGCCTGTGATAAGGAGAGATGAGGTACTTTCCTGGGATTCCAGTTTGGTGTGCTTAACTCTTCTCCTTGGAATACCTGTAGGACTGTTGGTGCAGAGCCATCCTCTAAGCAACTTCTGGGCTTCAAAGGGCCTGCGGTGCAAACCATTCATCGTTCCTGAGGTTTCGAGAGCATCACTCATGAATGGATTCGATAAACTCTGAGTATGCTGTTGGTTGTTAAACTGGTGGTTCCTTGGATCTGAAGCTTGGGGAAGTGAGGATAGTAACATTGTATTTGTACTAGCGTTTACAGGGGTGTCCAAAGGCCTGGTCCATCCCATTCTTTTAACTTTCCTTCTGCTGAATCCAGCGATTTGGGTTGGATTGTTTCTTACAGCACATGAACAAAGTATTGCTTATTCTGTACTCATTAAAATTAAAAACTTTATTCAGCAGTACAGATTAAGAGAGAAAGGAGCTGTGTCCTTGTACATTTTGGGGTTGTGGAATAGTTTCCTAGATGCAGGAAGATTCAGACCGAGTCATCACACTTTGTACCAAATTATAGGAAACAGTATTCTTAAGTTGATATGAGCAATTCACATAACCTTCCTGACATCTCTTATGGTCTTGCTGATCCTGAGAGGGAGAACTGTGGGCCCCAGATTCAGGACTTTTCCAGGCAAGGCACTTTGGGGTAAGCTGTGATGGCCAGTGGGTCCCTGTGCCTGTGTAGTCCTTAGCTCTGCCCCTTGGTCTCTTCACTATGCACTTCCAGCTGTGCCCTTAGCTCCACCTGTTCCCTCTCACAGTGGCCTCAGCCAGTGAAAATCTGTTGGTTACGTCCTCATAACTGTGCTGAATTTCTCTAGACTTCCAGCTTGTCGAGGTCTACCACAAACTTGTAAGCAATCTTATGGAATATTTTTCCTTCAGAAATTTGATTTTTAAGTGAGTTCGTGTATATTTTTGTGAGAATAGTCATGAAAAGAGGCTTGACTTTGGGTGTTATTTTCCTTTGGCTTCTGGAAAAAAAAAATTGGATAGATCTAGAAATTTTCATCAAGTTCTATTGTAATTGATCATTTGAAAAACTATTCACATCATCAAGTTTTGATAACATTTCCAGGCAGAGACTAGTACTAAAAAGCTTAAAAAAGGGCTGGGAATTTAGCTCAGTGGTTCTGCTGCCTGCCTTGAAAGTGCAAGGTCCTGAGTTCGATCCCCAGCACCAAAAAAAAAGCTTAAAAAAAACACCCCAAAACTCGGACTTCAAAAAATGCTCTCTAGGGCCGGGGATTTAGCTCAGTGGTTCAGCTGCCTGCCTCGAAGGTGCAAGGACCCGAGTTTAATCCCGGTAGCAAAAAAAAAAAAAGGCTTTCTATATCTCATAAAATCCCAGAGAATTGTATTTCCTTATTTTGTCAGCAGTCTGGTCTACCTTTTACACATGTAACCTTGGTCCTTGTTTACACACACACATATGCCCGGTCGACATTAATTATGTGCCTGGGAAGGGTGAGCTGCTGGACCCTGTCTTCTTTGAACTTACTGTTGTTCTCATCAAGGTCTTCTAAAGGTCAGCCAAACAAGTAACTCGAATGTTCCTGCTTCCCCAGAGCGCCTATTTGTAAGGTAAAAACTTTAATTGGAAAAAGTTAGAAGTTATTTTCACTTTATTATATTTGTTATGAAAATTTACCAACAGTAAGATCAATACATCTATCTAGCATCTTTAGATCATTTTAGGTATTAATTAATCATTAAAATAATTTAAAAAACACACTAGATTATGCTCAGTGATTTAAAGCGCTTTAATTTTTGTTCACTTTAGGCAACGGTCCAGGCTCTGCCATAATGTTCCCCCCACTGACCCCTCCCCCCTCTGGGGGATTGAACCCTGTTCATGTTAGGCAAGTGCTCTACTACTGATCTACATTCCTAGGTGCTTTAATTATATTTTGAGGTTGGGCCTTGCTGAGTCACACAGGCTGGGCTCAATCCTGTGATCGGCCTGCCTCGGCCTCCTGAGCAGCTGGGATTACAGGTGTGTGCCACTATGTTGGGCAGGTCTTCTTTATTTTATTTTATTTATTTTTTTTAGTACCCTGGATTGAACTCAGGACCTTGTGCTTTCGAGGCAGGCAGCAGCACCACCACTCAGCTAAATCTCCAGCCCTCTTCTTTATTTTAGATCATCACACCCAGTGAACCTCCCCATTTTGGGACATACTCTTATGTTAGAGGGTTAGGAAGGAAATGACCAAGCCATTCTTGGCAATTAATGTTCCTGCTTGTGTGTCACTTTCACTTGTATTTAATTGGCTGAAACAACTCTTATATTAAGCCTGCCAACCATGGCTTAGGGAAGTGTAATTCTTCCAGCTGGAGACATAGTCACGTGACCATGGGGAGGGCCTAATTTCTCGGGGGGGGGCAGCAAATAATTGGAGACAACATAATCTACCACGATGGCAGACTATATTTAATTCAGAGAGGTTTAATGGCCTGTATGCCATTTCACAAACAATTTTGAGAATTGATTAAATCTGTACTTTGGGTTTTACTTTGAAAAGGTTATGCCTCAGAAATCTGCCTGGGTTTGGAAAACAAGGTCTCCTGTTTTGGGATAGAACTGATTAATCTTTTATGAGCTGGAGAGCTGTACCTGAAATTTAGTAACTTTGCATTCATTGTTTCTCAAGATTCTAGATCTATTTTAGTCAAGAAATTAATTTCTTCTTGTTTGTTCATATGCTGCTATCTTGTTGGTCCACTAATTTTTGTTTAATTGCCTGTATTAATATAATTTTGGTGGCCAATTAAAGATGGATGGTGCTGTTGAGAGGGGCAGAAATGAGACTTGTTGATGAAAACAAAAATTTATTAAAGTATTTTTCTTTAAATAGTGGAATTACTAAGCTGTTGCTGATATTAGGAAATTTCTGACTTATCACTTCAAAGTACAACATCATAATTCTTTGAAGAAAGACGGCCAGTCATACTTACTGTGATGTAAAGATACAGAACTTCAGAGTCTCAAATGGTGATCTATCGTCTTCATGTGGGGAGACACAGAACTCATTTGGGGGAGCGTCATGACATTCCTACAGCTTCCCCTACACATTGGATGTGTATCTGATTAGGTGGGGGGGGCATTGTCTATTTAAGGGAGGCGTCTTGATAGGTTCTGTAATTTTCATGAGAATGTTGAAATCTCTTTTGCTTGGTTCACTTCTAAAGTGGACCAGCCCTCAACTGAGGAAACAGAATGCTGTTCTCTTGACCCACCCCCAAAGCTTTGTGAAACCTTGTTTTGTGGTGTCCGTTCATAAAATTCTGAAGGACTTGACTCAGTTTTGTTAGAGTATTGGGCACTTGGAATGCTGCTCTTCCTTTTTCCTCTAATTTCTTTCATTGACTTAGCATGTTTTATATCCTCACCTTACATTATTAAAGAATGGGGAATAGTTTAAGAAACAGTCACAGGAAATCCTTGCATATTGCCATTCATTTTGCCTGTCTCAGTCACCCGCTTTTTGGAGAATCTTGAGAAAAGTTGCTGTAGGCCCTGATATAAGGAAATTCTGGATGTTTCCTGGAAAAATAATTGATTTATTGAATGATATAAGTCTTGTAAGAGATTGTGATTTCCCTGTTGCTTTGGCCAAATTTATATCCCACTGTTAAAAAAACATGTAAGACATCATGATAGCTACTTTTATTAACCAATTTAGATACCATTTACTACTTCAATACATTTTTTCCTTGTTCTAGATTTAGGGTTTTTTTTACCCTGTTTTTTAAGTTAAGATAATTGTAATCACATCTAGTTTTGAGAATTGCTTCAAGTGCTTTTGGGACAAGGTTGAGGATAAATACATACATTGTTCTTAGTGCATGCACTTAAATTTTAGGAGGCCCCTGTGTGTTTGAAGTACACACATGCACACATGAAGCTAGCTAGATAATACTCTTCTCTGCTTCCTTCCTTTCTGTCCCAGTGTGCAGACTTAAAGCACCAAACCCTTTCTGAGCCCATTTGCTAATGAGGAACAGGTCTATCTTCTGGACCTGGAGTAGGATTGAATTGGCAGAAGGCAAACACCAGGAGGGACAGATCTGCCGGACAGATCTTGAATTTGGAGTTGGTATTTTCCGATAAGCTACTGTTGTATCAACCCAGCTCACTCTCCCAAGTTTACTGTGCTTCTTGGGGTAGTGGAGCATGGCTGCCTATGCTCTCCTGAGGCCCGCCTGTGGCCTGCGCTGCCTTTCACCTCCTTGCCCCTCTGGGTGCTGAGGCTAATGGAAATCAAACTGATTTGGCTCAAACTGGTCAGAAGTGAAAACACCTATACTGCTTTGCTTACCACTTCCCTAGACATTACTTTACTAAACTTTGGCTTATGGTTATGCCTTTTGCTTTTATTGATGGATAAAAGCAATAATATGTGCTTATGTTAAAAATGTCCACCATCTAGGAGCCCTCCTTGCTCTCTGGCCACTTTTCGGGTTTCTCATATCTTCCTCAGCGTTGGGGGTGGTGGTGGCTCAGTCTTCTCTTTTCTGTAGATATTCCCTTGGTGGCCTCATCTTGTCATACATCCAGTTACCACCTTGATGCTTAGTGACCACCTCAAATTCATCACAAATGAAGTGGAATCCCTGATTCCATCCCCCTTCCCGCACCCACACAGCTCATTCTTCCAAAGTCTTCTTCAGTGATAGCAAAACTTAGAATCTTTGTAATCATTTCACTCCCCTCTTTTGCATATCTGACATCCAGGCTTCCAGCAACTCCTGTTGACTACACCATCAAAATACACAGAGAATTTGCCTCCTCCTCCCTTCCTCTGGTGCCACATTTTGACTCCCCTGGATTACTGCAGTAGCCTCGCAACTCGTCTCCTTGCTTCTACATTTGGAGTCCATTCCTGGCAGTGATTCTTTAAAAACGAAAGTCAGATTGTGCTGCTGCTTCTCTGTTCAAACCCATCTTGTCTTCCATAGAGGTTACCACCATGACTCTCTTGCCCCAGGTCCTTGTGCCTCTCTAACCCTGATCCCGGGGACTCCTCCTTGATAGCTCTTCCCCAGCCTTGCCCGAGTGCGTCTCCTTAGAGCCTTTGCACCAGCCTTTCCTCTTCTGGAGTGTTCTCTTTTCTCCTTGAAGTCCTTGCTTGGCAGCACCATCTCAGTACTGTGACTACTCACAGTTAAAGTCTGCCTTCTCCTGCCACTTCACATCTCCCTTTACCAGCTCAGCCTGTTCTTTTTTCCCCGTTGAACAAAGCGACCAATAAAACATTATGTAATTTATCTATTGTGTTTGTTGTTTAGTGTCTGTCTACACTAGTGGAATATAGGTCTTCTCAGGGCCGGCATCGTTATTACAAGGCATTGGCTAACGTCCATTGAGCTGCTTGAACAGAGCCTAGAATCATAGAAGGCACTTACATATATAATTGTTGTTGAACTGCTGACAACGACTTACTATGCTGTTCAAAATCCCTTATATGAAGAAGTGGTGTGCTTCAGTTCACTGGTGAACAGGGGACCCCCTAACCCTGTTATAAAACAATCACATGACTCATCACATTTCCTTCTCTGCTTTGGCTACCAACATGTCAGGAACTACATATGTTGGTAAAATAATACAAACCTTCTCTTCCTTTCTAATCCTTGATTAACACTTCTCTAATTCTAATTCCACCTCCCCCTTTCCTTTTTTTTTTTTTTTTTACAATAAGTTAGCCTTTTGATGTTAGAATTTTCGCATAACTTTTGGGAAGGTATGATGTATAAGAATTGAAATCTAATCTACAAAGGAAGAAAAGGGGTTCATCATTCAACTTTGTCTGAGCTTACAGCTGGTTTTGTTTTTGCTTGGGCCTGGCTAGCACCAGTTTCAGTTAGTATGTTGCTTGCGGGATTGATCGTGTTATGAAGCAGCCATTTTGGGTATGCTCTCTGAATAGGTTTCTGTTTGAATTGCACTTAAATAAGTACTAACATACTTGTAAACCACTATTGTCCACTTTTTGGTTAGTCCCCAACTCTTCTTAAACCCCAGGCCCTTAATTTCTGACAGAATATGCTTTGAAATACTTCTTGTCACAGTTCCATGAAAGGAATTGTTAGCTAAAAGTAGAAAAGATTACATTCTTTTTAGGGTATTCAGCCTGGACACAGAAGAACCCATCCTACTGCATGTTTTTCATATGTAGATAGTTTCAGGAGGTACCCAAAGCCACAAAATAAGCATTATCCTGGAAATTCAGTTTTACTTGAAATCTTCAGAGAAATCTCTTTGAATTTGCGCAATCTTTGCAAGTTCTGATGCACAGGTGATTATAAAAATCTGTAGAATTGTCGTATTTCTGAATTGGCCAATTTGAGTCAGTGACTTTAGTGACAGCTACATTTGTATTTAAGCAGGAATGTGCTGATGTTAGTACTATGACAGGGAGAGCCACAGTGAGTTGTGCCCGTGTCCCTGCCTCCCTGACGGCTGCTCGTCCCTTATAACTGGAACTTTGGCTGTGACTCCTTAGAAAGCACACAGCTGGTTTTTCTTAATTCCTTAAATTTGTCACCTAAAAGATCAGTAGTCTCTACTTTGAAAATCTGTTTTCCTAAGCCATTGTTTTTTACACATTAGGTCAGTTTCCTATTCAAGTTGCTTTTAACTAAGTTCTGTATGCAATTCCACACCTATTCCTGACGGCCTCTCAGGATTTTATGTTGTGATCTTCATCATTTTAGAATGATTAAAAATTGCATTGTTAGTGAGAAAACCTGAAAAATGCTGAATTCTTTAAGGAGCACGATCATCCTGACATTGTCATGGAGGCATTTTTCCCAGGGAGTGAGACAGCGAGGTGATGCCTAACTACAGGTAGAAGTTGGTAGGCAGCACTAGCAACTAACTCGGTGTCCTCCTTCAGAGACAGTCTGTACATATATAAGAAAATGTGAAGAGGTGTGTGTATGTGCATGTGTGAGAGAGAGAGAGAGATCCATTATCTTTTTAAATTATAGGTGAGAGCATACTTTACATATTGTTACGCAGCTTGCTTTTTTCATGTAACCATGTGTCTTAAGACTCTTCTGTATAGATATGATTTTTACTATACTTCAGTTTTATCATTTAAACTCAGCAGCATAGTATTTTTATTTATTTATTTTTTTGGTACTGGGGATCGAACTCAGGACCTTGCACTTTCAAGGGAGGCACCAGAACCACTGAGCTAAATCCCCGGCCCTAGCATAGTATTTTTAAAAAGTGGATACTTCATATTTTGTTTAATCAGTTTCCTGTTGGTTTTGCTGTGTTTCAAGAAATAGCTTTGCGCCTGTATTATTTTGCTCCCATGTACTAACGACATGTGTGATGGGCATGAAATTGCCAGGTGAAAGGACGTGTGCATTTGTGCTTGTAGAAAGTATTGCCCTGAATGGCTTCCTTAGAAGCTGTGCTAGTATATCCTCTCACCTGCAGGATACAGAAGTACCTGTCCCTTCATCCTTGCCAAAACAGTGAGTTAGGAAACTTTTTAATCTTTGCCAAACTGTTGAGTGAAAAGTGGTATCTAAAGTGGTTTTTATTTAGTTTGTACTTTTTAAAAGGTTAAGTATCTTTCCATGAGTCTGTAAGAACCATTTGTATTTACTTTCTGTGAACTGTTAACTGTTAGGTATCAAGTTGTATTGCTTCATATATAAGGGAAATAAGTCCCTTATCTGTGGTAAGAATTAGAGTTGTTCCCAGTTTATTGTTCATCCTTTAACTTGAATTATATTACATTTTTTCCACCCAGATAGATTTACCAGATACTTAGTTTAAGGTCTTTAGAGTGACTATAATAAAGAGAAAAAGCCCTTCCATGCCCTAATGTTATTTTTTTTCAGTCATCCAGGATTTTTTCCTAGTACTTTCATGGTTTTATTTTTTTGTTGTTTGGTTGGTTTGATTTTGGAAGGTGGGATTGAATCCAGGGCCTTGGGTATGCTAAGCACATGCTGTACCACTGAGCTGTTACCCTACCCTAGTTTGTTTTTTATATATAAACTAGTTTTCCATCTTGAATTTAGTAAATATGGATCCCAATGCATTTTTTCCCCGTGATGGTCACTGGTTTTCCCACCTATTTATTTATTTTTTTTGCGGAACCATCTATTTATTTAATAGTCCATTTTCTTTCCTTTTCTTGGAACTGGTATCTTTATCATAGAGTATATCCCATTTACATTTGTGTGTTTCTTTTCTGTTCTATTGATCCGCCTGACTAGTCATGTTTTAATGGTAACCTATTCCAATTGTTAATATTTTTGTATTAGGGAAGATTAGGTTTATTTTACATATCTTACTGTTGCTGTTGATATTTTCCCATCAATATTATAGTGACATTTGAAAAGGAAAAGGATCAGGATTTTATATAACTCAAAAGAAGTATACTAACCTAAGCTGAAGGTCTGAGTTTTAACTCAAAGTTGTTCTCTGCCCTTTTCCCTCCCTCCAGTGAGGGGGGGATGTTATAGCAAAGGTAGGAAGCACCTAATTATTTACCTTTGGGATCAAGATTGACTTATAAATCAGAACTTTTAGCCTTGGACAAAGGGGAAAAAAAGATTAAATAGGTCAACAATTGCGAAGCAAAATTCTGTCTGAGACGAAGAGACTTAGACTGTGGGGACTCTGCCATTTGAGATGCACCTCTGGGTCCCTTCTCAGGTAATGACAAAGCAGTGTGAGCAGTTAGGGGGCACAACAGCTTCGGCGCTTCTCCTTCAGGAACAGCCTTCATTTGTAGGAGTTAGAAAAGAGACCCATAGTAAACCAGAAGCTGTTGCATTTTGAACTTCGGTAGCCTTTTGGCATCTGTCTTTTGGTTACTCTGAAATGGCCCGTAAAATGGGAAAAATTATCACCACTTGTGTGTGTGCATGCGCATGTGCACGTATGCGTATGTGTGCACACACGAGGCCACTGCTCATTTACTGTGACACTGAGGCACGGGACTTGTTCAGATGCTCACCTGGTATTCAGACAGCATGCCTATGATGAGGGCATTTCAAAGTTGTTTTCTCTCTCCAGGTGGTAATTAGTTTCAAACCGTAATTGAATATGAATGCGGATACAAAGCTGCTACACAGTACACTGTAAAATAATTGATAAGCCTCTCTGAGACCCTGTGGTTAGTCCTTTCCTTAAAGGATCCTACAGAAGACTTGGGTACCACTTAGATGTTCACTGTATATGATGTGTACAGTAGCTAAACAGCATTTTAAAAACATTTTAACCGTTGTTAACCATACAGCTGTGGCTGCACAACTGCCATATTTAACACAACCCATCACCCCCATCCATCCCCAGAACTTCTTCTCACAGAAACTCTGTATTCATTAACACCAACTCCTTATCCTGCCTTCTCTTTCCAGACCTTGGTCACCACCATTCTACATTGTACTTGTATTTTTGAATTTAGATAGATACACAGTTGATCCTCGGGGGAGCTTAACATTCTCTACATAATAAGTCTTCACCAAGCTCTTTGGCTTGAGCATCCACAGGGCTGGAGAAGTCTTATTTTAGGGCTAAAATACAGTATTCATCACTGTTTTTGGAGCATCACACAGGCAGGTGAAACTTTATTACAGAGCAATGTCCTCTCTGGGAGTGTGGATCAAAGATTTTCTTACTAACAGTAGTGTTTCAGTCAACCTTGTTTTTATCTCTTGGCCAGAAGGCTGAACTGGCCGTTGTGGTATAATAAACCTTGTGTACACAGCTGCAGGAGGATGGGGAGGTGTCTGTCAGAGGCTGGGTGACTTGCGGAACATAATGGGGCATCTGGTGCTGTGTAGTTGTTGGTTGGAGCAGTTTTGGAATTGAATTTTGTCCCACAGTGATGGAGAGTCTTTGAAGAGGAAGCCCCGTTTGAATATTTGCATTGCTTTGAAGCTGGCACCATGGAGATATTGTGACTTACTGCTGGTTAGAGGCAAAGTTGGGTGTGTGAGGAACAAAGGTCGGTGAGAAAAAGGAGATAATCATTTATTTTGCCACAAAATTTGTTGAGCCCTCCGGGGAGTTTTTAAGTATTATCTCTGTCATAGAATTCTGGGTTAAGAGGATGAGTTTTGGATTCAGGCTTTAGATCTACCTATTGTGACTTTAAGCATCTTTAACTTTTCTAAGCCTCAGTTTCCTTGTCTAAGAAATGGACATAGAGAAAATTCATTCTGGGTTACTTGTAAGGGAGAGATGAGATAATGCATAATGTACTTGAAGTGCTTGGCAAAGTCTAAATACTTAATACATGAAACCTCTTCTGTCCCTGAACAGGGCATATGACCTGGAGAATTCTTCCAGAACATTTTTAAGATCATTTCATCCTGCATATTTGACTCATTTGAATCCTACACACTGCGTTGTTTTCCTTTTGGAGAAGTAGGTTGGAATTTGTTTTCAGTAGCTGAGTTCATTATTTAATTGTCTCCAAGCTCTGCCTCCCCTCTCCCATGGTGTACGTAAAGCAAAACAAAACCAGTAGGCACATCGTCCTTTTAGGGGGATCTGGAGATTCACCAGCTGGCACTCCCAGATTCCACAGATTCGGGTTGAGATAAGGAGAGGAGGATGTCACCCAGCGCCTTCTCCACTTTGCTTGTTTATCCACAGGCCTGAGCAGAGGTTTGCAGCATGGGGAGCAGGGTCGATGATAAGAGCAGTTCTGTTGTCTAATGTACCCAAATAATGTATCTTCTTTGATAGTTGCCTGCCTTATTTCCCTTGGAAAGGGCATTGAGTAATAACTAGTGGGAGTGTGAAGAATGAGCCTTTAGACTAATCCAACTTGGGGAAATTCAGAAAATGTTATGCAAAAATGTACGTTCTTCCAGCTTATGCTTCTAAAACAATGGGATCCTTGGGAGAGCTTTTGAATGCTGTGCTGTGCTCAGTGGATACATGTTCCTTGGCCACAAAACTTTGTGCCTTAATCACGTTGAGGATGCTGTGGTTTTCAGTATCATCAGCAAGGTCTAGGTTGTGATGTCTTCTCAGCAGGTCCTAGGAGATTTTTTGGAAAAACAAAAAAAAGGAATAGGGGGCAGAATACTGCTGGCAACAGAAAATGCTGCGTTGGCTGGCAGATGTCAGTATCTTGCAGACGTGATAGAGAAGAATGATGTAATTATTCTCCCTTAGTTTTATCTTAATCATTCCTAGGGATTTCTTCCTTAGTTATGTAGAAGCCCTGCTGGTTGATATTTGCTCTTGACTGTTAATCCTGGGAATGAGCTGCTGTCATTTATATTCAAGGGTACAGATGTAAAGAGATAGAAAGGATTAAATGGTTTTTTTGTGTCTATCTTCACTCAATGCCTTCTTGAAAATTGTCATTCTTCTATGTAGGACTGTCATTCTTATATAGAACATTCTATGAGTTTCTACAAAATTTTGCTTTGCCTTGCCCATGAGGAACAATTGTCTTTTAATTTGAGTTGTGTATTATCCATGGATAGAGATGGTGGGGGTTGGGGAGAGGGAAGGCTGAGGTAGGCAGTTGGGCCAGAGAATTAAATGATGTCTTTCTTTGAGGGTGCCCCCTTCACCACCCCCCCTCATGACCACGGGACTCTGCACATCACTTCCTGTCCGGGTTGGCACCAGCAGTGGCACAGTGACTCTGCCCAGAGGTCTCAAACTTCACCTGGCAAGTTTCCAGTAATAGAGTCTCCCAGGGAAACAACTCAGTCTCCTATTTTTCTTTCTCTGCTGCCTTGGGCAGCTTCCCCAGGCCTCATTACCAGCGTCCTCTGTACTTTGGAAGGGCCCCATGGAGTCCCCAAACCTCGAGGACCTTTCATTTATTTAGCCCTGGCCTCCTGAATATCTCCTGCATTTTGCTCTGTATCCTTCTTTTAAGCTTAGGCCCTAAGTCTTTCCTGTGGGAAGGCTCATCCCATGCTTTTCTGGGGGAGAAAAGAAGAACACATTTCTGTCTAGTTATTTTCCCTTCTAAACAAGTCAGAAAAATGACTCCCATTTTTGGGTATCTACTGTGTATGAGGCACTGTACTGAGTTTTTCACGCATGCTCCTCATCCGCAGGTAGGATTTGGAGAGGTTGTTGGACCCTAGGTCACATGGCTAGCATGTAATAGCATTCCAAGGAAACCACTTTACTCACTGTAAAGTGAGACAGAATGTACAGGAGAACTACTGGGAGTCAGTTGTCCCCCTGGGCTGTTAAGATGGCTTCTTAAACTCGGGGGCTTCCTGTTCTTAGGGCACAGTCAGTAGCATCTGGGCCATAGAATCATGTTATTTGTGATTTCCTCTGTTCTTGACAATTTAGGTATTCTCAAGTATACTTTGTCACTGCTCCCACTTCTGTGAGCGCTCACTGTCTTTAATGTCCAAATTTCTATTAACAGATCGGGTCAAAGCGATCTAGACTTTTTCTAACATGTTTCTAAAATTCTGCCAAGTTCTACCCACTTTCCAATTCCAAAGCCACTTCCACATTTATTTGGTATTTCTTACGGCATCACCCTATTTGCAGGTACTAAAGTCTGTATCAGTTTTCCATCCCTGCTGTAATAGAAACCATAAACTTCATGCTGAAAATAGATTATTATGTTACCATTGTGTAGGTCAGGAGCTCAGTGTGAACCTCATGGGAATAAAATCAAGGGTTTAGCAGGGCTGGTTCTTCCTGAAGGCTCTGGGGGAGAATCCGTGTCCTTGCTGTCTCTGGCTTCTAGAAGCCACTGCATTCATTGGTCTGTGACCCGCTTCCAGCATCTTTAGTGCTTCTAATGGCTGAGTCCCTTTTATACTTCAGATTTCTCCTGCCCATTTTTCTGCTATCTAATCTCTTGGTTTTTAAGGATTCAAGACTAGACTGGGCCCACGTGGCTAATCCAGGAAAATCTCCCCATCTCAAGGTCCTTACTTTTAATCCCATGTGCAGTCACTTTTGCCATGTACATAACGTGCTAACAGGTTTGGGAATTAGGAGTTGCACAGCTTTAGAGGGTGCGTTTTTCTGCTTACCATGCACAGAACATGAAAATACGTACTCTGGTCTGAGTTTGCAGGTGGTGCTCATGTAGGTGGTACATGAGGTTTTTAACACAGGGTACATCTGTCCCATCTGGCTGACAGCACACACCTTGCAGGGCAGGTGTGAGATAAGCAAGAGTTGGGAGAAGCGTGGAACATCCCTCCTCCTTTTCTTTAGTGAAAGGAAGTGAGAAAGAGGCAAGGAGACCACTTGGGTTGTGACTAGCCTCCTTATTGCAAATTTAAGAGATAAAACTTAAAACATCAATAAAGCACTCCTTATAACTGAAATAGGAACGCTAGTATATAAAATTGAATTATCTCCCAAAGGCCTCTTTCTCTTTTGAAGACAGAGGTAAGCTGCATTGTCTTTTGATCCTCTATTCTTTCATGGGAAAATTGGGCCCCACTGTGGCATTTGGTATGCTACTAAGCAGGGTCCCCTTGGGGGACCAGAAACCCCTCTCTGCACACACCTGGAATTTGATGCCAGTTCCGATCTGACAGCTGGTTAGGCTGTTGAGCTCTCATGTTAAATCTTGTCTCAGGAAATAATTTGCAAGAAGATCAAAGGATAGATGGAGCAAATTAATTTTCAACAAAGGTTCGGGAGAATGTAAACATTATCTCTTAAGTGTGCTAATGTCCTTGGTGAAGGAGTAAATTTTGAGGCTCTTTTTTTCTCTTTTAAGATTATAATTCTATGTCTGATTGATTCATATCTTAATATGTTGAAAAAGAACTCTGCAAACTTGTACTGACCTAAGTAAAAAGAAGCCCTGAAATGATAATGCTAGGTGATTTCAGCTTGTATCTCATTTAGAGCAGTGGTTCTCAGCAGATTGGGGAGGGGAATGATTTGCCCCATGGAGGGTATTTGGCAAAGTTTGAGGATATTTTTGACCATCATAATTCAGCAGAGGTGCTGCTGGCATCTAGAGAACAGAGGCTGCTGACCGATGTACGATGCCTAGCATAGGCCCACAACAGAGAATGAATGGCTCAGCCCAAACTTAATAGGGTTGAGGTTGAGAAACAGATGGTTTTCTATTTTCACTTATTTAGATATCTCTTAGTATTGAACCTGAATTAATAATTATTAATATTAATCTATGATAAGGTGTATTTCTTTTATTTTCTTACTCAGCAAAGCAGCTTGTGCGTAGTGGGCTCAAGCATCTATCTGTTGTTGCTTGTCCCTCACGCACTTGTTAAGGGGTTCATCCTCTGGCCTGGAGCAGAGCTCCTGAGAGTAGCATTGACAAAGCAAATGGCCCAATTGTAGCAGAATCAGCCTGGTAGGGAGAGTGGGAGGAACACAAACTTTAAACTTCCCTCAGTCTCTGAAATGGAGGTCATGGTAGTGCCTACTGTGCGATGCATGTGAATATTTAAGAAAGGTGCCCTTTAACGTTTTCATAAGGAAATTGTATGCATTCTGGGGTGGTTTTTAGCTCTATAGGAAGATGAAAGAAATTTACAGCTTTTCAGTAAAGAGTATTCCATGATTGACAATACAGCCTCAAGTACCTGAGGCACATCTTGCCTCAGGATTCAGCTATTTTTAAAACTAACACTATATGACTTAAAAAAAAAAAAAAAAAGCACAGGCAACAAAAGCAGAAAAATAGACCTGGTATTGCACAAAACTAAAAATTTGTGCACAGCAAAGGAAACAGTCAAGAGACTTAATATCCCAAATGTATAAGGAACTCAAGCACTTGATTAGCAAGAAAACAAGCTTTAAATTTCCCTGTTTCTGCTTTCTTATCTGTGAAATAGAAGTGATAATAGTGCCCACCTTAAGATGCATGTGAATATTTAAGAGAGATGCTCTTTAAAATTTTCATAAGGAAGTGTTACGCATTTTTGATTATTCTTAGCTCCCTAGGAAGGTGAGTTGGTCCTATCCCCAAAGTCTAAGACCTGATTAAAAAGTGCAGAAATGACTGAATAGACATTTGAAAAAAGAAGACTTACGAATGGTTGCTAAATATGTATATGAAAATGCTCAATATCATTAAGCATTAGAGAAATGCAAATGAGATAATATGCCATATCTATTAGAATGGCTGCTACCCAAAATACAGAAAATAACAGGTGTTGGCAAGGATGTGGAGAAATTGGAATTCTTGTGCATTGTTGTTGGGAATGTAAATTAGTATAGCGATTGTGGAAACAACATGGAAGTTCCTCAAAAAATGAAAAATAGAACTGCCATACGATCTAGCAGTTCCACTATTGGGTATACATCCAGAGGAATTGAAATCAGTTAGACATCTGCACACCCATATTCATTGTAGCATTATTTACAATAGGTAAGATATCAAATCTGCTTAAGTGTCTATCAACGAATGTGTAAAGAAATTGTCACACATATGTATATACAATGAATGCTATTCAGCTAATTTTGAAAATGGAGATGAACCAGAAGGACATTGTGGTAAGTGAGATAAACCAGACAAAGACAAGTACTGCACTATCTCACTTATATGTGGAATATCTAAATCAGTTGAACTTGGAAGCAGAGAATGGAATGGCAGTTAGTCTGGGAGTGGAGGGATTTGGAGGAGATGCAGGTCAGAGGATACAAAATTTCAGTTAGGATGAATAAGCCTTGGATATATATCGCACAGCAAGGTGACTACAGTTAATAATAGTATATACTTGAAAAATTAGTAAAGCATTACCTCAAATGGTGTACCACAGAAAAGATAAGTATGTGAGGCAATATGTTAGATTTAATCATTTTACAATGTATATATCAAAACATTGTTATATACTATAAATATATTTAGCTAACTTTTTATGAAATGAGAAAGTGGTCAAAAATAAATATATACAAAAGTGTCACTAGATGTAATTAATTTTTCATGGACCCTGTTAATTATACAGTTGTATTTTGAAAAAAATTGATATTTGAGAAGTACGTTCTGCCATTTGATCTTTTGTGGCAAAAGAACACAGATCTCTAGGATTTTTTCTCATATCCTTGAAATATCCAGGTTATGAGATTGAAGTCCAAACACAAACTTCATTTACGCATCATGTAACTGTACACGTAGCCTGAAGGTATTTTTACACAATATGTTCAGATTTTACACAGTATTTTTATGCAGTATTTTATTGCGTTTTGATTGTGATCTGTCCTTTGAGGTCAAGCGTGGAATTTTCTACTTGTGGGGTCATATTCGTGCTCAAAAAGCTACATATGTTGGAGCATTTCAGATTTCAGGTTTTTAGATGAGGCTGCTGAATGTATATAATATTTCATGTTGTATTATTTCTCTGCTTTTATATCTTGAGGGTTAGTTCCATATATAGTTCTTGAGGGTATTCTGCAGTCTTAGTATTTATTATACTCACTGTTGGTGCTGAGCTATAACAGACGAGATTACCAGTTAATGGAGGGACCAGCCAACACCATAAAGAGAGCTTAGCTTATGACTTCACATTTGAGAGTGGAGCTGAGTGTGCGTGAGGTGGGAGTAGATCATAACAGGCCTGAGAAGCCATGTAGTGGAAAATCATTGACTAGTTTTAAGCTGGTGAGTCCTATGACTAGAAGTGCCAGTCTTTCCAGTTTGGGGGGGTGAGGATGGCTTGAGAACTGAGGTACCTATAATACCCAGGTAAGAACAAACCTAACGTGGGCTAGGGCAGTGACCATGGGGTTAGAAAAAGGTGAACCAGTTGGAGCTTTACAAAGAATTTCTGGACTGGGAAGAGGGAAGTCAAATTCAGAGAGTGCCCAGAAACCTGGCAACTACTAAGGGAGAGGAAGCCTAGGAAGTTTGTGAGGGGGAAAATGAGCTCATTTATGGATAGACTGAGTTCAGGGGTGTTTGGATCGTTGAAGGGGAAATGTCAGTTGGAACTCTGCACTTAAAGTTCAGAAGAAAGTAGCACAGTGGATTGAATTCTGTGAGTCTCTCCCATCCAGATGGTAGCTGCAGCTTTGAGGTAGTAAGATCATCTGGTTAGGAGCAGTAGAGCAAAAGAATGCTAAGACAGCCCCGAATAGCAGCCTGTGAGGGAGGCTGAGACTGAATGGCCAGAGTACTGAGGACGCCTGCAAGAGTGTGTCTGAGAGGGAGTGGTTCCCAGGGTCAGGTCCTCCAGAGCAGTGAGGATTGAGTCATTTTTACTAAATTTGGCAACAATAGTAGTTTCAGAAGCTTGATAGCTGCCGGACCAGGAGTGAGTGGAAAGTGAGAAAGGAGACAGCTTATGTGGATGCTATGCTCTTGTTGGCTTATATAGGGTCTTTGAGGACATCAGAAAAAAATGTAGGCTCTTCCAGGTGGCATATGGATTGGTGAGGACAGTGGATGGGAATTCAGCTCCCATACGTCATCTAAGCTGGTGCAAATTTTCAGTGTACAAACTGTATCCTGCATGCACGGTGGCCTAGATCATCACTCTGTGTGTGTGTGTGTGTGTGTGTGTGTTTGTGTGTGTGTTGCATTGCTAGGGGTTGAACCCAGGGCCTTGCACATGAAAGACAAGTGCTCTACCACTGAGCTACATCCCCAGGCCAGTCATCAGTGTCCATCCAGGGTAGTTTTGTCTCCCAGGGCACATTTGGCCAGGTCTGGCTGCAACTTGGTTACAGGTGAATCGGCAGGGTAGATGCTGCTCTCATCTGGCAGGGATGAGGGGAGGTCCAGGATGCCTTTAATCACCCCACATGCAGAGGACAGCTCCCTCTACAAAAAATAATGATCCAGCCCCCAATGTCAGTTGTACAGATGTTGTGACACTCTAGTGTAGATGAACTTTTCAAGATCTTTGGCTGTGAGGGAGGGAGGGCCAGAGTTGGAGGCTGACTTTAGGGGAATGCACTAGGTCCTTGGCTATAGTCTGGTTGATTGTGGCAGTTTTCATCTTCCCTCCCCCACCTCTCTACTGTGTAGCTCTTGGTCATCAGGTCTAGCTCTTCACGTGTTTCATTTTCTGTAACCACTTTCTTCATGCTCCTCCCAGGCCATGAATATGTAATACAGGGTGTCCTCATTTCTTCTTCTAGATACATTGTAAAATATCTAGAATGGAGCAGGAAATTCTATTTTGGCAACCAACAGATGTTGCTTTGGCTAAGCTAAAGTAGCCTGTGATTCCTTGCCAGGTTGAGAAGGCTTAATGCATGGCCAGTCAGCCTCTGGACTGCCAGCTTGGGAAAAAGACAGGAAGTATTCCTTGTCTTTGGAAGCAAGCCTTGCTTCAGGCTTTGAGAAGCATAGAGTACAAATGGTTCTCACCAGATAGGGTTTCAGTAGCTCTCCCAGCATTTTGGGAACAAATCAAGTCATTATCTCCACAATGTCAAAACTGTGTTCTGGGATCAGTTGTTGTTTGAAACATTTGGGGCTGATGGGGAGAAGAATTAATTAGCATCTCCGTCCTTTGGTGTCCTTTTTCAGCCTTCTCAAATTGCAGCATGAGACTCCCTTAGACATGCTGGCTGCTCATTTGATAATTGTGTTTTGCTTGGTACAAAGGGTTGTGGGCTAAATTTTGTGAGCCCCTCTAATGTGAGACCGACAGTATCTTGGATCCAGTGAACAAGAAAATATTCTGTGGTTTCATCAATGGGGAAGGATTTGAATTCAGAAAACAGTCTTGGAAAGTCCTGGGTGTTCTTTCTGTTTTCAGGAATGTTTTACTCTGTTGCACTGTGTAAATCTAAACCCCTTGAAAGAATGAAAACCAGCTTGAACGTTAAGGTTTGGCAAAGAGTATGTGGGAGACTGAGAATGTTTGGGTCAAGAACAGGAAGTGAGCCAGGCATGGTAGCACTTACCAGTAATTCCAGCACTTGGGAGACTGAGGCAGGAAGATCGCAAGCTTGAGGGCACCCTGAGCCTGTCTCAAAAACAAAGAAACAGGGACCGGGGGATTTAGCTCAGTGGTTCCGCCACCTGCCTCGCTAGCGCAAGGACCCGAGTTCGATCTCTGGTACCAAACAAACAAAAAAAAACAAACAGAAAAGAACAGGATGTATTAATTTTAAAATGCTGTAGGAAGATAAAAAATAAGCTGCAGGCCAAGTTGAGTGTGAAATAGGCCTTGATTGTGGGGACATTGCTTCTGAACAAATTACTATATTTGTAGATGTGTTTTAGGTCCCTTTTGATTAAATTGTCGTCTGTATAGTTTCAAAGATAGGGCTGAGTAAGAATTCTCTTCCTGTGTGGTATCATTAAAAATGTATCTGTATATGTATGGCCTCACTCAGTGTACAACTCCACAAAAGTAAAACACAGTGTATGAGCTCTGACATTTCTGTAGTGGATTAAGCCATGCTGTGAAAGGGAAAGTGGTGGTGGATGGGAAGTTTTAGGCTATAGAATATTGGGCTAGGGATTTAGCTCAGTGGTTCTGCCACCTTGCCCCCAAGTGCAAGGACCTGAGTTCAATCCTCGGTACCAAAAAAAAGGGATATAGAATGTTGATATAAAATCTTATTTCCCATTTAGTTAAGAACCTTGAGGAGGGGGGGTATCAGTCTAAGGATACATAATTACAGTTAGATAGGAATAAGACTCAAGAGATCTAGTCTATAGCAAGGTCACTATAGTTAATGACAACATACTGTGTTCTTGAAAAGGGTAAAGAGAATGGGCTTTGGTGCTCTCAGCACAATAATAGTAACAATGAAAGGCAAAGCACTTGTCAATGTCAATTAGCTAGATTTAATCATTCCACAGTGTATGTACACTTCAAAAAGTCTTGTATATGATAAAAATATACGTCATCTGTCACTTCACACAAAAATAAATTTTTAAAGAAAGAACCTGGATCTTCTAGCAATTTGTTGTCTTGTCTTTTGTGAGGACTGCAGTTATAGCCTGCAGGAAATGTTGATAAATGTCTATCTTGTTTATTAGATCTACATTTCATGAAATTCACAACCATGCTAGCATTTGCTTTTTGATAATTAATACTTTCTCACACATATATATACACGTGTATATATATATATTTTTTGTGCCAGGGATTGAACTCAGGACCTTGTGCTTGCGAGGCAGGTGCTGGTACCCCTGAGCTAAATCCCCGGCCCTCTCATATGTTGTTTTTTTTGATTATGTGCTAAAAATCCTTTATAATTTCTTGAGAAAAGAATATTTATCATGCATAAATCTGATTTCTTTTGGCAGTGCTGCAGGTGAATTTGGTACTTTGTAGGCTTTTAAACCCTCTGCAGCAGATACTGGTCCCCCTGTGTGCTTTTGAAGTTTTAACAGTAAATGGAAGGAATGTGTGCCAAGAATGTTTGAGAAGAGAATACAAACAAGTCTGCATTTATTTGTATAAACAGTATTCATGGCTTCTGTGAAAAACTCCAACAGGTTTAACATTAGGAAATTTTTATAAACAATACTCCTCACTAACCCACCATGCATCTATATCTATATTTTTGCATAGAGAGATATGAAGTGATATACTAGAATATTAACTGGTAAAATTTATCTGGGAATTGTGGTACTTTAATTTTTTTTCTGATCAGGATTTTTATGAGTTTTATAGTGACCATGTTATACTTAAGAAATAAAAATAAAACGGGGAAAGTACAACTATGTAAATGATAGGAATTTTATGATGTGGTTGGAGAACTATGTATTGCATCATTGTAAATGAGATAGTGTAGTTAATATTTATTTTAATTTCATCAGTAATTTCAAAGAAATGTTTCCTTTTTCTTTTTCTGCAGAAAAATAGAGGGAAAGGAGATATGTGTGAATTTTCAATTTTCCTTCTATGTGATTTTTATTTCTTCCTCTCTTCTCCTTAAATAGTTCTTGGTCTCTTGTCGCAAAGACTTATGGAGGAAGTGGCACTTACCCCGTCAGAACTCTTCGAGATCGCTGCTCTCCTGGGAATGCATGCAGGTGCCCAGCTAACCGTCCTCAGCATTCCCCACTCCGTGGCAGACTGCCCTTTGGGTAAAGGGTGATTAGTAAACAGTGATGGGGCCTCATTCATGTGGCTAACTAACTTCTTTTTAAATTTCTTAAGTTTATCCTGAAAATAATTGTCAAGGAGTTGTTCATGGCAGGATCTAATGGAACTGGGGAGGAAAGTCCACAGCAAGCGTCGCAGGATGGGCTCCGTTTCAGGTTGAGCAGTTTTCTTTCCTTCAGAATAAAAGCCCAGCCATCCTTAGAAAGGGCTACAGTATTTTCCCTTCCTTTTCCTATTCTAGCTCTTAACAGCTGTCCCAGCACACAGCTTGAGATGGGAGCAACCTGGATTTCTCAAGCCACAGGCCGCATTGTGGGGGTGTGACAGAGAAGCTACCCATCCTCCCTCTGGCCCAGCCACCTGGCCCCTTTGTTCTTTCTCCTCGTTGTCTGGGGTGCAGGCGGCAGTGACTCCATGACACAGGAACTAGGAAGCTGGGGAATAAATCCCTGTGCAGGTGGCTGGCTATTGTCTGAAGAAAGCAAGCCTGGGTCTTCCTGGAACTGCTTTCATCTCCTTATAGCTTCCAGAGGGCAAAATAATACTTAATGGGGGTTGGGGGAGGGCATACACAAAGAAGGGGGTGGTCAGAAAGTTCCCTAGGGAAATAAGTGCAGTAGATTTAACACTGGGGAAAACTTACTGGGTGGATTTTAATCTTTTCTCTCCACATAACTGAGGCTTTTCGGAGCAAGGACTCACTTTCTGATGTGAGTATGTGTGGAATGTCAGCAGTCTCAACACCACTAAATTAAATGCAGGACATTGAAAGTCACATGTGTTCTTGAAAACATACACTGCAGGTGGGATAAATAAGCACACCTAATCTGCACCAGGTTCCCTTCAGGTTGTAATTGTTTTATGTTTTGAACACTGATAATTCTAAAGAGATGCTTCAGTTTTTAAATTGGGCTTTCTGAAATCTCTTAAGGTGTTCCAAAAAACAACCTTCTTACTATTTAATAACAGTGCTAGCTACTCCTTTCTCCCTACATCCATCTGTAAGGTTGATTGCAGATGTTTGGGCTGAGCAACAGGAATAGAGAAGTCATGCTTGAGATGTAATCCTGATTGCAGCAGATCTTTGGGCAAAACAGCAAAAACAGAGAGGCCATATACCCAAAGCACTATGGAAAATTACTCAGACTAGGGCTGGGGATTTAGCTGAGGGGTTCAGCCGCCTGCCTTGCAAGTGCAAGGTCCCGAGTTCGATCCCCAGTACCAAAAAAAGAGAAAATAACTCAGACTTGTCTGCCACATTAAATCCTCTTAGAAGTGAGAGTCAGTGGCCAACAGCCTGAGAAAACACATAGCCTTTAGAGTCCAGTTCTGTGGGTTTGTGAGAGGGAATGGGTTAATTTTTTTTTGAGTGAGAGGCTGAGCAGTCTTCTCTAACTATTCCATTTTATCCTGTTTCTTTTTCCTTTCTTGCCCTAAACCATCCATTTTTAATGTAATCTTTCTCCTTTTTCCGTACTCTGGATACATTTCCTCATTTTAGCAGTGTCTTTAAGATAGTGTACCTCCAGGAATCTTGAAACCCAGCCCTCTTTCTGCAGTATCCTTAGAATTTCATTTTGAGGGTTCAGTGGGAGAGAGTAAGGGAAAGCTGGAAAAGATAGGAGGGACCAGGGAGGAAAGCCAAGATAGAAAATTGGTGGGAATGAGTGATGAACAGGAATAGGACAAGGAGGGGAATGTCAATTTAGGGTTAATGCAATTTGTATGGTTCAGTATAACCAAGAGTGTGAGAAGCCCGGGTAAGTGCCGCCTGCATCCCCCAGGCCTTCTCCTAGTTACGGTCAAAGTGGAAAGGCAGATGGGAAGGATGAGGGCAAATGGGACCCAGACACATTTGTCCATTTGCTGCTTTTATCTAGTGTCTGAATGGAAGATGCAGTTGTAACCCATGATGGTATGTAGTACTAGATTTAGTATACTGAGTTATTAGGCATGATTCCTAGAATTTTTAATCTCAAGTTAGCTGTCTGTCTAAATTTGGAGGGTTCAGTTTTTCAGCTTTTTCTTGATTCTTCTTTTAGAAATTAGAAAGGTCTTGAGAGAACTGACTCATCTCATAATATTTCAGAATCCAGCAGATCTGAAAATGTTCCCTCTTAACCCTGTGAATTTAAATGGCTTCTCTGGCCTGCTGAGACAGTCCTCAGAGGGCTGTTTGTAATTATTTTCTCCTGTGCTCTAGAACTATGCTTGATGCTAGAAACACGCTGCAAAACACAGTTCCTGCTGCCCCTGTGCAGCTTTCCAAACCTGGTGGGGTAGGCTGACATTACACAAAAAGTTACAAATGGTATTATAATGGTGACAAAAGTTATAAAAGTAAGTAAAGGGAACATGTCATAGGAGAATCTTAAGTTATCCTAGGCAAGGAAGGAAGGGACTTCAGACCTGAAAGGTCAGTATAATTGGCTGAGTGAAGGTTGGGAGCTTGTGCTGTGAAGGGTAAGAGTGGTGTGCAGAGGTCCTTAGGTAGGAGGAGCATTAGCCTTCCTGAGGACATTTGGATGGTGTGATTGCTATGGGAGCATGGGTAGAAGCAGAAGCTCAGGGACTTACCCAAGGTCACTTAGCTGATAAATGACCAAGCTGAGACCTGTAAAAACGCAACACACTCTTCATCTCTCTAGTGTGTGTTAAATAATATTTAGTAATGATGCTTATATCAAGTCAATGCGTATTTAAAAGATCCTTAAGTGACATTTCTTTTCACATGGCTTTTTTTTGGGTACCGGGGATCTAACTCGGGTCCTTACACTTGCACAGCAGGCGGCGAAACCACTGAGCTAAATTCCCCAGCCCTTCACATGGCTTTTTGCTCTTTGATTTATTTTTATTTTTTATTTTATTTTGCTTATTTTTTTTTGTACCAGGGATTGAACTCGGGTCCTTGCGCTTGCGGGGCAGGCAGTGGAACTTTGATTTATAATATAAAATGTTTGAATATTAAGTTATCAGCTGCAAAAAGGGAGGGAAGTACTCATTTGAATGAACCAGATGAAACTTGGAATTTTGCCTGCATTCGGCTTCGGCCTTGCCAAAATGTAATTTCTTTAATTCTTTCAATCACATTCTTAACTAATCTGTTCAAGTCCGTACTGTGCCTTGGCTTTTTTCCCCTGTGACAGTTTTGAGATCTTTAGAGAAAATATTATGAAATGTTTTCTCTTGATCAGGATTCTGTGGTTAGATATTGTGTACACTACATTCATTTGCAGAACAAGCTATTATTCTACCATGACATCCTTTGTTAGAAATGAATGCAATTGTAGCTTTCTCACTTTTTTTTTTTGGTACCAGGGATCGAACTCGGGACCTTGAGCTTGCGAGGCAGGTGGCGGAACCACTGAGCCCAACTTTCTCATATTTTAAAAAAAATCACTTACTGGGTGCTTTTTAATTTTTTATTTTTTCGTGGCGCTGGTGATTGAACCCAGGGTCTGGCACATGCTAGGACAAATGTTCTATCAGTGAGCTGCAGACACCCCAACCCAGCAGATGCTTTCTGTGGAAACCATTGTAGATGTTCACATCCTCTCCCACGTCTAGAGACTTCTGTGTGTTCAGAAATATTTAAACTTGAATAGCTCCCTTACTAATAACGATAATTACTATTGTACACAGAGAGCTACTTTGTGCTAGACAATAGGCTTTGAATACTTTTGATTGTCATAAGTTCTCTGTGATGAGGGTTGTGTGGTAATTTTCGTTTTACATTTAGGGGAACTGAGACTTAAAGTGACTAAGTGATTTTTTCAAGAGCTCCCATGTGGAAAGTGATGAAGATGAGACTTCCATTCAATTTCAGTCCCTCTCAGGGTGCCTGCTTTTTGGCATGCTGAAATTCTGGTTTCAGGGTGAAATTCATTTTAGGCAATTATTGGAAGTCACCTCAAATGCTGAGAACCTGTGTAACATGGGACATCAACTAAATGTAAGCAATGTAATGAAATGCGGTATTTCCTTACAAACTATTCTTGTTTTGTTTTGTTTTTCCGGTACTGGGAATCAAACTCAGGACCTTGCGCTTGCAGGGCAGGCCCAGCACCACTGAGCTAAATCCCCAGCCCTCCTTACAAACTATTGTAAGGATTTTGTTCCAGAGAACATTAGGGAAACATGGAATTTAAAAACACTTTAAAATTAAACTTTAAATTTCACATACTCTTTTCCACTCAATTGTTGGTAAATTCCAGTGTTCCCTCTTTTTTAGTTCACTTTTTTATTTTTTGAAAAAATAAAATTTCATAAAATAAGAATAAGAGTAGCAATAGTTAATACACACGGTGCTTGCTCAGACAGCACATACACTAAAATAGTTAATACAGCATGTATCATTATCCTCAAAGTAGTTACTCAAGGGTACAAGACATTGACAAAAAGATTCTCTCTTACAAAGAACAGATGATACTTACTTTTAAAGGAATATTAGATATTCCTAAACTATACCAAATAGAGTTAGTGGAAATTAAACCCAAATACAATGGCAGTCTAAATGAATGGTTACTTTAAATACATCGTGTATAGCAGTGATTCTCAAACTTTAATGCATATCTCAATTCCCTGGAGAGCTGTAGTAGGACACAGATTGCTGGGCCCAGCTCTGCCCTTTCAGATCAGGGAATCTGGGACTGGCATAAGAGTTTATATTTATTACAAATTTTCAGGTGTATTACTTAGGCTTTCCCAGAGGAACAAATTATATATGAATATTTATATCTGTATCTGTCTATGAGACACAGATAAAGATGAGTAAGAGAGACAGAAGGAAGTTCATTATCGAAATTGGCTCATGTGATTTTGGAGGCCAAGAAGTTGAATGCTGGAGAGCCAGGAGAGCCATGGGTGTAATTCATTATGAGCCTGAGGGATGAGAACTAGGGATAAAAAAAACCCAAACCTGCTGGTGTAAGTCCTGGTCTGAGTGCCCAGATTGGAGAACCATGAGCACTGATGAGTGAGGACAAGAGAAGATGAAAGCTCCAAGTAGAGGGAATGATTTTTGCCTTTCTTCGGTGTTTAAGGTATATTCAGGTCCTCATTAAGTTGGATAATGCCTACCCACATTGGCAAGAGCAGTCTTCTTTGTGAAGTCTGCTAACTCATGCTAATCAGCCACCAGGGCATCCCTTAGCTTAGCCAACTTGGCACATAAAATTATCACACTCAAATAGGCTGCCATTGCTGCTTGTCTAGGGACCACACTTTGAAAACCACTAGTGAGAGGTAAGATACAGAGCCACTGGAGAGTATTAAGTGCCAGTGGAATTAGATGAGCCAGTACCTAATCCCTGAGAAAGCCATTTCCTGTCTCAGATCACATCTACAACCCAAAGCAGAGATGATGCCTCCAGGGTCTAGGGTGATACAAGGACTCCCTGGAGCCATCAGCACTGCTGGGTGGACAGCAGGGGCTCCTGTATATCCCCCCCACACCACCTGATGATGCCCGACTCTGCTGTGTACATTGAACGCACTGTCACCTCTGTAATGATTAAACTCTTTTGTTCTCCTGTGTATGTGGCATAGTCACCGACATTGCTAAATTGGATAAGTCAAATGAGTAAACATAAATCAGGATTCAGATCCCAATTATGTAGGATATCCATTCAAATTTGCCCGTTATGGAGGTTGTCTCTCTTCTGAAAAGTTTCAGAGCCAAAAGCTTGGCTAAATTTCCCCATCTGTCCTTACAGTGACTGAGAATCAGCTGCAGTAGCTACAAGCTGAAATTCTTAGTTGGCTGCAAGTTAAGTCACACAGGCTGGCTTAGTAAGCCTTAAGAAATTCTTTCAGAGTTGATGTGTCCAGACTTGTACTCATATATGAAATACTGGATTTGACAAGATCCGTGGGTTCCCAGTGCATAAGTGTTTTTAAGAAATGTTTCTCAAAATACAATTAGGAAAAAATTCCTTTGAAATGTGAAAATTACCCTTTAATGATAAAGATGCTGACAGCCACTTCTACTTAGAAATAAAACAACTTTTAACCTTTCTGGTATTACAATAGCATCATTAACTTTGTATGGACAAACATTAATGGCCTTGTTTAAAGTGATCATTAAGGTTTTTTCAGAGCTATACTTAACTACATTTTAATCATACTACTATAATTAAAATATTACTGCAAAGTTGATAGGTGGTAAGTTGTAACTCCTTTAGATTCTGTCTAGCTTAGCTTGGGGGAAAACACAAATGCGGAGAGGAGGGCAACTTCTAGAGCAGCTTCTGATAATGAACCCCCCAAATATGAGAAAAGTCTAGGGGTGTAGCTCAGTGGTAGAATCCTCCCCCAGAGTGTGCAAGCCCATTGGTTTAGTCCTTAGCGACTAAAAGAAAGAGAAGGAAAACAAACTTGAATTCATTAACTTCCTTAATTTTCTCTCTTTTAAAATTACTGAGCATGTATCATTTATCTAAAAATTCCTCCTTGTGTGTATAGGGCAGAGAGAAGTTAGGGAAGCATCTGAGGATCCTGGTGTCTTAAGTTGTGCTGGCCCGATTTGTGTGGGCTGAGGTCTCTGGAGTCGGCCAGTTTTAGAATCCCAGCATGGCTAGTTGCTAGATATGACCCTAACAATATCTTTTGACTGGGAAACCTCAGTTTCCACATCTGGAACATAGGTATTGTTATAGTAAGCATCACATGTTGGTGTGAGGTACCTGGCTTAGTCATCTGTACTGTTAACTCCACCCTGATAAGTTGCAGACCATCTCCATTTTCTTCTGGCAAGAAAAGAGAAGTCCAACTCCAAGAGACTGAGATAGGTAAGAGTCCAAGAGATACTTGCACCACTGTTACTTGCTTAATATGATGTTTCAGGGTTATTTTATTTTGATGTCTAATGAAAAAAAACTTGTACTCATGATCATTTTAAAGTTAAAAGTGCCATGCTGCACAAGTGTGCTTATGAAACTAAGGATTAGGAAGTGACGTAAACTAGATTCAGTGACTAGAAGGTGTCCCTTTTTAATACCTATTTTTCATTACTCCATTGATCTGAATTGAGATTTTTTTTCCCCCAGCTCACATCCTTGTCCCCAATTTAAGAAAATCCAATCTTTTGTCCAATTAGTTTCTTTCCTCAAGTTCTTAGTTCCTTGGGTTCTTTCTGGGCCTCGCTTTGCTTCATGATGTTCCTGAATAGTTTTAGCTTTCCACTTTTTGGGGCTAGTCCTCCAATTTAATTCTTTTAATTGAGTGAGGCATTTCTTTTTTGCAAACTCATTTAGAACTGAACCCTCTGCATTAATCAGCATCAAAACGGGTCTCAGTGAGATGCAGTATGGGGAATGTTTCACTTTTGAGATGATAATGAAAATTTCAATACATAGTTCTTGAGGAGCAGAAAGTATAAATTTTGTCAGGTTTGATAATGGCATTGTGGTTATGTTAAAAACAATTTTGTTATAAATGCGCACAATAATTCTTATAGATAAAAAGATACATTATCTTTGTTTTGCTCTTAAGATATTCTAGCAAAACAGAACCAAAAAAGGGGCCCGGGATTTAGGTCAGTGGCACTGTGCCTGCCTTGCAAGCACAAGGTCCTAGAGTTCGATCCCCGGTACCAAAAATACAAACAAAAAACCAAAATAGGACAAAAAAAGAGAAGGAATAGGTGAAGAAGACTGGCAAAATATTGGTAATTGTTGCAGCTCATTGATGCACACAGTGGATTCATTGTATATTCTGTGTATATTTGAAATTTTCCATATTAAAAGATTCTTAAAAATCAGAGCAAAAATGAACTTGGAGTTTTAGGATCCAATCAAGTGTTTGTAAAGGCTACTTGAATGACATTGGGGAAAAATACTTACATTGTAGAGTTTAAAATAGGGAATTTTTGTCAGATGGGTATTGAAAAATGTGTTTTAAACAATTAGACAAAAACCTAGGTATGGTTCCTTGGCCAAAGACATCAATGTAGAGGTCTGGTCACAAATGTAATAATCCGTATGTGAGGAAGAGGAGACGAAGGCAGGCTAAGCAGTGGCTGCAGCTACCCAAGAACTGAAGGGAAATTATTTGGTAACTGGGCCTGTTCAAAGATGATAAGCATAGGTTAGTCAGATACTGTCAGAGAGGTGGAGAATGTCAAGTCTAGAAGGGGGCCAACACATTTTGAAAAGCTGCAGAAAAATTTTAGAATATCCTTGAAGTCTGGCAAGAAGGGATAGACATAGGACTTGGAGGTGTTCTGTAATATTAATAGGCGACCCTTAGTTAAGAAACCATAGGAAATATAAAATAATGCAGAAGACCCCCTCCCTCACACCACTGATAAGGAGTTAATTATTATTTATGGTAGTCACTTTCTGTAGATTCACTGTGAACATCAAATTAGTGAATTCAGAGCCACAGCCTCTAGGGAAGTAATACTGGGTTAGATTCTTAGGAGACTGGTCATAACATTTTTGCCAACTGATCAATACATGACTTGTTTTATATGTTTTTGTTTAGAGATACCTTGTTTGATGTATATTGTTAATTCCTTAACGTCAGGCTCGTGGGCAACAGCACAATAACTCATGGCTACTGAAGCTTATCTGATGCAGATTTTCTCCTTAAGACATCATGGCCTCTTAACTTGGGAACCTAAGACACTGCTTATGCTAGATGCTTGGAGGCTGTTTTAAACAGCTAAGTCACCACCAAAAGGCACAACCCCCCATCCCCCAAGAAGTGGCACAAAGAAAGGCTGCCCGAAAGGACATCTGTTTAGGAGAGCTGTAGGTATGGCCTTAACTTCAGGCTGGAAATGTGTGTGTAGAATGACTCAAATATTTGGACTTTAGGGTTACAAATAAAATTTTTTTTATTAAATTCTTTTATTGGTACATTGTAGGTATACAACACAATTACATTTCTCATTGGGAATTGTACCTTTCTTTTTTTTTTTTTTTTTTTTTCTTGGTTCTTATTTTTCCCCTTTCCTAGCCCTCCCTTCACGCCCTCCACCCTTCCCTATTTACAAAGACTTTATTTCCATTTTTTCCATTTCTC
>NW_004624736.1:5271639-5299091 GCF_000247695.1 Heterocephalus glaber
AAAAAAGCTACTCTAAAAAAAAAAAATTCATCAAATAAAATGGGATGAGTAGCCCCTGTGAAGTGACATGGTATCTTAGTTTGAGAAAAGTGGCCTTTGGTAAAGGAAGATGGGTCAGATTTGTATCTGCCTCGTTGGGAGGGAAGCTAACCAACTGGATATCAGAAATCATGATAGTAAAGGATTGAAAAAGCTGGTGGCAGTTGACAGGAAGAAATATACAATTAAGCTGTGCTGGGTGCAACGTCCCCGAGTGTTTATAGAATGGGGAGACCTGGATCAGAAGCAGCTCTTGTTAAGATTTAAGATGTCAGGTGACTGACTGACATTCTGAGGCATCTCCAGCAGCACTAATGGCACCCAGAATGAAGGAGATAATCGTCCTATTGTTTTCTGCCTAGTTGGGCTGCTCCAAGGGCTTGTTTTCAAACAAGCTCTGCTTTAGGAGGGAAACCAGGGAGGTAAATGGACTAGAAACTGTTCCCTACCAGGAATAGTTGAAAGGCTATTGAAAGGGGAACAAACATACATTCCCAGTTTCAGGGAGGAGAATTGGAACTTTTGGATAGACATCAGGTGAACATGCTTTTGTATTTCAGTAACGAGATTTTCTTGTACATAAACACGTAAATGAAATATATATTAATAATTATTACCATTTTTAGTGGCAACATAGCATTCCTTTGTATGAAGGTGCTCTTACTTAGTAAAGCCACCCCTTATTGGTAGTTACTGTAATTATTTCCAACTTCTTGGTATCATAAACACTACAGTGAGCATTTTTGTCACTATGTACTTGTTGAGTTAATTCCTTAAGACAAATTCCCAGAAGTGGAATAGCTGGGTCAGTGTTTGTTTGTGGCTTTGGATACTTATTGCCAAACTGCCTTATCAGTAATATGAACTGGACATGTTAAAAAATGTCAGCTTACCTGAAATCAGAGATGTTAATAGAAGGGATTTGGGGTTGTATGTTGGACATTGGCCTAAGATCCCTTTAAAAATATTGTAAAATTGCTGGGCATGGTGGTGCATACCTTTAGTCTCAGCACTTGGGAGGCTGAGGTAGAAGGATAAACTCAGGTTTGGGGCCAGCTGTAGCTACATAGTGAGCACAAGGCCAGCTTGCACTACAAAGTGAGACTCTGTCTCAAAACAAAACAAAGATATTGTGAATGTTTGAGGACGAGGTGATTATTTCATCTAGAGCTGTCATGTTTCAGTCTTACGTGTAAGTCATACTGTCATAGCAAACTAAATTAAGAGTCTATAATGAGGAAGATAATGTAGAAGATTTCTTCATTCTAAAATCTCTGTAGACCAGATTATTTAAAAACTCTTACAGAATTTCTTGGTCACAGGGTGCATGCTGCTGGCAGTGAGCAACAACAATGTGGTACCACGGGTTACCGACATAATTCTTTTCATGATTCTGGTCACACAATCATGTATGCTTGCATTTCAGTTGCAATCGTAGAACAGATTCTGTGACCAGAATCACAGAAAGAATTACCAAGGTACCACTGTACTTCATTCCACGGATCCCCCTTCCTGTTTCCTCCATGAAGGTCATCACCAAGTCCACTGAGGTATGCTTATATATCTTCTCTGTGTGGAAATTGGTGATCAGAAAGTTGGTGCCACATCCCTCCATTGATTTTCCTCAAAGGATAACAAAGAAAGTCTCTGTTAGTCTCATCATGAAGCATGTATGACTTTCTGGTCAATATTCACATACTTAAGCACATGTGATCACAGTTAAGACATGAATTGCTTCCCGTTCCTGAGAAGGCCTCAGTTCTTCATGGAAGACTACTGTCATGATTATCATTTCCATTGGATTTAATTTTTTTAAAACACTAGAAATCCACAAGTCAGAGAGAGGCATATGGCTGGCTGGAACTCAGTGCTGTTAGGTTGCACGTGTAAAAGAAATAGCAAAGGGTCATTCAGCAAATTAACTATTTTGTTACTTACAAAGGTGGACTTTTCCAAACTAAGTCAGTTGCATTTGTACATACTAGTAGAACTGAGTAACACCTGCCTCTGGGAAGATGGGAGCAGACAAACATCCATGAAGAGCTCAAAATGATGTTGTACATGTTTTATCCTCACAGCCCCTAACTCAACTCCGGTGAGATGGTGTAATGTCCTGAAGTCATCTGCACAGGATTCCAGCTGCATTGCTTGGCTAAGCTGCTGGGCCCCTGAGCCAGTCTCTTCACCTGTGAATGAGATATATAGAGTAGCACTTTATCATCTGTAAAACACTACACAAATATTGCTTACCACTATCAGGTAATGGCACTTTTGGCTTTAAACCTTTCCAGTGGATGAAGGAGCTAGCAAACTTCATCAAGGAAGAAGTTAGGTCTGATTTTGCCTCATAGTTGCAATTCAGTAAAGATTTGTTGTATGAGTTCAAGAAATATTTGTGAGCTGTAGCTTGAATTGGCATAAAACAATGAAAGATAAACAAACAGGGAAACATCCATTGATTCTCAAATCAATCTGATTGCTAGACAGTGCTATTTTCAGGTGATTTCTAATTATATATCAAGTGCTTCCTTTGGTTGGTTAAGACAAGATGGAATCAAGACTGTGTTCTGTAGTTCTGTTGTGTAAAATTGTTTAAATGGATAAAATTTTGTGTCAGACTTTATTTTTACTTACTGATACCTAGTAGAAAATAATTTTTGTTTCTTTGTTTTATATATCACTGTCACCAAAGTCTGTTGCTAGGAAGCTAATTCTGTCCTCTACATCTCCAATACAGCATCTTTGTCTGTATTTTTGTTCTTTATACATTGTGTTTGCTCTTAAACTGTCAATATTCTATTAACTAAGAACTCTGAAAAGCCATTGTGTGGCCGGAGTGATATTCTTTGTCAGTTCTATGTATTGTGCTTGAGGATAAACATTTCTTTTTATTTCTGATGGGACTTCTCTCATTGCCACTAATAAAATGATGCTACTGAAAAAAATAGGCCTATGAATAAACCTTGTAAGTACTTTGGATTTTGGAAACAAATATTCTTTCAGTTTAGGATCTCAAGATTTTGTGTCTGTATGTTCAAATAAAAGGTAGAATCAGTAGCTTCTTACCTTTGGGCTTTCAGTGAAAAGTATCAATGAAATTGAATCCAGAATTTGTATTTTTGTATGCTTTCCTAGATGTTCCATTAAAATAATCAGAACCTCAAATTGCTCTATGGTTCAGAAATGTTTAGAGACCACTGCCCAGCAAATTTATTTCAGTAATTTGTTTGCTCCATGGTGACTTTGTGACACGAAATACCTAGATGTCACAGGGCACACATAAACATATTTGTTGGAGCTCAATAAAAATCACAGGTGCTTCTTTTTCCTTATCTGTAACCCATGGCCAGTGATACCCTCAAGAACAGGGTCTTTGTCTTAAATCCCTTGGCAGCTAACCTATCTCATCACCTAGCTAGCATGCTGTCTAGGCAAAATAGAAGTCTTGAAACTTTACTGATTATACATCCTAATTCATCGAAACAATATGAGCACATATCCTCAATATAAGCATTTATTTATAAAGGATATACATGCATGTGTCTGTGTTGAGGATGTGCTTTGATTGTTTTATGCTGATAATATAAAACACATAGTTACTAAAATAGGAATGAGGAAAGGCTGATGACTGAGTTGGCTCCATATTAATATTAGCTACTGTAAAAGGCACACTGTAGACTGCTTTCCGTTCATTCCTCCTTTTGGCTGCCTCATAATCTGAGTTTGCACCCGGCTCTGGCTCTTTGTGTTTCCTCTTCTGCCTCCTAATACCTTTTAAGCAGACCACCAGCTGCTTATTCTCCGTGCTTCTTCACCCCAGCTCTTGGGAGTTGAGATCTGATTCATTCAGTTCACTTTATCATGTCAGGTCAGCTCAGGTGAATCTCTTGGATAAAAGTGTTATTTTGGCCATTCTTGGGAAGTCCCTTCTGCTGCACACAGCTGGCTGTGTTAAGTGGGATATAAGAGTTGCCTGGCACAAACATGGTTGTCCCGGCTGCAAAGTGAGTGTGACAGTGACAGACACCTTCATGGACAAGGAGCTTGGTGAAAGGCTGAATGGGCATCAGCCTCACCATGACAGAAAGGTCTGTGGATAGAGAAGAGGACAGAGTCTGACTTCCTCTGGTTTTTCATTGTATATCCATACTTAGAATCCTTACATCTGTGTGGTTAGGCAGACTTTATAATTTAAGTAAATCAGAGAAGTGATGACCATTTATTCTCTTAAAGATCCTTGCTACCCATTCACCTACCCTGTCTAGTTACTACTGGGGAGAAAACACAGCTTCATCTTTAAGACTTAACCACTAGTTCTTGGATTGGGGAGGTCCATCATGAAGAACATTTTTAGGTTTGCTCCATTTCAGCCTGGTGTGCAGAGAAGAGTTTAAAGATTTCTTCCTCAGGGCACACTTTGGTTTGTCTGAATCGCTTCCACATAGACTGAGCTGGCAAAACTTGCAGCATTCCCTGGTTTGAAAGTGCCATGTGAATGACGCACATATTTGGGAATGGAAAACCTATTTATGCACCCATGTGGATGTTTTCTTCTGAAAAGCAGCACTTATTTCAGTCCCTTCATGGAGCTTTGGTGCAGTGTTGGACAATTTTCCATAAGTTTATTGAATACCTGGAGAGGTAGCTGAGTGTCTTGTTAGATTTTTCCCATTTCAGTATGTTCTAAAGTATAGAAAGTTGCAGCCTCTCATAACTCTAAATGGTACAAAGGTATTGAATTTAGAGTTAATTTTTTAAAACGGACTCAGAAGCATCCAACATGAACAGTTTAATCTGGCATTGGGGGAGCACTAGCCAGCCAGAGTTTAGCACTTTGCACTCTTTTTATTTTTTATTTTTGTGCTTCTGTCAACTATGATTACCTAACAGAGGGGGAAGAAAAAAACCTCATAGTTAAGTAATTTGACTAAGTCACAGACTGGTCAGGTGTGAGGTAGAAATTGATCTTGTGTCAGATTAGCTTACATTTCTCTTAACCAAGCATTTTAAGGTGCATTTTATTTACTTTCACCACGTGTGAAAGGTTTAAAAATCACTCCCTTGGAGACTATCTTTAGACCAAGAGCAAAAAATTCAAATGTTGATATATTTCCTTCCAATCAGTAATGTATTTTTGTTTAACTTCATATGTGTTTTCAACTTAACTTTATAAACTATTTCCTCATCTTAAAATCTTCATAAATGTTTAATGTTTGTATAGTAATTTAACAGTTTCTGAAATTTTTCTGTAGTGACTGTATTTGTGCCCAAGTATATGGATTGATTTGTTAAAAAAAAAAATTCCTTACTGTGTATTAGTAGGTATAAAATTATAAGGTCATAAGTAACATTAAAAATATTATAACTACCTGAAAAACTCTGAAAAACTGAATACATTTGGCAGATTGATTTCTTTTTTTTTATTTTGGAACCAGAGATCGAACTCAGGTCCTTGCGCTTGTGCAGCAGTTGGCGAAACCACTCAGCTAAATCCCCGGCCATGCGGATTGATTTCTTTAAAAAATGGAGCTCATCTCTCCCAGACAGCACTGAGTGTGTGTGCCTGTCTGCCTGCAGACCTTTCCTCAGGGCAGGACGGGTGGTATCTGTGCTGCTTTCCTCAGCTGCAGGGTTGCTGGGACAACTCCTGAGGCTTTGGGAGGCAGTTAGCGCGAAGGTGTCCTCTCAGTGTATCTGATACCCTGTTGTTTCCACCTCTCTGCCCTAGAACCTACTGGCTGCCCTGTCTCCTCAGCATTGTGTCAACTTTGTCTCACAAAGCATAGCTTCCTGTCTGTCTGTATTTGTCATTTTCTTCCTGATGTCTCCTCAGCATGTTACAGTACTTTTGTTATTTCTCAGATATTCACTGTTCTCTTATGTAGTCTTACAAGAGATTTACCTCTTTGATTTCATTTTTAAAGAAGCTCTTGGACTTAGCATTTTTAATTTTTGTTTGTTTGTTTGTTTTTTTGGTACCGGAGATCGAACTCGGGTCCTTGTGCTTGCGCACCAGGCGGCAAAACCACTGAGCTAAATCCCCGGCCCTTGTCATTTTTAATTTTTTATGTTTTGAGACAGGGTCTCGCTGTGTATTTCAACCTGGACTTAAACTCATTGTGTAGCCCAGGCTGGCCTGAAACTCATGGCCTCTCCAGTACTGGGATTACAGGTGTGTGCTACCACACCTGGCTCATTTTATTAATGCATTCATTGTTACTGATATATTTTGTTGTCTTTTTTCAGACAAATTGGGTTGAGTCTTTTTTTGTCATTTGTATGCGTAGTTCATGTATTTTAATTACTTAAGGCGTGTGTTTACTTCACTCAATAAAGTTCAGTCTGTGGGGTTTCTGTTTTCATTCTGCTCTTTCTCTACCTCAACTCTGTTTGTTTGTTTGTTTGTTTGTTTGTTTGTTTTGGTACCCAGGATCGAACTTGGGACCTTGCGCTTGATCCCTGGCCCTCAATTCTTTTTGTTATTTCAAAGTAGTCTGATAATAGGATTTGTATTTCTTTAAAACTAATTATTTAGGAGATTTTTTTTTTTCTTCATGTGTTGGCTGTTCATTATACATGCCTGTTTTTCTTTTCTGTGACAGTTTTAATGTGTATTTGGAGTATGGCCTAACATTGCTACTTTGTAAAATTTATTGAATTCTTTTGTCTACTATGCTTTACATGTGTGAGGTGTACACTTGAGAAAAGTTATCTTTGTACAGTTAACTTAGATATATTCAAATCAGCAGATGTACTGTATTTTCATTATAATGAAAATCTGACATCCTCAGCATGCCCTGAATATGAAGCTTTGACCTCCTTTTCAAGCACAGCAGTGTGGAGATAAAAGTCTCACCTCATGGCTGCACTGTCAGTCAGTGGGCCCAGCTGGATGCACAGCCTGCCTGTAATAGAAAAAAAATGACAATACGGAACCCTCCCTAGACGCCTACTCTGTGATCCAGACCCTGTCTCTGAGGTGCTTCTGTCAGAATGTTAATCTGTTAGAGAATCTTTCATCATGGTTCAAGGCAGAAACAATTTTCTTAATTCCGTTGATAAGGTCTGGATACATCCTGTTTAATACTGCTTATTATGAAGAGTGAGCATTAGAGGTTTCATTTTCCTTTTTAAAACTGCCTGCCTTCAGTAACATACAATAATTGTATATACCAAGCATGTGAAAATTTGTCCTTTTTCTAAGTTTTTAAGGTAGGTGTATATACACTAATTAGATAGTGACCAAGTTAAGTTGCTTTTCATGTGAATAGTCATTTAAGACCTCTTGGTTTTGTTCTTTGCAAGACTACATAAACATGTTTAATGTCTGCATAATAACTTAATGATAATTTAAGTTTCTGTCTTTTGTTGTTATAATAGAGGAAGATGAATATATTTGTGCCTAAATTTATGTGGGCATATTTTGTGAATGTTATTTCCTTAGTATATATTATTAGAGGGGGGGAGTTGAAAGTTAGATCTTTTAAAGAAAAAACTAACCACTCTAAAAGCCCTCAGTGCATTTTGCCAAATTGCCATCTTTTAAAACAAGACCAGTTTGGGGCCGGGGTTTTAGCTCAGTGATTCTGCTGCCTGCCTCACAAGCGCAAGGTCCTGAGTTCGATCCCCAGTACCAAAAAAAAAAAAGACCAGTTTGTTCATATATGGGTGTACCCATTTCCCTGTAGACCCAGGAATGAAAGAAAGAGTTCTGGCCTCACCCAGGCCCAGCTCCACTGTGAGTGCTTTGTGTTACAAGGTGGTGTCCTGTGTCTTCCCTGCAAGCACAAGCATTGTTTCCAAGGCAAACAGTGCTACTTGATACCCTTGGGTCTATTTCAAAGAAGCCTTCTGCAGAGAGATTGTTGACAATTGCTAGAGGTTGTGATAGTACAGAAGTTACATAGTGTTCCTTTGGCAACACATGCTAATTGACTGTTCCAGTGTTGGAGCCCTTCTAAAGTGAAATTCTGAACACCTACACTGGAAAAATGTAGCAATAAAATAAATGACCTCAGGAATATATTGCTTGTTAAGATTTAGCAAGGGAGATCACATGTTGTTCAACAAGGTAGATTACTTTTTTCTTTTTACTAGGTGAGGAAATAGACATGCTTCTCTTAAATTTAAAAACATTTTTTAAGTAAACACATTGGGATGGGGATGTATCCCCATAGTACAGTGCTTGGGTAGCATTCATGAGGCTCAAGTTCAATTATCTGCCTTGAAAGAACTTGAACACATTTTAAAAACAAGAATGATGACCGAGGTATGCTCCCTGGTCTTTAGGCATGTATAATCTAATAAATTTACACTTCTAGACTTACCCAATTCAGCTCTTTTGAAAGAGTGCCAAAAATGCAGTTGGAGTGTAAAATCTAAGCTGAAAAACTTAAACACAAGGAGTGGGATGTGTTCCTTAATTTATCAGAAAAATTAATGGCAACTCATTTTGTAAGGCAGTAGATAGATTATTTAGAGAAAAGTACAGTACAGGCTTTTAGAAAAATGCCTGTATTTGGTATGGACTCAGATTTTTGTTCTTTAGCTCCATTCTCATAAATCAAGTGCTAAGTTCACCAAGCAGTGGTCCCTCCCAGGTCACCTGTGAGTCGGGGTTCAGAACCCTGCAGTTGGGTGCCTTTGCCATCCCGCATAGCAGTGGCCAAGCATAAATGCCTGTTCTCCTTTTTTCAGGTATTTCAGTTTAAAACAAGTTGAAACTGGATAGTCAGTGTTTCCCCTCCATTAATATTATCTCTAGGTTGTATTTGTAATAAATAATAATTAGAATATGCTTTTTTAGGGGACATCTGTTTTCATCAGAAATTTTAATAGTGCACTCTTTGTATCAGTGCATGTTTTATCTGATAAGGTGACAAAGGGTATTTTTGGCAGAATGATATTGCCACCTCTCTTTATATCAGAAGATTTCAGAAATATAATTTCCTCTAGGGCTAGAATAAAGTAAGATCTGATCAAGTGGTAGACATCAGCTGAGCATGGTGGCACATAATCTGTAATCCTAGCACTCTGGGAGGCTGAGGCAGGAGGATCACAAATTTCAAGCCCAGCCTGGGCAACTTAGTGACTTAGTGAGACCTTATCAGAAAAATTTAATAATGGGGCGGGGGGAAGAGGCTGGACATGTAGTTCAATTTAAAGGCCCTGGGATCAATCCCTAGCTCTGAAAAAAAAAAAAGTGGTAGGGGGCCTGGGGATCAGTGGTTCCACCACCTGCCTCGAAAGCACAAGGTCCCGAGTTTGATCCCTGGTACCAAAAAAAAAAAGTGGTAGTAGGTATCTATAGGACTTAACTTTTCATGCTTTCCAGTCTCTGTAGACATCAGAGTGTCACAATGCAGTAATGTTTAGGTTTAGAAGGAAGTTTGTTACCTTTTCTTCTCGCATGCTTTGAGAATAATGTTTGAGCTGATGTAGAGTTTACTGGCAGAGGTGTAAGAGTCTGTCAGGGTTTCCAGCGCTAGTACACGATGGCTGAAATTAGTCAAGCGTTTCATGAGTTAATGACATCACAAAGGTCAATCTTTATAGTGAGAGAGTAAAAGATAATCTGTACATATGGCAGGCCTAGAATAATAGTTGCTGCTTTACCAGTCTCCAAATTTAAAACATAAAAATAGGACTTTTTCCCCATTTAAGCCAGAACTAACAAAAGCCAGTATCGGTGAGAGAAGTTCGTGAGTGGGGCATGGATTAAGAAAGTCATAAGTATTGTTTTCATTCTAAAGAAAATGTTAAAAGGGTTGACAGTCCTCTAACTCAGCACTGTCCCTCACCCCACTGATTGCTGTTTGCTTTGCAAACCGTGAGTAAGAAGAGAGATGGAGAAATTATTGTGGTGAGAGTGGCTGATGGTGAAAAGTCAGTCTTCCTACACTACAAGATGCATGCATGCTTTGAAAAGGCTCACTTTTGGATTGGGTTGGCTTTAGATGAACAATGCACTACTTGTTTTTGTGATTGCAGTTAACTTTAATTAGTGGCTCAGAGCAGAAAGCTAGGAGCTGCTTGGAGGAGCCTGGCAGGGGATTCATGGGCAATGCCATCTACTGTGGCTTGGTCCTTCTAGGATGTGTGCCAGGGTAGCCTGGCTTTGTCTCAGTGGAAGCATCTTGTCTTGTAGCAGTCCCTGATACATCCCTAGCATCACGTGGCCTTTGTTCTCTGGCTGGAAAGGCTTGAGAGGCCCCCTCAGACCCACTTCTCTTTTAGGACAGGCCACTAAAACATTCCATAAGCTTAAGGATCCTGAGGTTGGTGAGTGGGCAGGGCACCAGCTGCGTTTGCCAAATGTGAGTTTGAGCCCTGATAACTAATGAGATTCAAGAGATCATTTCCTGGGCATACTTTGTGGCTGACCCAGTTGACTGGCGTGCTCTGGAGAAAAGGGCCCTGCTTCTCACTTTTTCCTCCCTGAAGTATGGCATTTGTATGGTTGTTAATAGCAGCACTGCCCTTTTCTCAACAGGGAAGAGGCTTTGGATTTGTAATGCTTTATTAAAAATTCTCAAGTGTATACATGTTCAAAATTGAAACCTATGTTGGCTTTGTCTTTATACACACAGTGGAACTTGACTGAAGTAATTTTTTCATGAGAGAAAATAAAATTTCTCAGATTATTTTGAATTTTGAGAGCGCTTATATTTGTAAGGGTTTATCTTAAAAGCTCTTGGGTTTCTCCTATTTTGGTTAGTTGATGAGGGGACCTAGGGCACTAGTCTTAAATGTTACGAATTATTTCAGTTAAAGCAGTGAACAGTATTCTAAAAGGCAGCAGTTGATACTAAAAACATCTTATAAACTACATAGTAATAATGGGCAGTGAGATTTACAGTATTAATGGAGATAAGTGTTCATCATGTACATATGGAAATGTAAGGATAGAGAAAGTAAAGTACATGCCTTGTGGTCACTCGTAACAGTTGGTGACAAAAACCACATCCTTAGTACTTTTAAGAGATCAGTTTGGTGTAATAAATTAATTACAGAGAGCATGTTCTAGCCAATAGTAAGGAAACAATGGCTTTAGACATAAGTTTACTGAGTGGTTCCCAAGTGTGGTATGTATTAATAGCCTAGTTTAGTGTTTAATTTCTGATTAATCCTAAAAGAGGATTTTTTTAAAAACAAGAGCCCTCCATACTAAATTTTAAAACGTAATCATCTCTCTCTCTTTTTTTTTTTTTTGGAACCAGAGATCTAACTCGGGTCCTTGCGCTTGCCGGGCAGGCGATGAAACCACTGAGCTAAATCCCTGGCCGAATTATCTCTACTGTAACTTCATCTTCCCTGGGACATCATCACAGTTTAGGAATATATTTTGCCATAAATATTTTAAAATCCACAAAAGTGGATTTATACATTATTGTGACATCAGTGCAAGTTCTTAAGGAAAAATCAGTTATGACTATAGAAAACAAAACAGCCACTTCCAAGCTACACTATCCTTTTCCATTTCAAGAAATTGTCCTTAAATGTTTATGGGAGAAATTATTACAGCCCTACCAGTTGTTTCAGAAAACTGATACTAGTCTAGACAACCATTTTCTCCCCCCATGTATAATGTTTAACTTTTTTTTTTGTACTGGGGATCGAACTCGGGTCCTTGTGCTGGCAAGGCAGGCAGAAGAACCACTGAGCTAAATCCCTGGCCCCTTAACTTTTATTTTTAATGTAGGCCCAATTGAATATAAAAATTCCATCTCTAAGATGACAAACCCATAGGGGCAGAGAGCAGAGCATCCTCATAACTCTCGGAGTTTTAATGTTTTATCTTGATTTAGTAAAATGTCTGCCGTAGAAAACAGGAGGATTGACTATGTGCAGGTTTGAACGTAAAGACATTAAAAAATGTAAGCTGAAGAGTGTTCAACATGCATGCCACAAAAACTGGGATTCGATGAAGCACGCTTAGTCTGGAGGGGTGAGATGCCCAGGCACTGGGCAGTTGTTCCCAGTTGCTGCACCATGCACTACCACCCCCATCCCACCAAGTATCCATTTCCCCCTGCTTCAGGGCTTCAGGTTATTAGCTTGATTGTCTTCAACTGCGAACCTGAGGAACAAAACAAGCTTAGGGAAGATTTTATCAGAATACTGAAATACTTCCAAGAACCCTGGACACTTAAGAGTAAGTCTGGAAATCACGACTAGAAAAGCACAAGGGAGTTGAAAACTCTGTATTGTCCCTACTTCTCTCAGTTCCATCCTCACCTTCTGCAGACCACCTCTGTCTGTTGTGATGCCCAGAGGTACATGTTGCAGGTTCTCCTGCACCTGCAGTCTGCCTAGCAGATCCCAAGCCCCGATTTCAAAGCTCTAGGGGAGAATCATACTCAACTTGGGTCTGAGGTCCTTGCTTGTTCTGGTGATCCCTGTTTGGGTAGGGTAAGTATTTGTTGGGAGGTGGTATGGGGGTGAGGGAGCACTGCCTTTGACCCCATGACCCAGTAAGAAGATCCCAAGGAGAGGAACAGCTTGCAGAAGGGACAAAAACATTTACCGTACACATACCATTAGCATATTGCTGGGCGTTTGTTCACTAACCCCACACTATGGGGAGTAATCTGCCTTGGCTCCAAGGTGATAGACCTGAAAAACCTCAAGCCAGACAGTGAGTGAGTTGGGAGTCATGGATTTTGGTTAATTCCGTGGTGACTCCACCCACTGAGGTCTCCTGGCTGTCGGCACCCGATGGCTCCAGGGATGTCTGTCTTTGTCAGAGCAGACTCTTCACATAGCAGTGATGATACCTGAGACTGGGTTTTCTTGGTGAAATGCGCACACTGTGCGAAAGCCTTCACCCGAGTCTCTGGTTTGAAAGCCTCCTTTATTCTGAATACCATTCTACCCACTGATGGAAGCCAGTGCCTTTGAACTAAGAAAAACATGGGTTATGAAATATTAACCCTGTTTCTCTCATTCATTTGCTTACTTAAGTTGGTGATTTAAGTTAGGAATGAATCTTGGTCCACAAACCTGGAATCTGAGGAATATTGCAGATTTCTAAATGATTTAACTTTGGGGTTTTTTGTTTTTGTTTTTTTTTGGTACTGGGGATCCAACTGGGGACCTTGCGCTTGCAAGGCAAGCGGTGGAACCACAGAGTTAATTCCCCGGCCCTTAACTTTGACTTTGAGCTTTTCTAAAGTAGCAGAAAGGTTCACCTTAGTTGTTCTTCAGCACATTCCCGTGCCACCCTCTCGGGGTTGTGCCAAGGTTCCAGGCCTTATGATGTGTGCTGATGTCAGGAAGCCACTCTGGGTCTCTGTTCACACTGGTTCTTGCCACCCCTGGGGCATGGTGAGGCTGGAGAGTGCCAATGCCCTGTCACATGTGGAGCCTGGGCTCAGCATCTAGCCATTCTCTTGGGGCTCCTGCACATTTAAGGGTAACCATCACACATCCAAGAATCAGCAGGTGTCCAAGAATCTCCTAGTCTCGGGATATTGCTTTCTTCTCCAACTCTTTTCTCCTTAAGGAAGGCCTACCACAACTTACCTGAAGCAGGAAAGCAGAGGCCACTCCCACATGCATGTGGAAAGTTGAGATAGCTGGGCAGACTATTAGAAAGCCCCCTGGGACTGGGGGTTTAGCTCAGTGGTTCCGCTGCCTGCCTCACAAGGTCCTGAGTTTGATTCCCAGTACCAAAAAAAAAAAAAAAGCAAGCCACCTGCCCAGAGTCAGTGCCTATCCCAGTGCTGGCGGGAGCCTGGCTTGTGGTGGGCACTGCTTCCATGGTCACCTAGCTGTCATCTCCCATGGCAGCTGCCCACTGAGACATCAGCAGCATCGCCTCATACTTAGTCATCTGCAGGGGGTTTGCACCTGCTCTAGACTGGCAGGGGATTTGAGGCATTTTATTGGCTTTCCAAAACCAATTTCAAAACTTGTTTATTCCTCAAGTGAAGCCTTCAGATTCCTAAACATTATGTATAAATCTTCAATGAATTAGTAAAAATATATATTTATTTCTGGCAATGATTAATTTAGTTCTGTTAATATTCTTTCATAGAAACTCAACCTCCCAGGCTCACACACACTGGCACTTCTACCCCCTGAATCTGCAGTGGCAGGACTACTGTGAGTTACCGCTCCCAACAAGTTGCAGCTGTCTGCCTTTTGCCATTATTTCAGATGCTGCCTTGCTGCAGCACCATCAATACATTAAAAAAAATAAAAACCTTTTGGGGGAAGGTAATGAGGGTTGCTTGAAGGAAACTCAGATAAGAGATGACAAAGCCTATATGCATTGATCAAAATACACTGGGGAACCAGCATATTTCAGAGGTTCTGTGAATACTTTGGGTAGAATTTCAGTACAGGCTATACATGAAATATTTATAGAGCACAGCGTTTTGCCTCTGACAAAAGCATGGGTTCAGGTGTGTGTTGTTACTAAGGTGCTGACGTATACACAGCTGAAGCACCTTCAAGGTTATTTGGAAGAAAGGCATTGGGTTGAGTTTGTAGTGTTTGATAAAGTAGCCTTGGTTGCTAGCCAAAAATATTTACCGTGTTATCAGAATGCTTGATAATAAATACACATCACGGAAGAAGGAAAAGAGAATTTACTCAAAAACAAAAACAAAAACTTAAAAGAGTGTATGGTGCAGAAGGTGGAGAAATTGGAGTAGTCTGGAATAATGTCTAAGAAAAAGACTCAGCTGGGAATAAAGCCTTTTAAGGTCAATATAGAGTTTATTTGTAAAAATAAAAATCTAATTATCACTTTATTATCTATGGATGCCTGTTACAGTTTATCTGTAAAAGAGGAATGATAGGGCCTGGGATTTATCTTAGCGGGACTGCACCTGCCTTGCAAGTGCTAGGTCCAGAGTTCGATCCCTGGTACCAAAAAAAAAAAAAAAAAAAAAGGAATGATAATACCTGCCTAATAGGCTATCACAAGGACTAAAACAATAAGGTGCCTTATTACTTACTGTGTAGCAGTGATGTGTGTGTGTAATTGTCTACTCATGACTTCCCTGCATTTTCTGCAGTCTTCAAAATGAGCCAATGAATTGTGATGTTTCCATTTTGGTAATAAAAATAAGCTGAGAAAATTGTTTGCAGTACATATGATGAAGTTAACGTACCATACTGCTGTCCTTATATAAGAAATTCATATGATAAGGATCATTCATATGATAAGGATCCTTTCTGGAACTAATAGGCTCATCTTAGTTTTGTTCCTTGTAGCCCAAAGTTCCCAGCTAATGTACAGTTTTTCCCCCATTATCAGGGTACCAAGCTAATTATGTTGTAGTGAGGTATTACAAATCAGTAAGATTTATACTCGAGTAGAAAAATAAACAAAGGGCTTGAATAACAAGTATTTAAAAAGTAAAAGGTGCTCAACCTCAAACATGTTAATTTAAATAAATTTTTGTAGAATACATTAAAAAAGTAATACTGCCCAGTGTTAGGGTGTGGAAGAGTGGATATTGTCTTTTTCTTGTTGGTCATACACTCTGCAAAGCGAATGAACTATCAAAACCCCCTATTTCCTATACTTTTAACCACTTGTAACTTTATCCAGGTAAATACTTAATAACAGATGGAAGGATATCCATCTCAACATTATTTGTATCATTGAAAATTTGGAAGTGATTTCAGTGGTTTGAAGGGATTTATTAAATGAATTACAATGTCATTAAAAATCCCATTTGACCCAGCTGTTCCCCTGTTGGGTATCTTTTGAAAAGAGTTAAAAACATTGTACCACAGCAATATATGCACTCCCATGTTTATAGAGGCACAGTTGGTAATAGCTAAAGCTTGGAAACAGCCCAAGTGCCCATCAGCTGGTGACTGGATAAAGAAGGTGTGGATTTTTTTATAAAATGGAGTATTACTTAGTCATAAAGAACAAGAAACTAAAGATGTTTATAGCTAAATGGATGGACCTTGAGACCATACTCTTAAGTGAAATAAATAGGACACACATGTGTAAATACCAAATTGTTTCTCTGGTGTGAGAAACAATGTGTAAATGAGGAGCAAAATGTATAATTGATGCTGTGCAATAGGAAGAAAAGTTTCAAATGGGGAAGGGCAACTAGGGAGGGTGGGTGGGGGAAGGGAAAGAAGGGAAAGAAAAAAATGGGAAAAGGAAAAAACAGCTTTTGTGAACAGGTGGAGGGGTGAAAGGGAGGGAAGGGGAATGGGAAAAAGCAAGAACCAAGATACATTATGTACAGGTACAAATTCCCAATGATGAATGCGATCATAATGTATTCTTAAAATGTATCAGTAAACTTAATGAATAAAAAAATACTTTCCATACCTAAGAGGGGGGGAAGAAAGTTGCAGAAGACTATTAAATGATGCAACACTTCCACTAAAAATGTTAGATCATGAACTGAAAATTAGCAGATTTTATATTTGATAGAAGAAACAATTATCCCAAGGGTATGGATAGAAGAAAACACTGGATCTGGGAATACAAGACCAGAAGACTTTATTTATTTATTTATTTATTTGGTACTGGGGATTGGACTCAGGACCTTGCGCTTTCAAGGCAGGCGCCAGAGCCACTGAGCTAAATCCCCAGCCCGAGAAGACTTTTTAGACTTGGTAGTATTCTGTAGGGTGGAATAGAAATGGCTAATGTGCTGTGATCTGTAAGGTCCAAGATCTTGTTGTTGTTTATTGTTTCTGTTTTGTGTGCTTTTATGTGGTACTGGGGATTGGACCAGCGCCTTCACACTGGGCTACTTTCCAGCCTTTTTATTTTATTTTAAGACAGGTTGTCACTAAATTGCTAAATTGATTGGGCTGGGCTTGAAGTTGCAATCTTCCTGCTCCATTCAGTCTCTCAGGTTGCAGGGAACAGGCAAGCACCACTATACCAAGCTTCATTGTTTTTGTTTTTGTTTTTTTTTTGGTACCAGGGATCGAACTCTAGTCCTTGCACTTCCACAGCAGGCGGTGAAACCACTGAGCTAAATCCCCAGCCCAAGCTTCATTGTTTTTATTCTCCAGCACCCTTAGGGGTTGAGATTATCCCCACTTTCTGCATAATGAAACTGAGTTTGGAGCAGAGCATACAGAACTTGTCGAAATTCTGCAGAATGGAGCAGGACTCATGCCCAGGGACATCTGCTTCGGAGCTAAGAAAACTGAGTCCCAGTGGTTTCAGGGACCATACAGGGTCAGGGACCCATTCAGGATTATATAGGTTCTAAAATGAAGCAGTTGCTCTGCAGCCAAGAGGCCAGGTTAGAGGATGATGAAATGTTGTAGAGATGGTGCGTACCAAAGAATTTGGTTATAGAGGTGGTGTAGAAGTGAAAAAGAAGCAGGACATTCACGGGAAGGGATGGCAGGCTTATCTTGGAATGGGAAATGATGGCAAGGGATGTCTTGAAAAGCAGTCTGAAGGTTTTATTACTCCCAGGGAACTTCAGTTACAGTGTTTGTGATGGAGTGCCCTGAGTCTGAAGTGACAGGTAACAAAATGTAAAATTTGGGCGGCATGCATGAACTGACTTAGGTCTATATTAGCAAATGCACAGAGGAGGAGTAAAGTTACAGAACCGAAGGTGAAGGGCTGTTGAGGGGTCAAGCCCTTTCCTTTGAAATAATGGTGACTAACGTTTGCAGTGTCCTCAGTTCTTTTTATTCCAGCCCGCTCCCTTCACCCCAGCAGGCAAGTGGCATAGCTGTACTTTGATTTCTGAAATGCATAGCTGTCTCTCATAATTGATTCTCCTCTCCCGTGGGTCTCAATCCTAGAAAGGAGTGTTGCTCTGTCACATTTCCCTCAACGAGGCTTCTTTTTCCCAGAATACTGGTCCCCAGACTGGATGAACTGCTCAACAAAACAATTGAATTACTTCCATCTTTTGCCCACAGTGGACATTGTCCACAGTGTTGAAATATTTATTGCAGAAACTTCTGGCCTAATATAATTAAGGTAAAATGTAATTTTTACCCTACATCTATCACGACATTGTCATGTTTCTGTCCTTTAACTTTGCTTTTTAGAGATATTAATCTCTTTTCTTCTCCTAACATTTATGTTCTAATGCTCCTTTCATAGTAAACTTAGTCTGCAAAATGTATAAGAGTGCAGAAAAGACTTTTATAGGATGAAATATAAGCAGCCTGTTTGACTCTGAAGAATAAAAGTGAAATGTATTACTCTTCAGATTAAATCAATAAAAATACTCTATTTCCATAAACAATATGCGTAGACTGGGTTATAGTAGAAAATCTTAATGGATCAAAAGGTATTATTGAGGCTTCTTGAAAAAAAATGGAGGTACTTAATTTCTGGGTTCATTCAAGTAATGAAAATCTAAATAACAGAATTTAAAAGAAAAAAATTATTATTCCATTTTAGCGATAATATTAAAATTTCACAGCATTTTTTAGTCTTTGTAGTACTTGTGTTCACTTACAAGATTTTTCCAAATATGTAACATTTATCCCAGGCTTCACTTGTGTGAGACTCTGCACCAAGCACTTTGTATGTGCTAATTTATTAATTCTCACAACCCTGTGAGGTTGGTACGTTCTTCTCTTGTGTGTAAAAAATTAAATGACATGGCCATGTTTGCATAGCCAGGAAACCCATTAACTTGAATTAGGTGCTGAAGCCCATACCAGTGATCTTTTATACATACTGAACAAAATACTTATTCCTTTTCTCTACATCATTTTACACACACACACACACACACACACACACATCTACCTACGTCTTTGTATATAGATACATATGTTCAGTTATATAGGTATGCAATGGTTTCTATGCCCCAGGGGTTCCTAACCACTGGGCCACAGACCAGTACTGGTCTACCGCCCATTAGGAACTGGGATACCCAGTAAGAGGTGAGTGGCAGGAGTGTGACCTAAGCAAGCTTCATCTGTATTCACAGCTGTTCTCCATCATTCACATTACTACTGGAGCTCTGCCACATGTCAGTTCAGTGGCAGCATTAGATTCCCATAGGCACACAACCCTACTGTGAACTGCACACTTGAGGGATCTGGATTGTTTGTTCCTTATGAGAATCTAGTGCCTGGTGATCTTAGGTGGAGCTGAGAAGGTGATGCTAGCTGGGGAGCAGCTGCAAATACAGATAACATTAGCAAGGAGGTTTGACTGTACCGTGGTCATAGTAATCAGTTGCTTGCAGACTCAGATCAAAACCCTGTCAGTGAGTGGCAAGCGATAATGAAGCTGTATCTCGTGGCTGGCTTTAAGTCAGAATCTGACACTTATTTTAGTTCCCATGTGTCCCACTCATTGTTTTATTGACCACTTCTATCTGTGCCTCTTTCCTGCACTGCACGCTTGTGTCAGTAACAGTTTTGATAAGCTCATATACTGACCCAAGCCAAAATGAGCAAAAAACAAATGTCACTGGGAGAACTTCTTTGAAAAAGGGGAAAGACCCTTGAAATCATCACCCTGCCCCCGTCCATGGAAAAATATCTTCTACAGAATCAGTTTCTGTGCCAAAATGGTTGGGGACTGCTGGTCTGTCTTCTCTCTTTTTATTGGACATCGTTACTCTTTTCTTTGATTTTAGAAACGACAGTGCCATGAGCACTCTTTGCACACATCCATGAATCCTTAGGATGAATTGCTACCACAAACAGCATTAATGGGTCAGTGGGAATGTAGCCCTCGGGTTTTGATACTCTCTGCGAATTGGTTTCTCAAAAGGTTGTGCCAGCATGTGTTCCCAGCAGCAATATATAGAAGTGCCTGATGACGCTCCCTTCGGCAACATTGATAGCCACTTGAATATGGTGTTTGTTTTTAAGATTCCAAGGATTCTTGGTAGGGCTCATATTATTTCATGCCTCTAATATCTTAGTATTCATGACTTTCTTCCTGTTTTCTCTCTCTGTCTAGAACTTGCTTTGTCAGTGAAAGAATTGTGCGTAAGCCCATGGGCTCTGAAAGGAGATAGCTGGGTTCCAATCATGGCTATGCTACTCTGCCTCATTTTCCTCACCAACAAAATGGAAATATGTGACAGGAAGACCTTGTGTTAAATCCTTTAGAGCAGTGCCTGACTTTTGGTATTGCTGGATAATTGTTGGTCTTTCAGAAGTCCACAACATATAATTAAAAAACCAGGTCCGGGGATTCAGCTCAGTGGTGCCACCACCTGCCTCACAAGCGCTAGGTCCTGAGTTCAATCCCCGGGACCAAAAAAACCCCCAAAACAAATATGTTATGCTTGGTTTGAATGAAATATGATTACTCCCAAATTAGTAACTCACAGTTGAAAGTAAAATGGTGGCATGGTTATATTATTTGTGTTAACACTAACCAACCCAGCGATCACAAATTACCTTCCCTGCCCTGGTTCATGCAGAGAGGTCGAGAGTAATGAAGAGAAAGTAGTGAACAGCCCAAGAACATCAACCAGCTTTACAGCTCCCAAAGCACTTTCCCATGCACTATCTCGTTCAGTGCTCACAACACACCTGTGAGAGAGGTGGAGCAGATATTACTAACCAGGTTTAGGGAGGGGGAAATTGACTTGGAGGATTAAGTTCTTTGCTTACTCAGGGTTATGGAAATGGGTCAGTGGCAGAGCTGGATGTGTGTTCTAGGCCTTCTGACTGTGAATCAATCAGTCTACATCTATTTCCTCCCTCTTCCTCTCCTTCCAGTACTGGAGATTGAACCTGGGCCTCTGCAGTGAGCTATATCTCCAGCCCTTTTAGTTTTGTTTATTCATTTATTTATTTTGAGACAGTTTCTTACTAAGTCACCAAGTTGCCCAGACTGGCCTTGAGCTTACTATCCTGCCTCAGCCTCCCAGAGTGCTGGGATTTCAGGTGTACACCGCCATGCCTGCCTCTGAACCCTCACCCTTGATTGATGCTTAATGGCATAACAATACGAAGGAGGTACAGGTGTGGTTAGCCAGGTTTACTGGAAAAGAGATTTCCTAGAAAAGAAGGAGCAAAAGGGAGGGTGGCAGCAGAGTTGGGATAAGCAAACTTGGACATTCTAGGGATGAGGGAAGGAGCCTGTGAAGGGGATGGTGGAAAAAGTCATAAAGGGGAAGTATTGTAGACCTCAGTGCCCATGCTGAGGAGGGAAAGGAAGAGGGCTTTTTCAAACTGACACATAATTATACATATTTATGGGGATGCAGTGTGAGATTTCAGTACTTATCATTTCTTGGCATTGGCAACAGCCCAGATCCATTTTTCAGAGAGAGGGGCTGCTTCCTCCGTGCTGGGAGAAAGGAAGAGAAGGGGAACATAGACTAGGGTGCTCTGGGTAGAAAGGAACGTTTCAGGAGCTGAAGACTTGTGGCCTGACAAACTCCCGAATAAACAAAAGTATTTGTAGAGAAGAACAGTGGTAAGTTCTGGGATTCAGAACTGAGAAAGGAGGACTGTATGGCACATGTGTTGTGGGAAGTGAGCAGGGCCTTAGAAACAGCGGTCAGAGGCCTCTGTGGCCCAGGATGCAGGAACCTGGTAACCTATGGGCCCAACTGGGGCAGAGACTGTGAGCCAGCTGCTTGAACTAGAGGGACTGTGGATGATTTGCCAGACTTTTCTATCTGTCAAGACAGGTACAGGGCCAGTATTAGGAAAATGAAATTTGTTATTTGCCTATAGAATGAAAAGAAATGACTTTCTGCAATAACCTTCTTGTTTCCAGTGACCAAAACTACTGTCCGGCTGTGTCCCCAAATGCCTTTTGCTTAAGAGTTAGGCACAGCAGTGACAGTATTTATACCTGTGTGGATGGGCACGTGGTTTCATGGTCAGCAGAGAAACAAAAAGCAGGAGTCCCTAGGGCTTGGTTCGAAAAGCCTTTGTCAAGGACTGTGCTTTCCAGTTAGGTAGGTGAAGTGGAAAGAGGGGAGAGGTTTCGTAGGGAGTGAAATGAGGAGTCGGACTCATCAGAAGCTTCCCGATTCCCGTCCTGCCATTGGCACCTTCTAATTCACCTCCAGTCTACACTCAGACTCCTGTCTGTCACTGCCTTTACTAAATAGTTTAGCACATCTCCAGTTTCATTTTATAATTGTTTATTCCCCCAGCCTCAAGGCTTTCCCACTGAGCTACGTCCCCGTTCCTTTTTTAAATTTTGGGACGGGGCTAAGTTGCCCAGGCTGGGCTTGAACTTGTGATCTTCCTGCCTCAGCTTTCCAGAATGCTGAGATTATAAACATGCACTGGCAAGTCAGACTCCTTTGCTGATTATTAAAAGCTATTCCTCATGTAGAGGACTAATATCTAGAATATACAAAGAACTCAAAAATTAGACCCCCCCACAAGTAAAAGACCCAATCAAAAAATGGACAAGTGAAATGAATAGATATTTTGCAAATGGCCAGTCAGTACCTGAAGAAATACTCAGCATGACCAGCCACTAGAGAAATGCAAATTAAAACAACACTGAGATTCCATCTTACCCCAGAAAGAATGGCCATCATCAAGAAATCAAGTATCAAATGTTGATGAGGCTGCCGGGAAAGAAAGAATTCTACATTGTTGATAGGAATGTAAACTAGTACAACCACTATGGAAATCAGTATGGAGATTCCTTAACAAAGTAAAAATAGAAATTGCATTTGACCAGGCTATTTACCCTCTGGGTATTTCCCCAAAAAGTTAAAGATACCATATTACAGGGATATCTGCATACCCATCTTTATAGCAGCATAATTTGTAATATCTGAGCATCCTTTATGGCCATCAACAGACAAATAGATAAAGAAAATGTGGTACTTACACCCAGTGGAATACTAGTCTACCATAAAAGTTACGTCATTTGTGAATGACTTAAATGAAATAAATCAGTGAAAGTGATTAGTGAAATAATCCATGAAATAGTGAAATAAATCAGACACACAAACTTAAATGTCACATGCTTTCTCTCATATGAGATACTCAAAATATAAATAAAGGGCAAAATAGAAGATGGATAAAGGAAGTAGGGAGATGGTTCTCAGATGGGGAGGGGAGGGAAGGAAAGAAAGGGGATGAGAAAAGGAATGAAGATATGTCCGTGTACCAATTCCGCACAAAAAGTGTAAACATTATGCATAACAAAAACTAGTTGAAGAAAAAAGTGATGTATATTGATTGTAGAAAAATTAAAGAAAATGTTCTATTAAAATGTATAATCGGGCCGGGGATTTAGCTCAGTGGGTTTGCTGCCTGCTGCATAAGCTCAAGGACCCGAGTTTGATCCCCGGTACCAAAAAAAAAATGTATAATCATACCACCTTCAAATCACCACTGTTAATATCCATCCAGAGAGTTTTCTACACCTAAATAAGGTTTTTTAAGATACAAAAATGCAGTCTGCTTTTTTCAGTCAACAGTGTATAAATATCTTTTCACATCAAGTCAGTACTCTGTAATTATTAAAGATGGTTAAAGATTTTATTTCAGGAACATACAGCATTTACCAAAAATCTCTTTGGCCATGTATGTTAATGAATGTTCTTCTGACTGTACTTCTGATACCACTTTTACGTTTTTCCTTATGATAAAATTAGGAAAGAGGTTTTAATGTATATTACCTACAAGATGGGACCGATTTATAATGTCTCAAACAATATGCAAGAGGTCTGTTTTCCCATACCTTTCTTAACATTAGATACTAGAATTTTTTAAAAACCAAAAAATTTACTGGGCCAGGGATTTAGTTTAGTGGTTCCACTGCCTGCCTTGCAAGCATAATAAGGTCTCAAGGTCAATCATCCCCCCACCCCCACCCCCGGCTCGGGAGTGGTTCACAACAAATCTGAGGGCTTTAAAGAATGGAATGTACACAACCACAGAAAAACTTCAGCTAGTGATCAAATCTCATCTAAAACTCAACAGGACAGTGGAAGGAGGATTGCCCCTGGTATGTTGCCCAAATTCGGGTCTATCTGACAGTTACATTTAATTGTCAACTTGACTGGCTTGGGAGCTGCCTAGAGGATCAGTAAAGCACACTTCTGGCTTCCCAGCCACCATGACCTTCTGCCATGATGTTCCTACCCAGGAGCCAGCCTACCATGGACTGAACCCCCTGGAACTGTGAACCAAGTAAACCTCTCCTCCTTTAATTTATATCTTCAGCATCATTTTTGATAACTACATACTGCTGAATGTTCATTTGGTGAAACTGAAGTTCTTTCAGAAGAAATAAATCAAGAAGCTGCTGTGGATGGCCCTGGATCTCTTGACTACCCTTCCCAGTAGGATGTCACTGAGGTCCCTTAAATGGAGCGAGCCCCTTGCTGCTGTCACTCCTGAGCTTCCTGGTGATGTTGGTACCTCAGCCTTCCCCATTACAATGATCGAACATGTGAACTTGATGTACTTCTATGAGTATGAGCCAGTTTACAGACAAGACTTTCACTTCACACTTTGAGAGCATTCAAACTGCTCTCATCAAAACCCATTTCTGGTCATCCCTGTGACTTCGCATCCCTCAGATGTGAAAGCCAGACAGGCCATTAGAGTTACTTGGGGTGAGAAAAAGTCTTGGTGGGGATATGAAGTTCTTACATTTTTCTTATTAGGCCAACAGTCTGAAAGGGAAGACAAAATGTTAATGCTGTCCTTAGAGGATGAGCACCTTCTCTATGGTGACATAATACGACAAGATTTTCTAGACACATATAATAACCTGACCTTAAAAACCATTATGGCATTCAGGTGGGTAACTGAATTTTGCCCCAATGCCAGGTACATCATGAAGACAGACACTGATGTTTTTGTCAATACTGGTAATTTAGTGAAGTATCTTTTAAACTTAAACCACTCAGAGAAGTTTTTCACAGGTTATCCTCTAATTGATAATTATTCCTACAGAGGATTTTACCAAAAACCTCATATTTCATATCAGGAGTATCCTTTCAAAGTGTTCCCTCCCTACTGCAGTGGGTTGGGCTATATAATGTCCAGAGATTTGGTGCCAAGGATCTATGAAATGATGAGTCACGTAAAACCCATCAAGTTTGAAGATGTTCATGTTGGGATCTGTTTGAATTTGTTAAAAGTGGACATTCATATTCCAGAAGATACAAACCTTTTCTTTTTGTATAGAATCCATTTGGATGTCTGTCAACTCAGACGTGTGATTGCAGCCCATGGATTTTCTTCTAAGGAAATCATCACATTTTGGCAGGTTATGCTAAGAAACACCACATGCCATTATTAACTTCACACTCTACCAAAAGCCTAGTGAAGGGCAACATACTTTGTGGAGAGTGCTGTAGAAAACTCTTGGAAAGGTCAGTGTGCTGGCTCACACTGATGTGCAACTCAATGGAGATTGGAGGGGTATACTGTACTTGTGATTTATTTTGATAAAATTCAAATGAGGTCTTTTAAGATGGTATTTGGCAGAATTAAACATCTTACAAAGGAGTCAGAGGTGTTTGCTCATAAAATTAATGGGACCAAACAATTTGAACATGTCATTCTATAGATTAGGACTTCTTAAAAGGGTTTCCCTGAGTTATAAGCTCATTAATCTATAACAACAAAGCATTGTGGAGTTCTGTTTATTGAACAGTCTAGGAGTTTAGTGTGTATCTTACATGGATTGTCAGTTTTTAAAAAGTATGTAGTTCTGTGTAAAGAAACTTCACTGAAATTATACTGAACAACTTTCATCTGTTTTCAGTCATTCAGAAGATATTTCATGATGTTGCAATATTTCAGAGTTATCAATTATTATTTAATATTACTTCAGACTTTCTGAATGTTTAAATGTTATGGTGGTTTAAATACTGTATAAATGGAATAGTGAATCACTTCTTACACTTGAACTTTGTTCCATTTACTTCACTGATCATTTTATTATTGATACCCCATTAATATGAAGCCATAGGTCATTATTGAGTATTAATCTCTTGAACTTGTTACATATTTTACTGTGATAATACAAAGAAGAACTAAAGCAAGAAAATCTGAGATATTGTCATCTTGTTTTTAAAAACATAGTCCCCAGTGCTTTTAGATGTCATTCATCTGTTTTGTTTTTCCTCTTGAAACTCAGGAGTGATATAGAATGCCAGGCAGTACATTTCCTTTTGGAAAAGACTTTGAAAGCACAAAAGAAGGGCAAGAACCTGACAGCCAGGAATTTATGAAAAGTGTATTCCAGAGTTTGAGTTGGAAAAACTGAATATCCAAGTTGCATTGTTAATCTTCCCCATGTATTTCCTCATTAACAGTTTAATTGTGAATAAAGAGGAAAAAAGACCAAAAAAAAAAAAAAACCACCAAAAAATTTACCTAGTTTTATGGACAGATGAATTCCTATTTATTTATCATTTATATTCCTTCTTTTTTTTTTTTTTTTTTTGGTATCGGAGATCGAACTTGGGACCTTGCTCTTGCAAGGCAGGAGGCGGAACCACTGAGTTAAATCCCTGGCCCTATGTTGCTTCTTTTGTGAATTTTCTGTTCATACCCTTTATCCATTTCTCTAGTGGGGGACATTTATTTTTATTTGTAATTTGTAAGAGTGTTTTTATTTTTAAAATACTCTTTAAAACTTTTTCATTATAAAGTGTTAAGAATTTGTGAGCATGAATCATGCATAGTGCTTTTGAGTATTTGTAAATATTTAATTTTAAGCTGCCAGATCTTTATGGTTTCCATAGAGACTAACTAGGAAGCAGAATGTGGTGTTATTGGCGCCCCAGTCTGTTTTCACAGAGCAGAGAAATCTCTCTCAGGTGTGGTCATATTGTTCCAGCTGTGCCTGAGCCTTCGCACGTTCTCACCGTGGCCTGGAAGGCGACTGGGTCTGGCTGTTCCTACTCTTCAGTTCCACCCCTTGACATCCCCCACCTTGTTTCAGCCTGGTGGTATCCTCAGTTCAGGGAGCAGGTCAGCCTCTACCCTACTCCCTGGGGTTCTGCAGGTGCCCTTCTTTTGCTTGGGGGAGTTGCATGCATAGCCACATGTGTATACACACACACAGGTGTTCACGTGCATTGCCTGTAGCTGATTCCCCAGAGACAGTTCTGGGCCGAGGACTTGAAAACACGCTGCTTGGGCTCACCTGGCTTCCCCTTTGCCAGCTCTGCCCTTTGGAATGTTACTTTGCTTCTTCCTCACCTGTAAAATCAGCAACAGCATTGTAATGGTACCTATCTCAGAATTATTTGGGAAGATTAAGGAGATTAAGTCATGTGAAGCTCTTGGAAAAGTACTCTATGCACACCAAGGCACATCAGTGCTTAAATGTTGCCATTCATCATTTTTCAGGTTTCAACCTAAATTTCACTGCAGAGTGCCCCCTAACACTGCTCGTTCCCTGCAGTATTCTCTAGCTCCTAAATTTGTCTTTTCCTCTTTAAACACTTTTCAGTATACAATCTTTCTTTCTTTTTTTTTTTTTTTGGTACTGGGGATCGAACTTGGGTCCTTGC
>NW_004624736.1:5299191-5312892 GCF_000247695.1 Heterocephalus glaber
ACTCGGGACCTTGCTCTTGCGAGGCAGGCGGCGGAACCCCTGAGGTAAATCCCTGGCCCCTGAGGAAACCTTTTTTTTGAGCTGAGCTGAACTGAAAAAAAAATCTATACTAATCTTAAACCCACTGCTTGATGTTTTGTGTTTTTTTGGTACTGGGGATCGAACTTGGGTCCTTGCACTAGTGAGGCAGGTGGTGGAACCACTGAGCTAAATCTCTGGTCCTCAGTATGCAATCTTTATTTGTTATTCACTTATTTTTTTCCAGTGTTCGCCTCTACTCTGTAACTCCAGAGGAGGGGTTGTCCATGGTGAGGTTGCTAGTGCTTAGCATATAGTGTTTATAGGAGGAATAAATAGCAATGTCTCAGCCACAAGATTGCATAGAATTTTACTCATTCATTTTGCAGTTGTAGGACATGAACCTAGGGGTGCTCTACTACTAAAGTACATCCCTGGTCTTTTTTTATTTTTTAATTTGAGACAAGATCTTATTAAGTTGTATGGGTTGGCCTCCAATTTATGATCCTTCTGCCTCAGCCTCCTGAGAAGCTGAGATTACTGGTTTGTGCTGCTGCACCCAGCTACCTACATTTTCTTACTGAAATTTTATTTTTCATATTTTTAAATATTTCATCTGTATTAACCTTGTCTTGAAATATGATCTGATGCAGGAATCAGAATTAATATTTTACCAAATGAATAGTCAATTGCAATTTTTGTAATTCTTTTAAATGAGCACCAGCTCAAGTTACATCCTTGGGGACTTGGATATTGATTATTGTTTCTTCTGTTTGGTTTTCTCTCCCTGGAGGTTGTGTGCAGAAAATAAATGCAGAAACTGTTGAAGTGCTTGAGCTAGATTCCAGCATGTGTGCATGCTGGCCTGTTGCCAGGAAAGATGATCCCAGGGTCATCCCTCCAGGCCAGGTTTCTAAAAGGAAGGAAGACATAGTGTTGTGCCTTAGGGACTTCTACCATTAACCCAGTGTCTAATGCTGCTTAACGTGCTGGATATTTTAGATAATCTTATTTGAGATAATTTCTGCCTGCCACTTTTTAAAAATCATTGAAACCAACAAACTCCAACATTCCTAACATGACTATAGGACTGCTTCTAAAGCTGTCTCTAGCCTCTAGATGTAGGACAAAATTGCTTTGGCAGAATATGTATTCAGATTTTTTAGTTTGAAAAATATCAATCACCATTCTTTTCCATATTTGAACTCTTTTTAAATGAAAGTTAATGACTAAAGTAGTGCATGCCCATTGTTACAACACATATACAGAAAAAAAATAGACTTGGATTCTACTTTCTAATCGGCCTTCTTAATGTAACCGCTGCTTACCCTTTTTATGTTCAGTGGCTGTATTGTATCTGCATACACACTTACACACACGCTAAACATTCATTGGTTTTCTGAATAGTATCATAAACCCATTCTTTTGTGCACATCAATAGTCAGCTTTAAAAGCACTTGAAGCCTTTGTTTTGTGGCAAAGCCTTTGTTTTGACAGCATTCTAGAGAAGTCACCAATTGATGTTTTCCAGGGGCTTTAAAACATCAAGCCCTGCTTAGTTTTTGAGACTTGGCGGATGTGGAAGGCAGCAAGGGCTTGGGCACATTCCAGGATTCAGTGATAATCTGTTAATGATTTTTGTCTCATTACAGAGGAAGAAATGGGAACTTGGGTGGGAAGCCAGTGAGTGGGATAGTAATGAATTAGAAGTTCATAGAGTGAACCTTTAGCTATTGTGTTTTCGCTGGTTTATAAACCTAGTTTAATTACTTGGGAGATGGGTTGACAGAGTGCTGCTAGGTTATAAAATTTTTCATTTGTCTGGTGTTTCTTAACGCTTTTCTCTTACCCTGTGAGAATGGAAGATAAGTTGGGGATGGGTGATGGTAGAAGAGAAAGTGACTCCTGCCGTGCCCTTCACACTAGTTTTGAGAAGTGTGCAGCTGACTGCCCTGGGCACTGATCTATGGCCCTGCAGCCCAGAAAACTGTAAGGGTGGCTGTAAGTGATGGGGCTGTGGACTTCACAGAATTGTGCTTGTTGGAGTTTTTCACAGTGCCCAGCTTATTACACTAGAGAGGCAAGTTTCATTGCCTCGGGGACAATTTATGGCAATGGGCTTATCTCCCTGTTTTAGCTCTCTATGTTTTTCTGCCTTTTAATAAAATGTGAAGTCCCAAAGCAATTAAATAATAGTGTAGTTTTCAGGCAGGAGGTGGAGAAAAGCTAACTAGGAGAAAAGGCTAACATGATTGACAGAGGCTGGCTGGAGATTTACATTGAGAATAACTCGTTCTTCAAAACTTTGTTCATTTTCTGGTGGGAATTAATGGGGTAAATCATCGGCCAGGAGAATGGATGATTAAAAATGTGGGAGTTATGATTTCTTTTTGACTTTGTAAGTCCCTAAATCCTCTACCTTAGCATAGAGTTTTCATTTCAGGATGGGAACCAACCTTGCCAAGGATGAAATGAGCCCCAAACACTCTGAAATCCTAAATTAATATGCTTGAGACTGTTCATATTTTGCAGAATATCTTAAAATACAATAAAGTAGAGTTCATGAGGTTTTTAAAAAAATTCTCTAAACTTGCATTCATAACTTCAAACCGATCATAAGTATTCAAAAATACTGAATGGAGTTTCAGTATTAAGTTTCTAGAACTGTAAAAATTAGTGTTAGTAATTACTGTTTTTGAGGCTGAGTATCAAACTCAGGACCCTCATGCATGTTAAGTACGCACTGTACCACTAAGTTACATCCTCAGCCCTAGTAATTCTCAATAGTAACAGTTACAGTGAGGAAAATTTTTATTTTCTTTTGGTACCGGGGATCGAACTCAGCCTTGCACTTGCGCAGCAGGCGGCGAAACCACTGAGCTAAATCCCTGGACAGTGAGGAAAATATTTTCAAAAACAGAACATAAAATTCAGATTCCCTGCTCCTTTCATCTTCCTTTAACATGTAAATTATATCCTTTTGGTATAATCATTTTGTATTGATAACCTACTCCAATCAAATATTAAAAAACAAAGGACAAATAAAGATGAATGTAATAAGAATGTCATTCTTATTATGAAAAGAATTTGATTTTAAGAAATTTAAAAACTCTTCCTTTGAGTTGAATTTATTTGTCTTGCATATTTCCTAATAATCATGTTGAAATGACTGGAACAAATAGCTTAAATTAAAATTTGATGGTTGTACCTGTTGAAAATGGATTAACTAAATTTACATGACCCATAGAAGGGCAGTGTTTTTCTGGGGTGCATTTCTGGTGGGGAGATGGAATGCCCTTGCAGGTGCACCCTGGCTCTCAGCTTCATTAGTAGAATAAGAATCCTAGGAGTAAACTGCAGAGTGATCTTCCTGCTTCTCAGGATGTGCTTCTGGATAGGGTACTTGTAAGAGGACTTGGAGGGAGAGAGCTGGAAATTCTGACTTCTAGAGTTTAGGGTAACAAACAGCATTTATAGTAAACCACTAAATATTTCCAAGTACCCCCAAAGGCCCAGGTGCAGGCTTTGGAAGCACCACAGTTCAGTTTCCTCATCCATAAAGAGGGCGCGGGGCCTCTGTGTGTGTTCATCTCTATCCATGAGGTTTGACAACGCTGAGATTCCACCTCACTCCAGAAAGAATGGCTGCTATCATGAAATCAACCAATAAGAAATGCTGGCGGGGCTGTGGGGAAAGAGGAACCCTGCTCCACTGCTGGTGGGAGTGTAGACTGGTGCAAGCACTGTGGAGATCAGTATGGAGATACCTCAAAGAACTAGGACTGGAAGTCCCATTTGACCTCGCTCTTCCACTGCTGGGGATCTTCCCCAAAGAATTAAAAAGAATCATACCACAGTGATATATGTGCACCCATGTTCATAGAAGCACAGTTTGTAATAGCTAAAACTTGGAAACAGCCCAAATGCCCATCAACTGGAGACTAGATCAAGAAAATGTGGTTTTTTATAAAATGGAGTACTACTCAACCATAAAAAATGAGAAATTAGAGACATTTATAGCTAAGTGGATGCACATTGAGGCAATACTCTTAAGTGAAATAAATAGGACACACATGTATAAATACCAAATAGTTTCTCTGGTGTGAGAAACTGAAAGTGTAAATAAGGACTAAATGTATAATAGGTCATGTGAAATAGGAAGAAAAGGGGCAAAGGGGAAGGAAGTAGGAGGGCTGGGGAAAGGACAGAAGGGAATGGGATTAATATGAGAAAATGGAAAAATAGGAACAAAATCTTTGTAAATAGGGAGGACTGGAGGGGTTGAAGGGAGGGCTGGGCAGGGGTGAAAAATAAGAACCAAGAGAGACTATGTAAAGGTGCAAATTTCCAATGATGAATGTCATTATATTGTATACCTAAAATGTACCAATGATTCGAATGAATAATCGATAATGTAAAATAGGAAGAAAAGGTCCAAAGGGGTGGGGGTAATGGGAGGGGCAGGGCAAAGGAAAGAAGGGAAAGGAAAAATGCTGAGAAATGGAAAAAATGGAAATAAAGTCTTTGTAAATAGGGAAGGGTGGAGGGGATGAAGGGAGGGCTAGGAATGGGGAAAAAATAAGAACCAAGATGCATTATGTAAAGGTACAATTCCCAATGAGAAATGTAATTGTGTTGTATACCTACAATTTACCAATAAAAGAATTTAATAAAAAAAAAAATATCCATGAGGTTTGGATACAGAGAAGCTAAAGGTAGCGAGGCCTGACTATCCCCTTAGTCCTTATGGTGGACTAGACTTTATTTCCCAGGCAGTGGATCATTCCGTCGCCCTGGGGCCAGTGAGTGTTTACAATCCCTGGTTTTGAATGTGTTCCCTTTTACCCAGGCAGTCGCCCTTCATCCAGAGAGTGCCACAGAGAGGCACCTGGGTGCGGAAGATGGGCATCCGTCCTGGTACCAACGTCCCACTATTCCACGGTGCAGCACTGACAGGGAATTAGTGTTCATTCTTACCCATCCATTATATTATATTTTATTTTTATTAGTATATATTTGCTATACACAATGATCACATTCATCATGGGCCCATACATTTTTTAAAAACTTGTTATTTTAAATAAGGTACAATTTGTATAACATAACAATTAACAACTTAAAAATTAGCAGTTCAGTGACATTTAGTATAGTGCAGCTGTCACCTCTTAACTAGTTTAAAAACGTTTTCATCACCATAAAAGAAAACCCTGAATCCATTAAGCAGTAACCCCATATTCCCTTTTCCCTCCCCAACAATCATAAATCTGCTTTCAGTCTGTATGAGTTTAACAATTCTGGATATAGAAATGATGTCATATAATATGTGACCTTTTGTGTCTGGCCGCTTTTATTTAATGTATTTTCAATGTTTATCCATGCCGTAGCATGTAGCAGCCATTTTTTGGTGGAATAATATTCCACTATGTGGATATACCATAATTTGTTTATCCATTAATCTGTTGATGTGCATTAGGGTTTTTTCCCTTACCTTTTGACAATTGTGATTCAGGAGTGTTCAAGCATTTGAATCCTGTTTAAAAGTTCTTTCGGGTATGAATCTAGAGTTGTGATGGACCATGTGGTATTTTCCATAGCAGCTAAACCATTTTCATTCCAGCCAACAATGCATGGGGTTCCAATTTCTCCATATCCTTGCCAATACTATTATTTTTTAAATTGTTATAATTATCTTTGTGGCTGTTAAGTATTAAGCTGTTCATTTATGGTTTTGATTTGTATTTCCTTAATGGTTAATGGTATTGATCATCTTCTCATGTGCTTATTGGCCATTTGTATATTTTCTTTGGAGAAATGTCTATTCAAGGCCTTTGCCCATTTTTCAGTAGGATTATCTTTTCATTGTTCAGTTGTAATAGTTTCTAATACATTCTTAACAGTATCCCCTTATCAGATATGCGATTTACAAATATTTTCTTTCGTTTTTAAGGTTTTCTCTTTTACTTTTGTGATAATGTCCTGTTATGCACAGAAGTTTTTGATTTTGGTGAAGCCCAGGTGACCTATATGTTTTTTCATTATTTATACTTTTGGTGTTATATCTAAGAATTCATTGCTAATCAAAATTTATGAAGATTTTCCTTATGTTTTTAGCTTAGAGTTTTATGCTTTCAGCTCTAGTTTTTATTAACTCATTTTAAATTAATTTTCCTACATTGTGAGAGATGGGCCCAACTTCATTCTGTTGCATATGTATATCGAGCTCTTTACCATTTGTTGAGGAAACTATTTGTCTTCATTAAATATGCTTTGTGCTTTTATCAAAAATAAAATTTGAGGCTGGTCCCGCATCCTGCACTGCTGTGGTCCATGCTTGCGGAGAGCGCGCTGGGTCCTGTCCTTGCGTGCACGCCTGCTGCTTTGGCCTCTGGTCTGACCCAGCCCGGCCATGGCTTCAGCTTTGGAGGAGTTGCAGAATGATCTAGAAGAGGTAAAGGTGTTGTTGAAAAAGGCCACTAGGAAGAGAGTACCAGATGCCCTGACAGCTGAAAAATCCAAGATTAAAACAGAAATAAAGAATAAGGTGCAACAAAAATCACAAAAGAAGTCAGAATTTCTTGACAGTGAAAAACCAGCTGCTGTGGTTGCTCCCATCACAACAGGATATACTGTGAAAATCAGTAATTACAGATGGGATCAGTCAGATAAGTTTGTGAAAATCTACGTTACCTTAACTGGAGTTCATCAAGTTCCTGCTGAGAATGCGCAGGTGCATTTCACAGAGAGGTCATTTGATCTTTTGGTAAAGAATCTAAATGGGAAGAGTTACTCTATGATTGTGAACAATCTCTTAAAACCCATCTCAGTGGAAGGCAGTTCAAAAAAATCAAGACTGATACAGTTCTTATCTTATGTAGAAAGAAAGCAGAAAACACGCGATGGTAATACTTGACTCAGGTTGAAAAAGAATGCAAAGAAAAAGAAAAGCCAACCTATGATGCTGAAACAGATCCTAGTGAGGGATTAATGAATGTTCTAAAGACAATTTATGAAGATGGAGATGATGATATGAAGCAAACCATTAATAAAGCCTGGGTGGAATCAAGAGAGAAACAAGCCAAAGGAGACGCAGAATTTTGAGACTTTTAAGTCCTTTGGAGAACTATTATGTGGAAATACTGCTATTTCCAATAAGGGAATGTTGGTGAGCTGCACATATAAATTTGGTAGATAACTGCAAAGCCTTCAAAGTAAAGGCAGTGAATTCTCCATTTCTTATTGGAGGATTTATTTAAATAAGATATGCATATTAAACATTTCCTCCAGAAATGGTTTCATTATACCCTGGTCATTTTGTTTAAGGAAGGGTTATATGTTATTCTCATTGAAATATACAAAAAGCAAGTCTTAGGGCTGGGGATTTAGCTCAGTGGTTCCGCTGCCTGCCTTGCAACCACAAGGACCCCAGTTCAATCCCCAGTACAAAAAAAAAAACCAAGTCTTGTCTAAAAACATTATATGTGTTTTTGTTCAGCTAGGAGGTAGCAAACAAAAGTATTTGCTTGCCTGTAAGTTACAGATGTCAGCTCCCACTTAATTTAAGAATAAGAGTAAAACTGAATTTTTGTATAAAATTCAGATTTGTGCCTGTGCTTCAAATTTGTTGTAGAATGGATGATCCCTTATTACCAGCTTGAGCAGTGCATATACCAGGGATTACCATGCACTAATAAGCCAATCACAAATGTTTCTCTCTAGATTTAAATATATTTGTTTATGAATATAGAATTAAGAATAAACAAGCATCTTCATATAGTAGCAGTTAGTACTACCATGGATCAGATACTAATAACCATAGAGCAAAAATAATTAATTTGAAAATCCATCTATTCCTATGTTCAGTAAAGTTGGATTTTTATGTAAATAAATAAAATAAAATTTGACTACTCAAAATTTGTTAGTTTTTTCAATATTGTTTTGGATCCCCTGAGGTTTCTTACCAATTAAAGAATCAGTTTTTCTATTTCTACAAAAAACAGTGTTGAATTTTGATAGAAGTGCATTGAATACAAATGATTTTGGGTAGTATTGCCCTCTTAAAAATGTTAAGACTTCTACAGTGGAGATAACCACCTTTGTGATGATGATGGGAGACAGACCCGAGGACTGCTGTTATCGTAGGAGCTGCCCATTTCTATGTAATTGTCCTGGGCTGCATGGTCTACTTTTTTTCCTGGTAGGAAAGTTAATTATTATCATTGTGGAAATACTACAAGATTCTTTTGTTTCCAGGCATATGTACTTGTGTCCAGATCAATAAAAAGCAAGAAAAGAGAGGACTGAGAAGCATTTCCCAAATTGTTAGGTCTTTTGGTATTTGATTTCAGTATACCGTATGTTATGTAATATACATTGTCATGGTGTTTCACGTGAAGTATAGGATTTATTGATGTGAACAACTAAGGGCAAAGAAATTTAAGAAATGAACAAGGGAATTTTCTGCTTTACTGTTGGAAATGTGTTTTTGATACATCAGTATGAGAGACCTGCCCATTGATGAAACATTAATGATGGACAGTCTCACAGATATTTTTATCTCATGTTACCATCTTATATTTTTTTGTCAGCTCTCTGCTTCTGATCGCAGTAAGAAACTTGCACGAGTGTTTTAAAAGTTGAAGAAAAGTGATACTGTTTTAGTTTAGTTTTTAGCTTTTTTAAAAGATGTAATGGCTGATTTATAAATTAGAATTATTTGTTGTATAAACGTGGGGTCCAACATGACATTTTCAACCAGCATATGAACAATCACTGGTAAGTTGGATGATATAGAAAATATTTTTTTCCACAGGCTAGATAAGTCAGTCAAGTTGGTGATGCCTGTCCATTAACCATTTATGTCTTATTAATAAAATTACAATAAAATTTAAGAAAAATATTAAGACTTCTAATCTATGAACATGGAAAGTCTTTCCATTATTTTAGGTCTTAATTAATTTCTATCCACAGTGTTTTATAGTTTTTGGTGTTCAAGACTTTTATCTCTATTAAATTTTTCTTATTTAACAGTAAAATTGCCTTCTTGATTTTCTTTTTGGGTTATTCAATCCTGGTGAATAGAAAAATAACTACTTATGATTTTTTATTTTAAAAACTAATTTTGGGGGCTGAGGGTGTGGCTTGGTGGTAGAGCATGCCTAGCATGTCCAAGGCCCTAGGTTAAGTCTGAGCACCATACACAAGCACAATAAAAGTAGCAACAATTATAATAACAACTATTATTTCTGTTGGTTATTTAAAAAATCATAATAAGAACCCTACCATTCCTCCAGATATTCTTTAGAGTGACCCTTGTTAAGTTTGACATATATATCCTTCCATATTCTCTGTGCCTATATATATATGCACAAAATAAATTTTCCTATGGATATAATATGCTTTATATATTTATTTTGCTTATAAATTATGTGTACCTTTCTTCATCAGTACCTTATTTCTCTTAAATGCTACAGAGCAGCCTGCTGTACAGAGATACTATGGTCTGTTTAAGGTTGTTATTTTAATAAGAATTCAGTGTTTTCAGTTTTCTCTACTAGAAACAGCACAGCAATTAAGTGTTGTACCTATATCTATATATCTATATAGATACATGTACCTGTGTGAATATATCTTTAAGGTAATAAGAATTGCTGAGGCCAAAAACTGCATGTTACCTTTTAAATTTTTTTTTTGAGGGGTTGGGGATGTAGCTCAGAGACAGAACACTATGTGAGGCCCTAGCACCACACATGCCCACACATCCACAAAAAATTTTCAAATTTTTGTGTTAAAATATACATAACATAAAATTTATGATCTTAACCATTTTTTAGTTTCAATTCAGAATGTTATATGTCTACTAGCATTACTGTGCAACTAGTCTCAGAACTTTTTCATTTTATTGAACAAAAGTGTTATATTAAACAACAACTCGTTCCCTTCTCACCCTGACAAGTATTCTACTTTCTCGCTCTCTGAGTTTTTTTTTTTTGGTACCGGGGAGCAAACTCGGGACCTTATGCTTTCGAGGCAGGCAGCAGAACCACTGAGCTAAATCCCCGGCCCAACTCTCTGTGATTTTGACTATTCTAGGTACTCATCTAAGTAAAATCATACAGCATTTATCTTTTTGCGATCAGCTTATTTTACTTAGAACATTCTCAGAATTCATCAGTTTTGTAACATTTCAGAATTTTGATCCTTTTTAAGGCTGAATGAGGTTTCTTGTAGTACATCTTGTCTTTTGATGAACAGTAAGAGATGACTACTTGTGGTCATAGATGCTACCCACTATTAGCTAGGAACATCATATTGAGTAATTGAGCACTTGGAAAGAAAAGAGGGAAGAGGGGTATAATTTTTTAATCTCATATATAATGTGCGAACATAAAAATCTAAATAGAATGTAAATGGTGAAGTCCTTTTGGGCATGTGTCTATGTAAAATGGAGTGTTTTAAAATGCATTGTTTGTCCAAGTTAATATGGTTAGGGGAGAAAGCAGCTGTTAGCCCCTGTGTGCTTCTTGGGCTCTTCTGCTCTTTCCCTCCTTAGGCCCCACATTGCTCCAGAAGTACCTTTCGTTATGCCTCCACTCACCACTGGCAGTCACTCATTAAAAGCTTTGCATTTTATGCCAATAGATACTTTGCTTGTGGACAGACTTTATGAACACCCCATGTTCTCTGCTTTAGCACCATCCAAGAAAGACCAGTTGGGGAATTTGTTCACATGTTCTAAAGTTAAAGACTGAGTTTTGTCCAGGGATAACTGAAAAGTTCACCTACATGTAGAGGCCAGATCATACTCTTTTTGGAGGAGGGCCTCTGTGATATTGTGTGTCTGGATCTCAGATTTCACACCTTCCTATCTTGTACCTTCCTTGACCATTTTCAACATAGAGAGGCTTTTGTACAATTCTCTAAGAAAAGAAAACCAGACGGGAATGAGGAGCAAGAATAACTAGTTGTATTCCTTTACCATCAGTTTTTAAAAACGTTTTTAAAAAATGATACTACATTTAGAAAAATGTTGTAAAGCTAGTCCAGAGTTCAAACATACCCTTTACCAGCTTCCCCTACTGTTAGTATCTCATGTAGCCATAGTATAATGATCAAAATCAAGGGATTTAAATTAGCACAGTACTAACTGAGCAGCAGACTTGTTAGCATTCTACCTGGTATCCTACTAATCCGTTCCCGGATTCACATTGTGGTTAGGTGTTCTGACTCCTGAAGTGCTAACAGTTTGTGACAGTTCCTCAACTCTTTATCTCTCATGGTCTGTACTTTTTTTTTTTTTTGGTACCAGGGATTGAACTCAGGACCTTGTGCTTGTGAGGCAGGCTTGCTGTCACTGAGCTAAATCCCAGAGCCAGTGGTCTATACTTTTGAACAGTACCGGTCAGTTTTGTGTTGTAGGTTGACTCTAGATTTAGGGTTGCCTGGTATTTTATAATGTTTGTTTTGAGGTTTTTGCATTTTGGGGAGGAATACCACGAAAGTGATAAATTATCTTTTTTACTACCTTGTAATGAATGATTTAATGTTAGTTTTCATCTGAATGGTGATGGTAACTTCATCCCTTGATTCAAGTAGTATCTCCTGGATTTCTCAAGCGACTATTGTTCCCTTTGTAATTAACAATTATCTTGGAGGAGACACTTTGGCACTGTACAAGTGTCCTATTTCTCTTCAAGCTTTTACCTGCAGAATATGGCATCCATTGGCATATTATTCGCGGCAATAATTACTGCAGTTACTACAGATAATTACTACAAATTTGTCTAAATTGCCTTCATTGCATATTTATTATTTGGAATTCTATAAGAAGAGCTGTCTCTTATCTATCAACTAATTAATCATTTATATTAGTATGAACATGTAGGAAGTTCTTTTATTCTATAAGTTATTATTTTGGTGCTCAGATTGTTCCAGCTTTGGCCATTGTGAGCTCCTTCAGGCTGACTCTGATATCCTTTTAATGTGTTCTAACCCTTTGCAAGTACTTTCTTGCTTTGTGGCATCTGCTGATATCCCAGGCTTATCTGGAATTTTCCTTACCCTACCCTTAGAATCAATCACTTCAAGAAGCTCTGCGTCCTTCTACTGGACAGTGGTGTTTATAAACTGGTATCTGTGTGCTAGGCCTGTACTTTGCAACTGGGTGTCATTACTTTTATCTTTTGTCAATTTTAAAGTAAGCTCTTTCCTTGTGAGTATGGTTATAGCAGGTCTGAAACTAGAACTTGACATTTCCAGACAGACAGTAGATGTAAAGTCAGTTTGATCAGCCCACTTAATGGTGACTTGTTAAAATTAGCACACATGAGGAGACTTGTAGATATTTTGATTATAAATGGGATGGATTCATTTTTCATGTGAAAAATACTTCAACACTGAAAGGCAAATATTACCGTCCAGTTATCTCTGACATTACTGTAACAGCCCTTCATTGGTTTTTTTTACTCCATTTTTAGCCCATTCTATATTTAATGAGAATAACTTGATTAGTTATAGAGGTAAATACTCTTTGATATATTTCTATTAGGGTATTTTACTCAGTGTCTAAGTACAGATTGATCATCCTGGAATAAAATAACCTTATTTTTGTGTAGCACTTTTGATAATAAATTATACCTGTCCTTATAATTTTATCTGTGGAACTGTACAGAGGATATTGAAAAATATTTTTATTTTTTAAAAGCATTTAAGTCCCCTTTTCCTTGCTGATCCAGCATAATTTCTTTTGATTGATAGTTTTAATTCTTACAAAATTTTGCTTAGATGAGATTCCACTGTAATTTAATTTTCCTTTGGAATTTTTCATATTTCTGCTCTTACATCTCAACTAAGTTGAATAGCAGTTTCTGAGAAAACAAAGCCTGATATCAGGGCACATTTGTGTGTGGATAGTGGGATTGTGATAATTACAAAGTGTGTTCATCTGCGGGGATGTAAGCGTTCTGCTCCATTTCAAAACACTTCTGTGTCTTGCTTCCTGTTTCTTATATATGGGGAAAGAATCTCTTGCTCTTCCTTCTAGAATATAGATGGAAAAGTGAGTTTTTATTAGGCTTTAAAAGATGAATCTTTAAAAAAAAATCACGTTATTGGTATACTTTTGATATACCTAATGATCACATTCATCATAGGGAATTTGTACCTGTACATAATATATCTTTATTTCCCCCCTCTATTCCCTTCCCCTCCCTTCAACCCTTTTTCCTTTTTAAGGACATTTTTCTCTGGTGTTTTTTTTAGAAATTTTCATATTCTTTCATCTACTAATAGACTTTAATTTGGGATGGGATTAAGTGTGTCAATATGGCTCAAATCCTGGTTGAAAAATAAAGCCTATGTCAAATTGTTTGTAGTTCAAAAACATGGCTGGCTGACTGACCACGATTGTGTAAATTGTCTTTGTCTTTGCAGGAAGAAGCCACCTGGGCAAATGCTCCACCACTGAACTACATCCCCAGCCCAAGAAGAGATCTTGTAGAGCTTGAAGTAGGTCTGATAACTAATCATTCAGCCAGAAGAATTTACTAAGAGCAGTTTGTATGTCTTGCATCTAATTTAAAGGTCAGTATTGTCAGACTTGTTCTTAGTGCTTGTAGATTCTAGTTATGTAGAGATACATCATGTCAGTATTTTGTATTTTCTTACTCTGAACAGTTGCTACATTGG
>NW_004624736.1:5327660-5354759 GCF_000247695.1 Heterocephalus glaber
CTGCTTTGCAAGCACAAGGTCCTGAGTTCCATCCCCGGTACCAAAAAAAGAAAGAAAGAAAAGAATACATACGGGGGCCAGGGATTTAGCTCAGTGGTGCCACCACCTGCCTCGAAAGTGCAAGGTCCCGAGTTCGAGCTCTGGTACAAAAAAAAAAAGAATACACATATTGTCCAGAGTGCCTTCTGCCCTGCCTGAAACTATCAGCTGTTTTGTGCTCTTGGCAGTTTCTGGGAAATTATCTAAACATAGATTGAGAGCAGTTAATCAGCATGCAGATCCCACTTCTTAGATTAATGTGGTATGCACTAAAGTAGCAATGAGGTAGCCCTGTTGTGTGTGTGACAGTATTCAGAGTTTCAGGATTGTTATCTTCATGTCTATTGCGGCAGATTATGTTCTGCCTTCAGTCCTTAGATTAAACAAGTAAAACGTTTACATAAATACTTCACATTTTGGAATACATAGGACAGAATGAAGAAACAAGGAGAATGGATTTGTGGGATGAGAAGTGAAGAAGCAGCCCCTTCAGTTAAAGGAGCTGCAGAAATATAAGCCCAACATCTCAGGAGGCCATACTGAAATGTGAAGAAGACAATAATTATAAGAGGGTAATCTCCTTGACAGTGACACTAGTTTGAGCCTGTTTAAACTATCAGTAGTTTCTCTAATGGAGCGTTAATTGAAAAGAGACCTTACAGTTATCTAAGAAAGGAATTGCTGTTGCCTGATACTTGCATCCCTGTGCTTAGGGTTATGTGATCAGGATCCCAACAAGAGCATCATACACACAGCAAATGTAACTAACATGTTTTATTTATAAGTACCCAATCTTGTTTTGGGAAAAATCTTTAAGTGATTTAAAAAGTATAGAAAATAAAATTTAAAACCAGTAGGTGATTGGGACAGAGGGAAAATAATACAAAGAGGAAATGAAAAAAGAAGATTTAGATAGCCTGTCTTGTGTAAGACTTTATTATCAACGTGCTGGGAATGGACCACTGATTTGGCCCCCAGGCAGCCTAGGCCAACAAGGGATTGTGACCAGTACAGTTACCAGGGCTTTAAGATGAAATGAGCTACTAACTCAGGAAAAGCCCAAGTGTTCTCTAGACTGGGCAGGTGGGGCAGGCTGTGAGCAGTGCACTGATAGTACAGCTGTAATAGTCACTGCTGGAGATGGAGCAGAGCTTCACTCCTTCATGGGAAAACAATATGCTTGATGCCCCATTGTGCTTATTTGTAAAGTTTTGCTAATTCCTAAATGTACTGAGCCACAGACCACTAACTTCGTTACTTTTTTTCTTCTTCTTGGTATACCATATGTGATTTTTAAGTGAGATGGAAAACAGGACACTTAGACTTACCCAAGTCTACCTTAGAAATAGAGTCCCTTGAGCTCTTGAGTTTTTGTGACTTTCTGTTGTAAAAAGGATTATATTCACTAGATGGCAGTATCAACAGCCTTTTGGGAAGTTAATTATGATCTTGATTCTCCTAAGTACTGAAAAATGCATAAAAGCTGGAAAACCATTTAATTGAGCATAGATGCTCTTCTTTTCCACACCCTGCACGAGGATCTTTTTCCATCCCTACCTTCTATTTTGTTCAAGGCCAGGGAGAAGGTGCCATGCACAGCCATTTCTGGACGGCAGCAAAGGGCTGTTACTCACTAGGGGTGAATTTGCTAGCTGTGTGTTCAACTCTTAGTCTTCCAGGGGCTGCGGGGCTTCCCTGCTTCTTTCTTTGGGAACTTTCAGATCAGGGCAGGAGTTGCAATCATTCAGGAACCAGCTGTGGGATACTGGTGTATTGATAAGCTGCAAAATTGTGTTTTAGTAAGTGGTGATAACTTAGACCCTCAGTGTTTGCTACATCTAGCATTAAAGCAGAGTAATGTATCTCAGGAAATGAAGTGTTTTCTCTATTCATGTAAACTTTTCCCCATGTCTATCTTCATTATTTTAAAATCATATTATGATTACATTAATGGTATTTGGTTGAATTTTAGGATCTTTAGCGTGTCTTAGCATCTGCAAGGTCCTAGAAAAACTGATCTTTGACCTACTCCTAGTGGCAATTTCTTACAGTAGTGCCGATGGTGCTTTTAAGGGGACAGTCTGTCTCTGTGTGGGACTGTTGTGTGTGTCACAGGTATTCTGCACCCCTGTCCCTCACCCATTAAAGGCAGAAGTGCCCTCAGACATGACTAACAGGAACATCATGCACATTTCCATGTGCCTTCAGGGAGGGGCACTGCTTGCACCAGAGGTGGTAGAGTGAGTAATGGAGCTGTGGAATTTAATGGAAGTAGTATTTTAAAGAAATGTGTGTCAATCTACTTTATATATTTACAAAACCTCACAACTACAGCCCATCACCTGAAACTTCTACTCATCTATATTTATGTATTCTGATTCTGGTTAATTCTGTATAAACCCAGTTTTTACTTAGTACAAAATTGCACATAAATAATTTTATACTACACTTTTTATAGGACCATGGCATGTACTTTTCCTTCTGTTCCTTACTGTCTGTTTAGCTAATGCATCTTGTCAGGGTGGTCCGTTCTTCTCCACCCTATTCCCACTCCCCCTTTTAAAATAATGCTCTTTGAAAGTTGTAACCATTTATTTTTTTCTTGTGTGAATTTTAATATCATTTTCTTGAGATTTAGAAAGACTCTTATTATATTTTAACTGAAATTGTTTAGGGGAAGAATTATAATCTTTGCCATTTTAGTCCATGTGGCATCATGTGCTTTTCCATTTTTTCCTCCCAGAAAAATTATCAGGAAGGATGCAGTTTACCTAGGATGGCTTGCATGTCCACATCTTGTTCATTTCTTAATTATGCTAGTTGAGGAGAGGAATGATCTTGTTTCTTCTCTCACTGTTTTATCTCACTAGCTTAAAAAAAAAACCCTAAACTTAAGGGCTGGAATTTAGGATTTCTACTCGTTCTCATAGTACTCAGCATAGGGATAGTTTCATAGTGCTACATCCTTTAGGTAAAGACTTAATTACATAATTGGTACCTTCTCAATTTAATTTCCGCGTTTGGTCTTTGTATTAGGGCAGTTAACACTAACTTTTGGATACAGGTGAGGTCACCATACAGTATGTCCACCACATCACATATTCCTTTTGATGTCTAGAGATAGAAGATAGTGGTAGAGGAGATGCAAAATGGCACCTGATCTAACTAAAGACCCATGAGGAATAAAAGAGAAATGGGAGCAAACAATCCAGGTGAGAAATGCTTGTCTATTTCTGGACCTTGGTATGCCAAACTCCAAAGGAATACCAACTTATACACATGTTCTGTATCTGGGCAGATGCCATTTTCCTTCCTAGACAAGCCTCGTCAGGCACAAAAGCCTAAGGAATGTCTCCTATGAAGGATCAGCAGGGACTTCTGCAACCATCATACCGGTGTTATTTCCCTACCCCACAACAGCCTGGACCACACCCTAACTGACAGTCAGTGAAGAAGTGTTGTTTAATTCTAAAATGTATCATTCAACAAGATAGAATCTTTAAGAATAGGTAAGCTTAGGAAATTGTCTAGGCTATTAGATTTTTAATTTTTCACCCAACCTCTATAAATGTCTCATTGCAAGGTATACCATGAGGATGAAAGTGAATCCATTTTCTGTAGTCATTTAGTGATTTATTTGGTTTTAGTCGATATTCTGTGAGCTCATGTCTGAAGCAACTTGGAACTAAAGGCAGGTGCTGTCTTCATTTGATCATTCGAATAGATATTTTAAACATTGCCCAAGTTACTGTCAAACTGCATACCTCAGATATTTATTTTAACCTACAGAATCTTTGTCATTTCTCCAAGCTGTCATTTAATCTACAAGCTTCTTGTCTCCATACCCTGTAAAGAAATTTATTTGATATTTACTTGATACTTAACCAAATTTCAGCCTTGGAATTTCTGAATACACTACAGTGGTACCTCAGTTCACAAACTGAATTCATTCCATGATTCTGGAAAAGATGGCCACCTTTATGTTTGTGTGGAGAAGGTGGTCATGTTCAACCCCAATCCAGAGTTTCCAAACAGTATCAATCAAGATAGTAATCATTCTGCATGACTCCAAATCCTCAGTGGCTTTCAACAGCAGAAGCCAAAATTTCTCACTTTCGCTACATGTCTGTTGTGGGTTAGCTACAGCTCTGCTGGCTGTTAACCTCCCATCTGTTGATGGAGAACCTATGCCTACATCATTGCCTAGTGACGGAGGGGAGGGGGGGAGCAAGGTAAAGTTTCACACTTGCCCTTAAAGGCTTTAAATAAAAAGACTTTTGAAAACATTTTTTTTTTAAACTTGCCCTTAAAAAGCTTCCTCCTGGAATGATACAGGACACTTCTGCTAAAAATTTCTAGTAAAAAGTTAACCATATATTTGAGCTGTCATTGAATTTTTTTTACCATGTTATTTTTTATCAGTTTATATTCTACAGCTCACACTTGTTGACTTGTATTTTTCTAGAATCAGACATTTCTTTTGTCTTCAAAAGACAAATGGAATTGGAAGGATATAGAAGAAGAAAGGTGGCAAATATCTAATATCCTAGGTTTTATTTCCTTTGTTAATTTTCTCAGAAATGTCAGCCCTTGTTCACCTGCATTTATGTCTTTAGTTTGAGAAGTATTTATTTTTGCTCTCTGGTCAAGGATGTTGGGGAACCCTGAAACTAGGTTCTTTTAATCTTGAAGCCAGCCTGGCAGGCAGAGCCAGAGCCCTTGTCAGCTACTTAATGACGATAAGGACCCAGCTACTTGTCTTTCACCTTTCTGTGAGGGGAGACACAAGCAGAATGGGCTGGCAGGAAAAGTTTCTTCCTGGGCTAATGTGTATTTTCCCACTGCCAACTTAGGCTGATACCCTGCACCTCTCTTCCTTGGCAGAGACTCAGATCTGCAGGCTAGTTCCTGACACGTACATAAGTGCACTTTGATTACTTTCCTCTTTCCTGCTCATGTTTCTCACAGGGCTGGCCTCTACCTAAGACTTACCACTTTCATACAGAAGAAAGAGCATATTTATAGAGTGGAATATCTTATGGAAAGAAGATGTGGGCAGAGTGAAGGATGAAATGAATCCTGGCTGTTGTCAGTCACTAGTATTTATGGAACCACCCTCCGGATGCCAAGCTCATTGTGAGCAGTTATCAGAGAAACAAGTGTGACCCTCCTGCCTCCTGCTGTAATCCACCCTGTGTGCCGGGCATCATCCTGAAGATCATTTCTAATACTACTCTACCCATGGAGTTTAGCTTTCTTTGGGCAATTAGCTGCATTCCTAGGAATAAAATACACAGATTAGACCCCATGTATTGTAAGACTGCACTTGTTGAGGAAAAAAGTAGTGTTCTGAGATCCAGATCATATTTTAAAAACCAAGAAATAGGTATTATCTCCCAGTTAAAATATTTACCAGTACATAGTTCTTCTAAAGTGAAAAGAGGGCTGGGGTTTTAGGTCAGTAGCACTGTGCCTGCCTGGCAAGCACAAGGTCCTGAGTTTGATTCCCAGTACCACCCCCCCACCCCCCCCACACCAATTTTTTAAAATTTAAGTAAAAAGAAAGCATTAAAATTTTTTTCACTTTTAAGTGCCTAATTTACTGTTTTACATATACAAGAGGCATCAATGATTTTTAAAAATACTACTCTGATTTTTTTTTTTGACAATGAATACTAGAGCTTGCTCAGTTTAAAAAAGTCTCTGGCCACAGCATTCCAGTTGGTCATATGCTCCGTTCAGTAAGAAAGGTCCTGCATGGTGGGGAGGCTGCCTTTCTTCTCGTTCCTGGCTTCCAGTGTCTGTCCTGAGGCAAGATTGCTTCCTCTCTGTTGTCACAAATATAATCTACTGCACTTGGTAGTTTGCCACCTTAAAACTGAGAACAAATTGTTGAAGGAAAGAAGTAAAGAATTATTGACCAAACTTTACCTATTTGGGTATCTTGTAACTTAAGAAAATTAAAGTTGATGTAGCATTACACCTGCCTGGCAAGTGCAAGGTCCTGAGTTTGATCCCCAGTACTGAAAGAAAATTAAAATTGCTTTTAGATGTGGACTTAACATTTTCTGAATTTAAATTCACTGCCTGTTGGTGAAAATCCACATCACCTCTAGGAGGAAAACTGGACATAAAAAAGTGCAAGACTCTCTTTGGGGCTAGGGTAGCTTCTCCAGATCAGATTAAAAAGCCCCCTTGTAGCTTCAGAGTCAATAATTGTCTCAAAAGAGTGGGGATGATTTATGGTGCTTTTGAATTTTTAGGAGGCCTCTTATCCCTGCCTAAGATTAGTTGGTATAAATGTTACTTTTTAAGCCATATAATACTGAGAAAACTCATAGTATTTGTCTAGCTGTGTAGAGAGGGCAAGAGAGAACAGAATGAGATTAAATCAAGGCTGCAGCATCAAGGACAAGCTGATTTTATAGTGACATGTTACTTGCTTGGGACAAGAACTTTACATGATTGTCTCTTTACATGATTGTCTCTTTACATGTCATTAGGTTTGGTGGGCCTAGTTGCTTTAAATTTTGAAAATGCATAGTTTTTATACAAAGAGCTGACACATTAATTCAGAATAGGTCTGTCATGTATTTAAAATCAGATGATACTGCAATCATAATAGCTTTGCAACATTCGGCAAGGGATAAAAATATGTGATGATCCATTACTAATTTTGCTTTACCAAACCACAGAACACAGATTTTTCTCAGGTCAGCCTTACTATTTTATTTTCTTCCCTTGGTACCAGGGATTGAACTCGGGACCTTGCGCTTGTGAGGCAGGTGGCAGCACCACTGAGCTAAATCCCCGGCCCCCTTACTATATTTTTTAAGGATTTTATATGCAACACATTCCTATATTAAAATGTTGAAACCTTAAGAATTTGCTGTAATTTCAAAATATGTTAAGTATACTCTTATTTAGGTGGGATTATTTTCTTCAAGTATTTGGCCAGCCTAAATTTTTTTGTTGTATTATCAGTTATCTAGTTCAGGTCTAGGCAGGCCAAACATCTTTGTTTAGGCATACTGGTGTTTTCCAAAATATTCCTCCTCTTTATTACTCAGTGTCCTTACCACATCTCATTCTCTTCCCACCCTGTCTTGGAATGGGACATTAACTCTTTAATAACCTATCAACTAAAACCTGACTTTGTGAACCAGTGTGTATGGGGGGGGGGGGGTACAATTCAGCCATAAAAAAGAAAGCCTGCCATTCCAGACACAATGGTCAAACCTGAAAGGCGTTAAGTGAAATAAGCCAGACACAAAAAGACAAATAATGAATGATCTCACTTGCACATGGAATCTAAAAAAGACAAACTCAGAAACATAGAGTATAATGGTGATTACCAGGGGCTGGGGCTTAGGAGAAATGGGGAGGTGTTAAGTCAAAGGATACAGGCTTTCAGTTTAAGAGGAGTAAGTTTTGGAGAGCTACTGTATAGCAGAGTGACTATGGTTATTAATACTCTACATGTGAAATTTGGCAAGAGTAAATCAATCTTAAGTATACTTACCATGCTCTCCCCTATATACACACAGAAGCTCACACACACCCACGGGATAAATTGCACAGTAATGCATATGCTGTTTAATTTAATTGTGATAATCCTCATCTCAAATCATCACATTGTGCACTGTGAGTATATATTTTTTGTCAATTTTAATTACTAGGGTTGTAGGAAAAACAGAAGCATCCTGAAGTTTGTATTAAAGAATTACAATAAATAATATCCCCTTTAAAAATGTAACTTAAAAAAAAAAGTTTCCTTACCATAGCACCAGTGAAAGCCCATCTGTGAATGAGAGCAAGGGGTTTGCGGCCAGACAGACCAGTTTAAAGCTTAAATCTTCTATTAAGTTTACTTTATATACCTGGGCAATCTTACTTAACGTTTTAGTTCCTTAATTTCCGAATCATAAAATGTCAGTCGAACCTGCTGTGAAACAGTGCTTGTGAGATGCTCTGAGTCTTGAAGATGTTCCGCAGGTGTGCAGCACTTGGGGTTGTGAATGTGCAGAGCAAACCCCAGAGCCCGTGCAGTCATCTTTGACAGCAGATTTCCTGCAGAGAGCTCCAAGGGCCAGATTTCCTCATGGAGGAAAAGACTGCTCCTGACATGAAAAAGATTTGTTGAAGCACATTTTTTAGTGTATTTTTCTAAGTCCTTATCACAGAGGGCCTCCAGATAAGAACCGTTGAATATTTAGCTGTAGGCCAAAGCTTGAGAATAGGAAATATTTAAATCTTTAGGAAATCGAGTCCAACAAAAATCCTGGCCAAACAGCCTGCCTGAGGTAAAATAAACCTTGTATCCAAGTTTCCCAGAAATATGACTAGGAGCAGGCAAACCCCAGACCTCCTTGTTTTTGTTTTTCTTTGCCCTTTAATCCACAAGAAATGTGTGGGTTGGGTCCTGTGATGGTTATCACTTTTAGATAGTGTGTATTTCTACATACCTTCCTGTGCAGGACTGTCTGGAAAAGACCAGAACTTGTGGTCATTTTGTATAATTAGTGCTTTGGACCAGTTTATTCCTTGCCATGTTTGTTAACTGAAACAGCCCCCATAGAAATAGTTACTCAGACAGATACTTAGAATAAAAAGAATGAAATGTAGTTTCAGTCCACGTCAGTCAAGCACAGACCTGTGTTCTAAAATGTTCATCTCACAGAGTTTTGGCTTAGGGTGATACTATGTGTTGGAAGACTGAAAGGTTGGGCCCTTCTCTAGACTCTCCTCCCCCCTCAGTTTATCTCCTGGGTTTAACTGGTCTCCACTACACCAAAAGATCATTAATTCAGATCACCCCTGGATTCTGCTCAACTCTCTGGGCTTCTCCTTTAATTTCTTGCATTCCAGGTGTACGTACATATTGTTTCTCAATCTCATTTCCCAACTTATCTCTTTTGAAGTTCTGTGTAGCTGTTTTTGCCTTTATTTACCTGATTTCTTCTTTCCTCAGCTTGCTTGTTTCTCAGCCCAAAATGAAGATTGAGCAACAGAGAATGAACAGCACTATTACTCCTTAAACATTTTCATCCTTAAATATCTGGGATCATGAAGTGTGAGGTAGAGACCATGCCTTAATTCTTCTGCCCTGTTGTTTATTTCATGGTTAGGTCCACCCAAGGGCATGTGATAGGGGAGGTCAGAGCTTGCAAAAACCCAAGTCTCCATTCCCTCACGCTCTTCTCCTTGAACAACAGCTGCCCTTCAGTGTATTCCTGGCCACTCTTCAGCCCCAGTTGTGCCCAGCCATGTGCCTTCTGTCCCCTTTCATGTCAAGCATTGTGCTTGGTTGGCAAGGACCTCTTTTCCCATCTGTCCCTGTTAATGATCTTCACCCAAAGATACCAAGATGTTCCAGGTAACCTAGGCATGTGTCTCTTCTCCCCACGGTGCTCCTGCTTGCTGCCGGTAGTCCTTTTTGCCAGTAAGAAACAGGCCTCTCATTTTGAGGCTGACTATCCCCTACACTTTCGGCTCCCATTGTGACGCTTCCTCCTGCGGACTCTCTTCAGTCTGTTGTGAAAACATCTGTGTCACTTACATTTTGGTTTTGTTGTTGTGAGTTTCAAGGAGGCTAAGAGTGGCTGTATGAGAACGGTGTGCTTTTTAAAGCACAAATACATCCTGTCCTGGACTGATGGATTTTTTGTGTGTGTTTTTGTCTCTCCTTTCTATTTTCAGCAACAGTGGTAACCACTCCTTAGGAATTCGGGACCAAATAGGGCTGATGCTAGATGTTGGCAGTATTTATTTAGTTACTTGATAAGAATTTATGAAGGGCTTGATTTATGTGCAGACCTCTTTTAAGTGAAAATTAAGAAATCAGAAAACAAAGAATTGACTAAAGGAGCATTCAAAATATTTCTATTAAGAATGAGTATAAATATCTTATTGGGACAGTGCTCTTTCAGTATACAAAACACTTTAAAATATATTGTTTCATTTCATCAGTAAGCCTAGAGAAGATGTTTTCTCCACTTTAATGATAAGAATTGAAGCAGAGGATGCTTTTCACCTGACCCTAAATGAGAAAATGAGCGGTCAGAACTGTAAGCCTTTTTGTCTGTAACCTCCTCCTGGCTGCAGAGACATCATTGGCTCTGCCTCTCCCAGGTCCTTTTGTGGCCTTTTGTGGGTCACCTTTTGGATCCTGGCCTGATTTTTGGACTTTGGTGTCTATCTTGACCTCTTTCTGATTTTTATATTCATAACTCCATACTCTGAATAACTTATGGTGGCTTCACAATGGGTGAAGGTTACTGTATTTATTTCTATTCCCAGATGCACCTATTTTTATGCATTAGTGTATCTGAGAGATGCATTAGTGTATCTCATACTTGCTATGGAGTCCATTTCTTTCTGATACTGGGTACTATGAACCTAGGACCAAAGTTCAGGTTTTCTTCCTGACAGCCTTTGAACCTCACTGGTGGTGTGAATTCAGAATGTAAACCCTGGTGAGAATGGTTTATGGGTCAAGTCCTTGAGAGAGACTCCTCTCCTGCCACTTGCTGGGTTGACATATAAATCTCCTTGTCATCCTTATTTAGATGGTGGGTTGATTTCTTTGTGACCTTTTAGTGCCCCAGCTTCCTGGGGAACTGCCCTGCTAAAGCCCCAATTTTAAATGCTTTTGCTTTCTTAGTGGTTACATAAAATAATGTGCATGTTGTGATCAGTGACTTAATAGATGTGATAAAATATGGTTATGTCTGGTGAGTTGCTCCTCACCTCTCCCAGTGTTACTAGCTTAGCACTTGTTGGCTACAGGGAAACAAGTGGGTCTTTCTGGGCACCCTTCCCTCAGGTGAATGTTGGGCTTCTTTACCTGCTAAGACAAAGGCCGGAGTGATTCCACATTCACCCTTTCCCCAGCCGCAGTGGCTGATGCCTAGCTTGTTTTTTTGTTGGTTGCACACATGTAGCAGAAATACAATGTTAATAAATATTTCTGCATGTAATGGAGAAACAAGCTGTTAAAATAGTCACTTGCCATCTGCTCAGATGAGTTACCAGGAAAAGCAGTGACATTTTCTGATTCAGTAGCTTAACTATTTTCCAGCCTCCTGGAAGGCACATCATATGCAAACACATTATAAATATCCAAGTGTATATCCTAAGAGAAAGACATTGGTCTCTGAAGCAAATATATATAACAAGTGATACCTCATTCTCAATTCTCCACTTGAAGACCAAAAACAGCTCAATTCCATAGCCTTACAGTTGTAATCTGTTGTGGAAACATGAGGGGATAATAATACTTAAAAATAATACTTATAGCTGGAGAATGAATATAATGAAGTGGAGGGGAAAATTAGACTAATAGCTTCTTGGTCAGTGATTCAGGGAGAGGAAAGTGGCAGTAATATAGTTGGCAACAATAACTTACTGAGGGCCCATGTGTCAGGCACTTTACAAGGCATTTTGCATACATTAACTCATCTGTAAATGGAATCTGAGTGCTTAGTTTAAGAACAAAGGAATAATGAGAAGAATAAAAGATAATAAAAGTATAGATGTGGTTCAGATGTGAGAGAGAAGTGAGAGAGACTACAGAAAACTTAGTCAAAATCTGTTTGTTTGCCAGGTGTGGTCATGCATGCCTGTAATCCTAGCACCCTGGGAAGCTGAGCCAGGAGGAGTATCAAAAGTTCGAGCCCAGCCCAGGCAACTTAGTGACTGAGCAAGGCCCTTTCTCAAAAGAAAAGAATTTTAAAAAAAGGAATGGGAGTGTAACATGCCCAGTGAGAAGGCCCTAGGTTCAAACCCTAATACCACTCCCTCCATAAAAAAAATCTTATTGTTGAAGATCAAGAAAATGACAAAGTGAAGCATTACTGGTTGATAGGCAGAAATGTCTTGGTATAAAGAGTTGTAGGAATGAAATGTATGCTTTGTTGTTGTTGTTATTTCTGTTCAGTGTTCAATGTTTTGCACCACACCCATCTACAAATATATCTGCTTTTGAGACAAAGAGCATGAACTTACAAGTTGAGTTGGAAGTAGATCAGATACGCAGTCTGTGCTCAGCAAACAATAATCAATAACAATAACAATAATCTGTGCAAGTTAAGGGACCCACGGAGATGGAATACTGTATGGACTCATCAGCATCCAAGACTTTCAGGGCTTCCCTCTAGATGACCTTACCTGGAGAACGGTCTCCACAGTATCTCAGCCCAGGATTCATGACTTCCTTCCTCTCAGTGAGGACCAGCAGCCATCCCTTCAGGCTCAGTCCTCCCACACTCTTTGAGGCTGTTGGCCTCACCTCCATTGCAGGCCTCCCTCTCCAGGCCATTCCTACTCTACCCACTGAAATAGAACAACCTCTGAGGGTTCCCTTGTTTCCTCCTTTGAGCAAGTCATCTTCCTCATTTTAGCCAGCGTAGTAATTTCTAAAAAGTAACCCAATCCTGAGCTTAAGAATCTTTCAGTGACTCTTTATGCTTTCAAAATCAAATTCAAACTCCGTAGATGGGGATACAAAGCCCTTGTATATTTAATTTCCTCTGCCTCCCTTATACACACCTCAACCTGTGGTCTCTGCTCTGCTCCTGTCTTTGAAGACTGCTTCCTCCCCCCAGGGCCAGCTTACTCATCTTTAAGGCTCACTTCAGGGGTCCTGTCCTTGCTTGATCCTTCCCCACATCCTGGGCCTTGGTTCTCTACTGCACCTCTGTGGTTCAGGAGCTTTTCAGCTCACACCAGTAGGGCAAGTACTTAACACAGTTCAATTGCAGTGTGTCTAGTCACGTCCTTCTCATCCCTCAGAGCTCCATGAGTACAAAGGCTCTATCATTACTTGTGTCTCCCTAGCCTAGGGTGTGCACCCTGTGTAGAACTAAACAATCACTTAATAAAAGTTTGAATGAAAAGGAAGTGATATTTGACTCTCAATTTAAATATGATTTGGTGTTGGTAGATAGTAGCAGTAATCTTCTGTTGAAGCCAGAGTTCATATTTTCTTTTCTTTTTTTTTGGTACCAGGGATTGAACTAGGGTCCTTGCTCTTGTGGGGCAGGCAGCGGCACCACTGAGCTAAATCCCTGGCCCTCGTATTTTCTTTTAATGTCAGATATTGGCAGTCAGCTTTTCTAGGCTTTCTTGGCCAAAAATATTACTGAAATTTTAAGATCTGGGATGATACATCTAGGCCATGTAATTATCTGTCTTGATAATTAGGCTCCACCTTGGGGCCCTAAGAGAAGAGGTTAAAGGAATAAAAGGTTTAGTAATTATGTTGTTAATCTTAAAATGAAAGTTGAATGGAAAGTACTTTTAAAAACTGGTTAGAGAAGATAATTATTTGAGAGCATGGAGAGGGTAATTTTTTAATTACTGTAACTGGTGCAGTTGGAGGTTTCACGCAAAATAAAACAGCTTGTAGTTTTTGTTTTTTACAACTTCTGTCATATGCAGGTTTAGCAACCTTCAAGGCACAAGGCTAGGCCTACCTTTTGATGGGACTTTTAAAATTAATTGCATAGCTGCAACTTGGCTGCTGTGTAAGGAGGGGGCGGGCCATGTCCATTTCAGTGACCCTCTGGAGGATTTCTAATTGACTTTGGGAAAGTGGCGCCTCATCTGAGAGGGAATGTGGGCGTTTAGCAAAGCACAAAGGCAGAGGAAGCACAGCTCTTTCCTTCACACCTCAGGAGATGTTACTATTTTGTGCCCAGTCTCGGTTTTCCACATCACACTTTTTGTGTCCCGTAAGGTTATGGGGTAAAACTTTTCATGGACTGTTAATAAATCCACAACCCTTTTTATGCTGTTCAGGTTATTTCCAGTAGCACTAGTTCTTCTTACAGGACTCCTACTTAATGAAGTCTGTTTATCTGTAACACAAAATCCAGATTCCTGAATCTAGGCTTTCAGGCGCTTAAAAAGTCATACTCATTTTCCAGTCTTAATGTTTGAATGTGTATTAGATGCAAGTAAAAAATGCAAGAAAATCTTAGTGCGAATTCCCTTCCACAATAAGGATAATTAATCTTTTCATAAGTGAAGTGCAGAGAGCAGCTTTGAGATTAACTGATTCAGTGGCTTCTGATACCAACAGGTATTGTCTCTCCGCTCTGCCATCCTACAGTTGCTGGTGCATCCTCAGATGGGCTCTTCAGAGAGGCAGAGTGGCAGGAAAAGTAACAGCTGTCACATCCAGGCTGGGCATCTGGTGTTTCTTCTTAAGCATGAGGAAACCTTCCCCAGAAGCATTTCCCAAATTAAGGGCTGTCTCCTAATACCTCATTGACCAGAACTGAGTCACATGTCCTTTCCTAAACCAGCACTGATAAGGGGAATTGGGTTACTATGGTAATCAGCCATTGTGGTCTCCTTGTGATGTCCTGCAAAGCCTAGTGCCTGCCTGTCACCAAAGTTCTTTTCTGCCCCTGCAGACCCTGCACCTCCCAAGTCCTAACTCCCCTTCTGTCTGCTCTATGGATCTCTCCTTGCCAGCTGCTTGCTCTGTCCTTTGGCACTGGTATGAATCTCACACCTTTGCAATAGACTGTAAGGTCTTTCAGGGCATGTCTGTGTTTTTTCTCTGCTTGTGTACTTTTCAGAGGACCCTGACAATATTTGTGCAAAAAGACTAATATAACCTGCAGAAGGAAATGTTCTTACATCCTGTGCACAATAAGATCCTCTGAGTCTAGGCTAGTTCATAAAATAGGATAACAGTGATCTCTTTCCATTATTAGAATATTAAGAATTCCATAATAATGGAATAAGAAAGAGTAAATGTGGCATTCCCAGTTTATTCACATTCTTTCTTTACTTACATTTCCGTTTTATTTCTTTCAAAAATATCATGAACTCATTTTCTGCACAGGACATACAAGCTTTAATTTTTTTAAATTTCGCTGTTTTTTTTCTGAAATTCTCAGGTAAGTGTTTATTCACTAGGATCATTGAGAGGGAGTATTTTTAAAAATATGTCAATATAGGGCCGGGGATTTAGCTCAGTGGTTCTGCTGCCTGCCTCCCAAGAGCAAGGTGTCCTGCGTTTGATCCCTGGTACCAAAAAAAAAAAAAAAAGCCAGTGTAAGTCCCGTTTCAGGACTCAGTGTTGCTTGGCCTGGAGAAGGACCCAATCTATCCATAAAAGTTCCCGAAGCCATTCTGATGTCAGCCTGGTTGAAAGCTCTGGCCTTAGATTTCCATGTATAAAACCCTTCTTGTGTGGAATTGTAAGAATAATTACAAAATTTTCAGTATCTGTGTCCATTCAGTTGTCATATCTGTTTCTCATCATTGGTACATCTGATCATGAAAGATAACTAATAGCTTGTGAGTTTGATAGCTAACTAGCCACCTGCCCCTTTTCTGTTTCCCTTTTGTGGATTGTAAAGATCTCCTTTTTCTTCTCTCCACAGCAATATGAATGATATCATGGAGGCTCAATCAGTTCCCATCTGCAGGGTAGTTATTGCCCAGATCCTGAACATTATTTGTCAGCCTGATGCTTGCTGGGATGCTATTCGGAATACTTTGCACAACCTCCTTAGGTCCAGAGGCCAACTTCCTTCTTGAGCCTTTGAGCAGCAGCTCTAGAGCTTGCTGTCCTTCATCTGGTCCTGTCTTGAGACCTTTGCACCTCTCAGGATGCAGTGTTTCATCTAACACTAGTTTCGTCTTGTTCTATCACCCCACCACACCCCAATCCCTGCAATTTTGCCTTTATTCTACTTCTCCAACAACTCTTTCACTTCAGCTGTATCAAGAAAGCTGTCCTTTTCTCAACCCCATTTTCTCCCTCAATTTTGCTCTTCCCAGGTCTTCTGTTTCCTTTATAGATACTACCAAATATTCTTGTTATCTCTTCACAGTAATGATGTGAAAGCTTTTGTGTGAGCATTTATTGAATGTTCATTATTTTCTCTGGCCTTTCATCGTCTCTAACAATACTTGGCTTAAGAACTGGAGGACAGGGTGGAACTTAGGCAGCCCACTTTGTAGAGTGCACCATTCACGTGGGTGACTAATAATGACTAATATCTGGTGTCATACCTGAGTTTCTTGCAGGAGAGGTTCTTACACTGCAGCAGGTTTCTCAATCCCAAAGTGTTTGTTCAAACACATTGCTGAGCCCTACCCCCATGGGTTTCTGACTCACCAGATCTGGGTGAGGCCTGGGAATTTATGTTCCCTGGTCATGATAATGCTGTTCATCTGGTGATCACAGTTTTAGAAGCACTGTCCTCTTGGACCAAGAAACAACCCATGGACCATTTAACAACCCAAGTTAAATACTTAATATATTTAGAATTTTTTTAGATAAGTGCTTTTCAGATTCTTTCCCTAATAGTAAGTACTCAGAGTTTTTCATGTGATATCCATTATATATCATAGATTTTTAACAGGAACTCTCTAAGTTGGGGCAGATGGAAAATTCCCTTAAGCATGAGAAATGTCAATATTTTTTACAACAGAAATCCAGAAAGCAAGTTTTGGGGTCGATTAAGTGGTAATTAATGCCAATGATGTCACCGGAGACCCTGGGTACTGTGACTCCATCCTTCTGTGCTTGTGTATCCTCAGATTAGCTCTGTGGTAGCAGAATGTCTTTGCAAGTACCAGTTATCACATCCAGATAGATACCCTCTTTCCAGTGTCCTAGCTTATACAGTTTTAGTAACCTTTGGGGATATTGAAGTTCTAAGTGGTCATTGAGACAAGTTAATTTTCTTAGGCATTCTCCATGACTAGCAGTAGTTCACACATTACTTATCCAAGAAGTATACTCTTGAGGTTCTTTCCTCACCTACTCCATAAATATTGAAGCCTTGCATCAGCTTTGTAAACATCTTAATAATTCAGGGTTCATAGAATCTTCGTTCCAAGGTGTGTGTGTGTGTATGTAGGTATGTATGTGTATGTGTGTAAATATATATATATATATATATATATTTTTTTTTTTTTTTTTTTTTTTTTTTTAACCAGGCCAGTAAGAAAGCTACTTCTGTCACTGTCTGGAATTCTGTGGCTAGTCCAATGTGGCAACATGAAACAGCAGATGGGCTCACCATTTGTGTCAGAGGCTAGTTTCAAACAGCAGTCAACTAAATGGGAATAGGCAGTGAGTTCACTGACTTGAGTTCCCTGCATTCCTGCCCCAGGGAGCTAACAAAGCCTGCTGGGCTGAAGCCTCACTTGAACCATACTAGCTACTTCCTACCTTCTTCTCTTCTTATACCTTCTGTGAGGTTTTGTTCACATGGTTATCATCTTGCCTTTCATGATGGAATCTGTAACTTGTCCCCCTCGGCTGGGTCAAGGATATTCTGTTTTAGTTCATAATAACCATATACATAGAATCTCTGATAAATCTGTTTCTTAGGCACGGGGTTACAGTTGGACGGGACACTGGCTCCATAAAGTGTCTCAATGTGTTCTGTCACAGGCAGAATATTTGGCAGATATTGGTTCTTCACTACCAGATTCTGGACAAACCTTGAGTTATCCATTCTTTTGAGGTAGAGTGACTTTTTGTCTTTCATAAACTTGTTAATTTTAATTTCTGCTGAACTAGCACTTGGTTCCTTATAATCATCTTCTATAGATCCCTCTCATCCTCCAATGACTTTAGGTATTGGAGTCTCCTCTTCTGACTCCTCCAGAGTGATTCTTCTCTCTGCCATTGAGTTTCACCTCGTTTCCAGGAACAGACAGGTGAAAGGGACATCAGCCTTGTTCACAGCATACTGGCCATTTACTTCTTTTAACCTAAATCTTCTCAAATTGGATCTAAACACATTCATTTTTATATTTTAATACATTAGCTTAAAGAAAACCAGTGATTTGGAAGCTTTATAAAACGCGTAGTACAAAAACACACACTCTTAATGTAAGTCTTACATTCCTACAGTAACCTCATAAAAACACTCTTAAAAATATGCTTTTCTCCATAAATCTGATGGTAAACACTGCTTCACTCAACAGTTATCTTCAAAGTTGTCATTTTATATTTGCTAGGATTACATTTACCCTATTTCACTTAAACCTTCCCTTTAATTTTCTCTTTCTTATCAGTGGTAATCAGCATATCAAAAGCCTGCTTTCTTCTACCTGTAGATTGGATCTGGGGTGGTTTCCCAAATAGTATTACACCTTTCTGCCCTCTGTGTTTGTCTCAGGCTCTAAATTAGTCTCTTTAGTTTGGGCTGCTCTAACAAAAACCCCATTGGCTGGGTAATTTATAAACAGCATAAATGTATTGCTCACAGTTCTAGAGGCTGGGAAGTCCAAGATAAAAGGATAAACAGATTCAGTATGTGGGAGGGCCTTGCCTGTTCTCAGTGGATAGTGCCTTCTCTGTCCTCACATGGTGGAAAGACAGAGGGGGCCAACCTGCTATCTCAAGCCCTTCTATAAGGGCCAAATCCCATTCGTGAGGATGGAGTCCTTATGACTTCCCATAGATCTTTTTTTTAAAAACAGTACTAGGTGTTGAATCCAGTTCTTTGCATGGAGCTACATCCTCAGTCTCCCTCCCCCTTTACTTAGACAGAGACTTGCTAAGTCACTAAATTGCCCAGGTTGAGTTCAGACTTGTAGTCCTAGTGCCTCACATCTCAGGGTGGGAGGAGAGGCTCAGATCTTCTCTTAATACTGTCGCCTTGGAAGTTAAGTTTTAGTTGGGGTTTTTTTTTTTGGTACCGGGGATCAAACTCTGGACCCTGAACCACCGAGCTAAATCCCCGCCCAGGAAGTTAAGTTTTAGCATATGGATCTCTGAGAGGCAGGGCACAAACTTTCAGACCACATCAGCCTCCCGTATTCCACTGTGCGCAGCCTCTTTTCAGGATAACTCCATATGTGAGTTGGGGACCCAAAAGCCCTCATCTCTAAGCCTTTGCTTCATGGAATTGAAGATGCGTGGCTGCTCAACCTCATCGTGTTTAGGCAGAGGTAGTCATTCTGCATGGAAACTTTTTTTTTTTTTTTTGCCACTGAGGATCGAACTCAGGACCTCGTGCCTGCCGGGCAGGCCCTATACCACTGAGCTAAATCCCTGGCCCAGAAACTTTTTCTTTTTTGAGTACATGTCAGCATTTTAAAACATCTGCCTGTGTTACAATAAAATTTTCAAAAGCAGTGCTAAATTTTAACATCAGTTTTTAACAGACATTGCCAAGAGCCATGTTGATAGAACAAACCAGTTTTCCATTTACCATCAATGAAACTTCAAGCTTGAAAAATGTAGTTCTCTGCTGAGAAGATCCCTTTAATAGGGGAAAATCAGCTGTAAGAAACCAGTGTTCTTATGGAAGTTACAGTGAATGCAGTTACATGTGTACATCATGTTGGAAGGTAGTCCGGGCATGCTCCTTCCTATATGTATACTCTGTCTCCATCAGATAAACAATTGGAAAGTCTTTCGCCTAATTGTTGTTTCCTGTGTGAGAGTCGTTCTTATCAGATGTGTGCTTTGATCATGGAGGTAATGCTCTCTGTTTCTTAGTACCCTGAATACCCTTTCTAGGAGATGCGTTTGTTTTACAGAATGGCTGGGAAGTTCATCTCCATCACCATCAACAACATAGAAGTGGGACTGCTTACAAAATTCAGGATTTATGCTGAGCACTGAGATTCCAAATAATTTTAGGGCACATACATTCCACTTAGGAACTTGGAGCAGAGGCATCCGAGTCCTGACCTTAGGGAGTCTTAGTTTGTGTTGTCGTCAGTGGAGGAATGATTCGGTGATAGTAGTTTCTCCACCTGTCTTTCATTTTATTCCCTTGCCTTTTCTTCTAAAAGGTTTTAGCCTTCTCCTGCCAATTCACCCTAATCTTAATGATCAAGGAAATTCAGATATTTTGTTTTTTAAATAATAATTTCACTGAAGTATAATTCACAAAGCATGCAGTTCACCCATTTAAATTGTACAGTGGTCTTTCGTATATTCACATAATTATACAACCATCATCAGAAATAATATTAGAATATTTCTATCACTCCAGAAAGAAAATTCATACCCATTGGTGGTCATGAGCCCTTTCCTCTCAACCCATTAGCCCTCAGCAGCCCTTAATCTGTGTTCTGTCTCTATGAGTAGACTGTTTTTTTGTTTTTGGTACTGGGGATCAAACTCAGGACCTTGTGCTTGGGAGGCAGGCAGCGGAACTACTGAGCTAAATCCCCGGCCCTAGACTGTTTTTATTAAGGATTTGATATCTACATTCTAGTAGGCAAGTGGTGGCAAACCTATGGCACTTGTGCCCCAGCCAGCTGTGAGGTTCGGCATCACTGGTCTAGAAGGTTGAATTCAGATGATTTGTTGGCATGGATTGCTCACTGGCTTAAAGCTACTCACTCTGATACAACAGGTACTGGAGTTTTACTTCTTTTCTCATTGTGTCTCCTGACTTGTTGGCTCTGTAGCATAATATCATATTCCAAAAGTCTTGGAATAAATAGGTACACAGAAAACCTCACTGTTAAGTGACCCTATTCATGTTTTACAAAGATGATGGGAAGGAACAGCCTTTCTCTTTCAGGGTCACATTAGAAAGTGCAATTTGCTTATCTACTCTAATCTTGAGAAATAGATGTTGCTCTCATAGCAGCTTTTCTAAATTGATTGGCACTTGATCAAATAACTGCAAAGAGAAGAGTGGAGCTTAGCTGACAGACCTGGTTTTGCATAGGTATTTGGTTTCACTGATCTTGGTAGCACATAAGCTTACTTTTGTAAATTTTCTACCCAGAATTTTTTATTCTTTCTTTTTCTTTCTGGTACCTGGGATCGAACTCAGGACCTTGCACTTGCACAGCAGGCGGTGAAACCACTCAGCTAAATTCCCGGCCCAAGAATTTTTGATTCTAAGACACACTCAGTCCCCAGAACTTAGAGAGAGTTCACATTTTTCTGATTACCAGCTGGTAAGACTTCTCCATCTTTGTGGGAGAAATATTTAAGCCAGACAAGAACTTTTGGGGTGGGCAGTTATTACTGGAAATGTTTGTTAATTTCTAGAGGCAAATTAATTTCTGTCTGTGTCCTTATAGTAAGTAGGTGCCTGTCCCTCTTTTATTTTTACTACATCAGGTTAGCTTGTACCATAAATGGAAGGAAGTTAGTGCCGCCTTTTGATATTTTGAGAGTTTTATTTTTGTGCCTTTGCTTAGCTGCCATCTCCCTCAGTAAAGCCAGTGTTGAAGTGATGGTGAGGGTAAGTGTCACTGATGGTCCGGAAGATGTTTTTGATGCATGTTATAACTGTGTGAATTTATGTTTTTTCTATTTTATGGCTGTATATTAAATATGTTAGGAACCTTCTTGTAAACAAAACCAAAAAAGAGAAAAACCCTCCTTGGAAACATATAAAAATAGCACAGGCACAGTTTTAAAACATTTTTTATGCATTGGCAAATGATGGTTGTACATATTTTAGAACAAAAGTTTCGAACCAAGGATAGGTCAAGGGTGGAGGTCACACTCTCCCATCTCCATTTTCTTTGAAATCTCCTCCAGACTTTTTTGAGAGGTGTGTGTATAAATCTGCAACCTCTGAGGAAAAAGTCTACAACCTCCATAAGCTTTTCAAAGCTACTGCCTTCAGATATTTTTCAGTGGCTAAATTTTACTGTAATTATTATTTTAAAATCTGCTTTTGGCTATGTAAAAACAACTTTCAGTATTAGTTAACTCTTTAAATGTTTCTTCTGCCGAATAAGATCCATTTTGCAAGACATTGTTCTGTTTAATTTATTGTCCACCCAGAATAATGGTCAGAACTTTAAGGGCCTTCTCACATGAGAATTTTGTTTAAAAGTAAAGAAATTTTGACAGAAATGAACTACTCTTAGCTTTGATTTATTTTGTGTGTGGGAAAGGATGTGTTCTAATGTTGTGTGTGATGCCATTGCAAAGAACACACCTTGCTTTTACCATGATCACCCTGGTTAGTCTAGATGTCATGTCCGTGGTAGGAAGGACCTGGCTTTTTAATCCTAGTAATAGAGGCAGGGGCCTGGCCCTGTGAGTCTGGAGAATAAGCTATCTTGTCTTCCAGGAAAGCAGTTAAAGCACACATTTTTAAATCAATATGGTTACTAAGATTTCAGTCAAGATGACTTGTGGGTGTGTTCTACTTTTTTGAGAGGAAGCATCAGTTTCTGTTAGTCTGGATAAAAAGAGATTGAGGCCGAGGATTTAGCACAGTGGTGCCACGGCCTGCCTCTCAAGCACCTGCTTCTTAAAGGCCCCGAGTTCTGTCACCAGTACCAAAAAAAAGGTGGGAGGATTGAGTTCCACTCTGAAAAACTTTTTTTTTGAGGCAGGGTCTCCCTTTGTAGTTCAGTCTGGTCTTGAACTCGTGATGATCCTCCTGCCTCAGCCTCCAAAGTACTGGGATTACAGGAGTGTACCACCAAGCCGGGCTCCACTCTGAAATACTTAGGAGCTAAAAATTAGGCCTGATGTTAGTAATTAGTAAATACGAGAAGTCACGTTCTTAAGAAATGAAATCCTTAATGCTTAAAAATTAATATTTACCCTCTGGTATACCACAAGAGCAGGTTCAGAAATTAATTTCATGATTTAGCCACAACACTCAAAGATACATTCCAAACAAATGTTTATTGAATGCTTGCCATGTGAGACTATGTTCAGGAATGATAGGAGGTCTTCGCAGGAGAGCAGTCCCCTGGACCTCACAGTTCAGGCCACAGCAGACCTATAAGAAAGTTGCTGTGTCTTGCTGTTTTTTTAAAAATGAATTTTTCTGCATTTGTTTAGGAGACCTATTTGGAAAGTATAGCTATCACGAAGCATCACAAGGAAATAGAAAAAAGTCTTTAAGGATAAATTATAGCACAAGTGTAGATTATCTTTCCGCACTAGAGAGAAAGTTATTCTGGATAACTGAGCTCTCTAGATGGCACAAGGTCTGTCTCTCTAATTCATCTTTTCTTTCCTTCTCTAGTTTCAATAATTTTGTTGTGAAGCTTTCTAAAATTGGTTATATACTTACAGTTTTTTTTTTTTCTTAGTACTAGGAATCCAACTCAGGACCTTGCACTTGCAAGGCAGGCACAATGCCACTGAGCTAAATCCCTAGCCTGACTTACAGACTTTTTAAGACTATGTATTAAACATGTTTGATCTCAGTGATAATTACTGTAATGTGCTGTAGTAACATCTATGCCTGTAGGAACTGTGTATCCTATAGAGCTTTTTTCCCAGCAGTTCTTCTTATTAAATGTGGGGGTTTTTTTTGTTTTTTGGTACCGGGGATCGAACTCAGGTCCTTGCGCTTGTGCAGCAGGCAGTGAAACCACTGAGCTAAATCCTCGGCCCTAAATGTCATTTTTAAAATCATTTCCTTTGCTATAGGAATTTTTACCCTTGCATTGCTATACGTTTCCAAAGCAATGCTCATTCTAAAATAGTCTGATGCAGGCTGGACATGGTGGTGGGAGGAATGACAATCAAAAGACCATATGTAAATTGGCCTAGGAGACCTTCTAATAAGTTAAATTCATAGGTGCTATGTTTTTTTATTATTTTATTTTCTCATTAGTGTTCCAGTGTTGTGGCGTGACAGCTAAGTTCCAGGTAAGATTTGTCACTGTTGCATAATGCTGTCTTAACAGTGTTTCTTGACATTATAAATAAGAAAAAAATGTTATTTATTATATTTATGCAATGTGAGAAATACACAGCAAAAATTAAATTTAGGAAGACTTTATCACTTTCTGCCTCTTCAGTTTCTTTCTCTGCTTTTCTGTGAAACACAAACAGTCCATTATGACTGCTTACCCTCAGGGAGGTCCCAAACTGATGAGAACCAGGAAGCAAGTATAGCTTTTTAGAGACCATATCTTTTCATTTTGCAAATGTATATTTAATCTAGATTTTAAAAAATTATTCTAGCTTGCCTTACGAGCATAGTCACGAGAAGTTTAATGTAGTTGTTTGCCTCTGCAGCATGAGGGAAAACATTGTGAGCAGGTCTCACTGCAGGTCTCAGTTCACTGCAGTCCAGTGAATTGTTCCAGGCTGTTTTTCCTTTTTTCTCTTTCTCTGTTTTTTTTTGTTTTTTTTTTTGGTACCAGGAATCAAACTTGGGACCTTGCGCTTGCGAGGCAGACAGCGGAACCACTGAGCTAAATCCTTGGCTGTTTTTTCCTTTTTGACTCAGATCAGTGAGCACTAAAGTACTGAACAACCCCAGTTCTTCTGATCCATACATATATATAGCAGAGATGTAATGTATCAGCTCCAGTCTGTAACCCTTTTAGTGGGTAGTTTGGGGAAAGGTTTTCATAGAGATGTTGAATTCCAAGGAAATTCCGTAGAAACCAAAAGAATCTATTTGGTCCAAAATCTATTTGATCTATTACAACCTTCTGCTTTTTCTTAAACATGTAAGTTTTTATTCTTGGCAAGCTTCTAAAACAGAAATTATTATACAGTATATTCAGTAGTTGATGACAATTCTGTAACTACCCAATTTGATTATAACTTCAATTAGAAGCAAGTTTTAACCTAACTCCTACTTAAAGCAATTTTTCTTTTTTATGTTAAACTAGATGAGCCTTTTACTGTTCTCTTTTTTGTAGAGGGGGAAACCCTTCTGCTTTTATGTAGATCTGACACACTGCTAATCTACAATTTAAGATAACCTTTCTGGGTTTTCTTTTCCTTTAAACTGTATTATCTACATAGTAGTAAATTCCCTCCCCCCCCCCATGAGATCTTCTCAGTTTTTTTGGTACCGGGGATTGAACTCAGGCCCTTGTGCTTGCACAGCAGGCAGTGAAACCACTGAGCTAAATCCCCAGCCTTTTCAGTATTTTTTTAAAAAACAATTTGCCTTCTCTGGATCAAGGTGAGAATATAGACACAGAAATAAAAATGTACCAGTTCCTTTTCTTATGTATTGTATCCACTCATTCAAAATACAATTTTTAATGAGATTAATTAAAAAATGTTTTCATAGCTGTGAGCCTGGTGGCACATAGCCATAATCTGAGCACTTGGGAGGCTGAATCAAGAGGATGACAAATTTGAGGCCAGCCTAGGCAATATAGTGAATTCAGGCTAGCATGAACTACACAGTGAGACTCTGCTTCACAAACAAATAAGTAAAATAAAAATAATTTTGAGTACTGGCTGTCCTAGTCTGTGAGCGCTGGGTACGGGCGAAACTGAGATGATGTAATCATTGTACTTGGAAAGCTTAACAGCGAGTGGGAAGGGCCATGCATTAGGATCAGAAGTACAGCATGGCGAGTACTGTACACACCAAGCAGATCTCCCTTCTCTGGGCTTCAGTTTCTTAACCAGTTTCAAGGGAAAGAACCTTGCAAAGTTGTTTTAAAGCTTAAAACAATGTGTGTGAAAACGCTGAAGACGTGTATGTTGTTGTGTTTAATTTAAAATAGAAGCTTAGGAGAACTGTTATCTCAAAACCATGTAGACAGTCCATTAGCCTGGTTAAAGTGAAGGAAACTGCGCCGTCCCAGGAGAGTGGTTAAGACTGTATCCATAGGAGCTCCTCATTCCACAGTTACTGTTTGTTGGCATTTATACTAGGTAGTGGTGACATTGGGAGCAGCATAGTTTCATTTGAAATCACACATTATTGGCGTTCACAGTATGTTTTTACTCTGTCTCACTAATAAGAATGTGTTGCATCACATGGCCTAGAGATACACATAATATGCTTGTCTTACTGTTGGTTTCTAGAGTATCCTTCTAGGAGTCACCAAATTTTTTTAATTATTACTCACCTCTATGTTCCTTTTTATCTCTTAATTCTTCAAAAGTAGGTAAATCACATGCCCCAATTTGCTCGGAATAGTCCTAGTTTACACCTATTGTCCAGTATTGCTTCTATTTCACATTTCAGTTCTCTAAAAATCACCCCAATTTGGACCTTTAGTGATCCTGGTCACCCTGGCTCAAGGCATAGAAGAAAATTAAAGGATGAACCAGCAAATTAGTGGAATTATAAAAGATCTGTGATAGCAGACTTAGCACTAAACTGATTTACAAAGTCTGGATCTGGTCTAGTAATATCCCAGAATGCAACTTACAGATTTAAGTCGGTAGTGTCCAACTATAGTTACATATCACAGTGGGCTTCCTTTGACTTAAAACTAAAGCATGAGTTTTTTCCTCCTGGCGCAGACCAGTAGCTTTGACACCTTGAGCAGTTTTCACTCTGGCATGGCTTGTTTGCAGCTTGAAAGCCAGCATTCCTTCTGAAAGCCTGACAAGGTTTGCATTCAGTGTGAGCATGTGCATTAAGACTGTATTGATCCCTCTCTGAACGTAGTCCACACCTGTCTGTCAGTCAGCCAACCAAGAGGATCTGTCGCCCGCTCCCCAGCTCCCTCAGCTCCTTGGAATGAGCCAAGGGGACAGAGGGGATGCATTCGGAGGGATGGGCCTGTGTTGCAGCATGCCTGCTACCTACCTCCTGCCCCCAGAATGGAAGGCAAGACTGAAAAGGTCCAGAAGCTTAAACAGAAAATTCTACAGTCCTATATTTTTCACACCAAAGGGGAAAGGTGCACTTTGTCTGGCTGCTTGCAATCCTCAGTATAAAGTAATGAAATTGTCCCTTGCTGTTGGCATTAATACAAAATTTATATAAAGGCCAAAGGGATACTTTACTCTTTTATTACATGTACTCTCAGCCTTTAAATTGCAGGGCAGTTTGAAAAAAGTTCAGGGCAAGTTATGCTTGGTTAAAATCAAATGCATAATTCTCCCTTCTCTGTTGACAGCTATATTGGAGTTTAGGGTTGATCTCTGTGCTTATGTGCCCTAAAGAAATGTGAATAAAGAAAAAAAATACCAATGAAATGGGACATTTTTACTGCTATCCTCATTTTACTCTCCAGCAAGGGAAAAATGGTATAAAGATGTCTGTTAAAATAGTGATTCTTGGGCCAGGGATTTAGCTCAGTGGTTCTGCTGCCAGCCTGCCTCACAAGCACAAGGACCCGAGTTCCATCCCCAGTACCAAAAAAAAAAAAAAGTGATTCTCACCCATTAGTGTGGGGCTCATAGTG
>NW_004624736.1:5369751-5379873 GCF_000247695.1 Heterocephalus glaber
AAACAGACAAATGGATGAGCAGATGGGTCGAAGGAGTGAGGAAGGAGAAGAAAGGTGCATTTCCAGTTAGGTCCGCTGATGATAATGATTCTGCTGGTCCAAGGACCATCCTTTGAGAATCACTGAAATAGACCAGTAACTTTCAAGCATAGCAATTGGAATCTCCTAGGGGAGCATTAAAAAAATACTTGTGTTTGAGTTTCACTCCCAGAAGGTAATTTGCCTGATGCAGCCTGGAGAGTAATTCCAAAGATCAGCCACAGTTGGAAGCTGAAGGCCTCGTGCAGAAAGGGGCAAGCCAGCAGTTATGACACTTGGTGTGTATGATCTGCTGGGGAGCTTGTTAGAATGCAGATTCTGATTCCACAGCCTGGGGTAGGTGGGGCCCACAATTCTGCTTGTTAACAAGTTAGTAATGCTATTTCTTTTGGCAGAAGGTCCACATCCACTGGCAAGGGGGTTAAAAAGTGTTAATAAGCCTGTGTACATACCTGTCAGCACTTCTGTTGTATTAAGTTTTAAAACAGTATAGAACAAAAAAAAAAGTAACTACAATGAGATTTCAACACCTTAAATTAGAAATAAAAGCTATTTTACCATTCATGAGCATTTATCTTCTTTGATGGTAGAAATTTTTGTTTTGGCTTCCTACCCATTTACTCACAGTTTTAAAAATGTCAATTAATTTTGTGTTAGTATGATACACATATACTAATAGGCCTTTCTCCCTATAACTGGATCTCAAGATTTGCTGTTTTTCTGAGTTTGGGGATCTTGCCTTCTGACCTTGCCCTTATCCCAGACCTGGCCTGTTGGATGTTACTGCCCTGGAGGTCAAATGCTCTGTAGTGCTGCAGGGCCCTCCTTTCAGGAGTGAATGAATGGCTCCTACCCTTCGGCCTGTCAGATTGCCCACTCTGGAGAGCTGGGCTTCTTGAGACATGGTTGCATCCTGTTTCTGGCAGGAGCCCAATTTCAGCAGCCTGGGTGAGAGTTGAATCTTTTTCTCTGGCAGGTCTCATCTTCTGGCACTTTTCCTGTTGTGCTGGAGTGGAGACATTGCCATGAGAGCCTTTGAGACAGGGGAAAGGAAGAGGCAGGGCCTCAGTGGGGAGGAAGGGGTTTGAGTTGCAGCTGTGGAGTCTGCTTCCTTGCCCTGTTGCATTTCCCTAGCTGAACACAGCAGACGTAGTTGGTGGCCTTTGAATTGGACCTTAAGAGGATGATCTTTTGAAATTGGCAAGGATGTCCCAGTGGCCCTCTCTCTGCTGAGCAGGGGACAGGGACTCTTCTGAGCATGGCCTGTCATTGTTCAGAATGACTTCATACTGCTATTCTCCAAAGCATCGCTGAGCATGATGGGAGCCAGGAAGAAAGAGTTTTTAGTGAGTCGTGTTCTCATTCATATTTTCTCCCTAAACTCCATCTGTCTGTCACTGCCCCCCGCCCCCTTACTATGCATTGAACTCGGGGCCTTTACATTGAGTTACATCCCCTGTCCTCCTTTTCTTTGGAGACAGGGTCTTACTAAGTTGTTAGGTTGCCCAGGCTGAGACCAAAGTTGCAGGCCTCGCCCTCCCAGAGTGATGGGACCGTAGGCATGTGCCATCATATCTACCTAGTCATTTCCCATTTGTATGGTGGGTCCTCCATCTCTCCCTTAGTTCTACCCTGTGCCGTGGTACTTGCCTGCTTAGCTTGGGTGGACTGTTGCCCGCAGACTCTTAAAGAACCCTGAGAGCACTGTGCTTTCCCCCAGGGAAACCCATGACAATAAAAGAGGAGAGAATGTTCTGACTGCCCTGCATTCAAAAGGAAAAAGCTTAAGTGAGATTCATTTCACTTAAAGGAATGCATCATTCAAGATTTGCTGAGCTGTTTGTAGGGCTTGGGGAAGGCCGCTGAACCTGGGGTGTGCCTGGGCGCAGTGCACACTGGCCTGCCCTCTTTTATTGTGTTAAAATAACACGGAAATCTACTCACTTAATTTTTAAAAAGGTACATTGCAATACTGTACTTGTTAACTATATACATATTGTTGTATAACAGATCTCTCAAATCTCTTTCATCTCCAATATCCTTTTCTCATTTTGGAGGAAACTGCACATATCAAATGACTCCCTATTTCTCCTCCCTCCAACCCCTGGCACTAGTATTCTGGTTTCTGTTGCTGTGAGCCTGATTACTTTAGATACCCCATGTAAAGGGAATGTCATTCAGTATTTGGCTTTTGTGATTAGGTTATTTTCACTTAGCATAAGGTCTTCAAGGTTTATCCATGTTGTTTAGCATAGTTTCTTCACATGTGCATCCTGCCTCTGTGACTGTCCGGAAGCTGGGTACTGTCTCTTCCTATGCTTAGTCCACATTTCCTCTACTCATCTGTCAGTGGACATTTAGGTGCATCTACATGTTGACTTCTGAATAATTCTAACGAAAATGGAGATATGACTACCTTTTCAAGTTTTTGTTTCAGTTCCTTAGATATATATCCAGAAATGGGATTGCTGGATCATGTAGAAGCACCGTTTTTCATTATAGAGAAACTCCCATGCTGTTTCCTACACAGCACCACCATTTTACAAACCCATAAGCAGCCTACAAGCCTTCCAGTTTCTCCACAAGTTAGGAACACTTGTTATTCTCTGGGTTTCTGATAGTGGCCATCCTCATGGGTATGAAGTTTTGATTTAGTTCTGCCTTTAAAATCTCTGTATTCAGTCTCTAGTTCTAGCATTTCCACAAGCCATTTTCAGTGGAAGTACATATGCTATTCTGGGAACATAATTTATTTTATTTTATTTTTTATTTTTATTTTTTGGTACCGGGGATCAAACTCGAGTCCTTATGCTTGTGCAGCAGGCGGCGAAACCACTGAGCTAAATCCCTGGCCCATGGGAACATAGTTTATCATTGTGAGAACTTTTGTCAGGGAGTGAATTGCAGATCATCTGGTCTTGGCATTTGACCACCTTTAAATTTATCTTAAATAAGTAGGTACTTGTATGTTCTTGGGAAAACACAAGGAAATCCAGGGAATTTCTGTTTAGCACGGCTGAGCCTTTCTGCTATGAACAGAAGATTAAAAAAAATTTTTTTTTTTGGTACCGGGGATCAAACTCGGGTTCTTGCGCTTGCGAAGCAGGCGGCAAAACCACTGAGCTAAATCCCTGGCCCAAAAAAATTTTTAAATGAAATTGAAGCGTGGGTTATGTCTTCAAGGTGAAATCCTCTCAGTGAGATCTTAGTAACCCACTCTTGGGATATATCATTTTTGAGGGATATATGGCTCAAAAAAACCAAAAGCAGAGTCCATTTGTTTATCACTCTAGTATCTAAAACTGTTACATGCACACAGTTCAAGCATTTTTTAACAAATAACTGAATGAAACAAAATCAGACTTCCTGAGGAGTATTTTCTAAATTACGGGGTATCGTTTTCCTAAAATCAGAGAATAATCCTGGCTTTTGGAATCACAGAACTTGGTTTTTTTCCCCAGTTAATCTATCTTTTAAGGCAGGAGTTTTGAGAACCTTTGTGATATGGCAGAGTCACCACCTACGAGGTTGTTAATGCATCAGTTTTCATTAAATATTCAGGAAGCCCCATGGGTCTCAGACACCCAGTTGTAGCAGAGCTAGTGCGGGACTCAGGAAAAATTTGCAGGCTCCGCTAACCTTACGCACACCTGGGAAAGATTGCAGTGTCCTTTCCTGATGTAGCATGGATGTGCATGAGCCGCTGGGATCTGCAAGAGGGCGGGACTCTCCCAGGCCCACTTCGGGGCACAAGGAGGCAAATTTTATTCTGGGAACTCTTCAAGTAAGGCTAAAAAAAAAAAAAGAGAGAGATGAGTGAGGAATCGGCTTTTAGCTCAGCTAATCTATTAAGCACACAGTCAACCTAAATTCTCTTCGGTCTCGTTTCCTTATTTTGGAGGAGAGGTTGGTTGGGTACCTCCTGTGTTCATTTCTACGTCCTAAGTGTCAAAACCAGACCCTGGCACACAATGCACATTCATTCATTTTGTGAACAAATTAACAAATATCACTGCTTCTGTTTTCTCTTTATTGTCTGCATTTTAAAATTTATTGTGATGATATAAATACCTCCTCTAATTTCTTAACTATGTTACTCCAAGGAATAAAATCGTAAATATAGCTGTTCGGACATAGTATACAGTTTTTCCTAATAGAAAAATCAGTGTTTTTTCCTACATTAGAAATGAAAACAATATTCAGGTAAGATTTTAATTTAGATCTTGATCCAAACTTGAGATTTCCTACCAAGTATTAGCCTACCAATCCCAAGGAAATTATCCGCTGTATTTGAAGAGGCCAAACACGGTTGGGTCATATTAGGTAATTTGGTGACAAAACAACCAAAAGGTGGTCCACACTCTCCCCGCCCTCATCACAGTAGGAGCCAGCATTGAAGATCGCTAGAAGGTAACCAGATAATGAACTGTGGCCAGACTCTACCTTCCAACATACATTTATCGGCTACTTTTAATTAAGTTGTTGACTGCCTTTGCATTGTGGTCTACAGCAGTATGTGGACAATCATACTGGATGTATAATAAATTAGACAAGTTTTTGGATGCTTGCTTGCTTGAAAGATTCACTGATTTGAAGAAATAAATGAGCTCTGCCTTTTTTGTGAGTCTATTTGTGTGTTGTGCTGGGGACTGAACCCATGCTAGGCAATTGCTGTGCCACTGAGCTGCATCCACAGTGGCTCTGAGTTTTTTTACTGGGGTATAGATATCTATGTGTCTTCCATTTGGTTTTTTTTTGTATTCTCCTTCCTTTAGGTTCCTCTGTAGCACCAGTTTCCTTAAGTCATCTTTGTCCCAGGTGGTTGGCTTCCTTTATGACTGAACCCCCATGAACAAACCATGCTCCTGTCCCAGAAGCTACTTGCTGTGCACTGTTCTTGGCTCTTGTCTTTGCATGGGGCAGTCCTCTTTGCTAGAACAGTGGTGGCAAACCTATGGCACGCATGCCTCACCCAGCTCTGTGTTATAATTGAAAGCTCTAGAAGTTTCACCATCACTACCCTTGAGTGTTGTTCTGTCTTTTCTGTTTGTTTGGTTAGTTGGTTGGGTTTTTTTGTTTTGTTTTGTTTTTGAGACCAGGTCTTAGGGACTTGCTATGTGGTTTATGCTGATCTTGACTCACCCTGTAATCCAGGCTGGCCTCAAACTCAAGACAATCCTCCTTCCTCAGCCTCCCAAGTGCGGGGATTATAGGCATGTGCCACCATGCCCAGCCATTTTGCCTTTCTGCCCATGGAAAATACTTGCTCATTCTTCAAGACCTGAACCAACTGATCTGTTGTTAGGAATGCATTTTTCTGGCCACTGCCACCCTTTTGAGACAAAGTAAGACATCTTTACTATAGATCAAATGGTTTGTACACTGCTTTTCTAATGCTTTCTCCATTAATTGAATCTGTGTGTTCTTCCAGCATGAATTTGTGACTGGGTAGGTATGGTACCACCCTTAGTCTATATTATGCCTCCAGAAGAGAAGCAAAATCGTTTCTAGTGCCAAATCCTAGGATGCTGTAGGGCAATTAATTAAAATAGTCACACAGTCACATAAAAATATTGAAAAGAAATTGTCTCCAGTTCTAACAATGTTTATGTTAAGATTACCGGATTGAAGTTTTTAGGCTAAAGTAATTACATGACTTTCTTCATTTTATTGTTAAGTAAAAAAGTATGACACCAAAAAGAAATTTTATAACTTTCACTCAAAACTTTTGATTTTTCTTTTGTAATTGTCATTTTGAGGAACAAAGTTCCTATTCCAATTATAATACTTTCCTTTTATCCATTTCTGAAACTCCTGTTTTTCCATTTAGAGCTTTATACCTGGCCTCAGTGATCAGAGGGGTTTTTTTTTCCCACTAAGAAAGTGTTTCAGCTCATCAAATGACACTCATACGAAGTCTAAGGAATAGTACTGCTGATGAAGCCGATACAGTGTGCAGTCTAGGACAGAGTGATGGCCAAGTCCTGAAAGACATTTCCTGTGTGTCAGAAAAGTATCCCCTTGGGCTTTCAAACATGTGGTCCCGAAGAACAAGGTTGTAAATACAGTTCTGAGACTTCGTCTAAAAGGGCTTTGAGCAAGGCAGTCTTACTGTAAGCATCTGGATCTCTACAGTGACCACCGTGTTCTCCCTTGTTAAAAGTGTTCTCCCTTGTTAAAAGTGTTCTCCCTCCAATCACATCACCACAGGTCAGGAGCATGAATGCCAGAGCTGAGTTGCTTAGCTTTAAGTGTTAGCTCTAGCTGTGTGATGGGGCAAATTTTTAGGCTTTCTGTGCCTCAGTTTCCAATTGTTAAAATGGGAGAAGGGGATGTTAGTATTTGCAAAATTGTTGTGAGGTTTAAACAAGGTAATAACTGTTAAGTCCCTAGATCGTAGTATAATTTTATCAATTCTAAGATGCACATTTTTTAGATTTCAACACTTGTGAAATGAGAATGTGTCTCGAGTTGATGTTTGTTTTGTTTTTTGGTGCTAAGGATTGAACCTAGGGCTTCATACATGCTAATCACTGCTCTACTATCAAGCTGCACCCCGGCCCCAATGTAATTTTTAATAATCATTTCATCATCATTTAATGGGTGATATATTTTTTAAATCAATGGTATTTAAAATAATGGTGCTCCTGGGCCGGGGATTTAGCTCAGTGGTTCCGTCGCCTGCCTCGCAAGCGCCAGGTCCCGAGTTCGATCACCGGTACCAAAAATAAAATGAATAAATAAATAATAATAATAATAATAATGGTGCTCCTGAGAGTCAGTGATGTTTTAGATTTCAGTAACTAATCATAAATGGTCAGTTAATGTCAGTTGCCGTCAGCATTATCCTCAGCGTGATCGTCATTGTTCTCACGGTTCCAACTCATATGTGGCATTTGATTGTTCACAGTGGTAGAGTACATACCAAATCTCAGTTTTGAAAATTGCTTTCACTGGTGTGTTCTTAGAAACAGTCTAGTGAGCCGTTTTTCACAGTTTGTTTCATTTTAGCAAATGTAAACTGTGGGAGAGTTCATGCAAAGTTTATATTATTCACTCTATCATTCTTGGGGAGCTACTAAAATGTTCTTCAACATTCAGTCTCTTGAAATAAACAGAGAAGACATTCGTTATTTTTCTAAATCCATTGAAAGAAGAGCTGCTTTTTCTTAGGTAGCAGAACTAAGCCACCATTATACCACTAAAGATTTACTGGTTTGCACTTTGCTCCAAGAGAGAGAAGAAGCAGTTTATTGATCTAGAACAAAGGAATGAACTGTGGCCAAACTTTTTCTGGTTCATACAATGCACTGACATAAGAATCTGCATATCATTAAGAAGAACAAGTCCCCACAATTTGAGGCCACCTGTCAGACATGAACAATAACTGGGAGAAATCGATGCACAATGCACAACTGTTCTCTTCACACTGAGACTGCCAGCATCCTGACCCAGTGATGGTGTCTTCTTATTTTACAAGTTCTGTGCTTGTAGTGACTAATTTTAGGCTTCCTCCTCCTTTTGATTTTGTTGCTTAGCTCTGGGGAGGATAGGACAGACTAATTTGGATCTGAGATAAATATCTTTTGCCTGGTGAAGGAGGTTCAATAACAGGAGCTTACCTAGGAAGATTCTGGGCACATCTCCATCCAGAAAGCTTGACATGTACTTCATTCACCTGTAACGCATGCAGCTTGTCTCTTCTTGCCTTTTGTTTGCCTCCAGAGCTTGAATGGTAGTATTTACAAGCCCCTATGAAGCAAGAGCTCAAACACAGAAGGCTAGCAAGGGGCCGGTAAACAGGGTTTGGGCTTAGGTTATTGTTGTTGGCGTTTAGCAGTATAATTCGTAGAATAATATAAAATCTGGGCTTCATTCCTTTACCTTTCATTTCCTCCTGGTCTAGTCTTCCCAGTTCCCCACAGTGTTTGTAAAACTGCACTTGTCAGACATGGATGGACATTCACTCCTGTTCTTAGAGATAATACTTGTTCTATTCCTGCCTCTTAATTCTGTGAGCTTGGGCTGTACACAAAGATTATTTTGCTGTCCAAGTTCAAGGCCCTGAACCTGAACCAGTGCCCCTGTTCCCTGGAGATGTCAGGTGATTGCTCTTTAGACAGAGATCAGAGCCATCCTGTCCTGGAGTGCTGCCAGCCAAAACTGGGACCAGCCAGTTTAGGGCCTGGTCACTGGGAGTGTGTGAGCCCAGCGCTGGCTGCTGTGAGGGCAAAAGCCTGCAGGAGACCATGCTGGGCAAAGCAGCCTTTTGAGGTGGAAAAAAAAGTGACCTTTCACTGAGCTGCTTCCATAGTAGTTAGCATTAAATTGTGGTACAAACCAATTTCAACAGTGAGGAAAGGTTCACCAGCTCAGCACCAGGTTCTGACCTGTGTGATCAAAGCCTCCAGCCCTTCCCTACCTCTTATATCATCTCCAGGACTGGAGACTGATAGGTTCCTTTTGCATAGCATTTTAAAGTACTGTTTCCTTTCTCTGATGATTTTCAAAGCAGATAAAATCAACATTAACAATATGAGTAGAGAAGTTTCTTTTTAATAATTTTTATTACGAAAGTAATAAAAGAGGGGAACTCATCCATCATTGCTTCACCCAGGGGCCATCTGTTTTAATTAAATGTTTGTATGCATATGTATTTTTAACTAAGTTTGGCTTATGATTTAATTGGTAGCTTCTTTTTAAAATAGTGATACTTAAAATAATGGTGCACTTTAAAGTAGGTGACATTTTAGATTTTAATAGCAGTAAGAGATTGATTCTTAGCTGTTGGCATTATCATCAGTGTGATGGTCATCTTTGTTTTTCTCCATCAGCATACTTTGAGTATTTTACCAGGTTATTTAAGTCTTACATGATTTCAGTGGCCACATTAGAATCCAATATATGCTTGTGTTGTTCATTTAGCATCCTCATGCTACTGGGGTGTCGTGCAGGCTTCTAATTGAAGTTTTAATTTTTCAGCTTGGAATTTATTTAGCTCACTTTCTTCTGGTTTGATGGGTCTAGAGTTAAGGTAGGCATAATAGAAATGGAATATTTCTACGTGTACTATTTGCTTTGTCGGCGTTTTTCCAAAGGAATTTTCAAACAGTAAGTGTTAGAGCAGTATTTTTTTTTCCTAGCTTATATTTTATTTGTTTTAAATTTTGTGGTAACATATCTTGTTATAATAACCTCAGGTAACTTCAAGATGGAAAATGAATATAAAATAAGAATTTTGTGGCCCAAATGGTGTGCCATATCATGTAATTTGAAGTTTATCCAACATGACAGTGGAAGATACTGAAGTTTGTTTATATTTTAAGAGGAGTCTGATCGCATCATACATGTATTTTAGAAAGGTGACTGCGTGGAGGAAAGATGGGGTTGTGGGAAAGACTTGATATCTTAGAAGAATTTGGATGAAGTTGATTTTTTAAAAAATGTGAACATTTGGTGCAAGAACTGCTTTGAAATTACAGTGAATAAATGAAGCTGTTGAACCAACATTTGGAAAGGAGGATAAACTTAAAAACCAAAATAGTTTGGCGGGGGGTGCTATAGAATGACACATTTGAAAACCACCTTCCTGAAGTAGTCAAGCCTGAGTTTTCTGTAAGAGCAGTCTGTTTGGAGACGTTTCAGACCAGGTAGCCCATCCCTGGGCCTGTGCTATGTCTTTGCACTGAGTGGCCAGGTCCCATGAAGCCACTCCTCGGGTCCTCAGTCTGTCAAACACTATTCCAATTTGCTTTCTTTATTAGTAGTCATCTTTGTAAACAGAACTCTTAAGATTTAGTGTTGTACATATTTTTAAATGATCCTTGTTGATGGCACTGTGTTTATTATTTCAGGTTGAATGCCTTTGGGAACTTGATGCATAAAATTTGCATGACTCCTACTTCCTTTCTGGGTCTGTCCTTGGATTCAAGCCAGCATGGCTCACACCACAAAGGTTAACGGCTGTGCCTCAGGTAACTGGGATGGGGAGGGGAGTATGTCTGCTGAAACTAATTTTTATTTCTTTTTTTTTTTATTAAATTCTTTTATTGGTACATTGTAGGTGTACAACACAATTACATT
>NW_004624736.1:5385791-5468309 GCF_000247695.1 Heterocephalus glaber
TTACTTTGCTTATATTAGAGATCTGTATTGTTTAAATAACCTATATTGCTTATGTAAGATTTGAGAGAAATGTGTAGTACAGGTAGAGAAGACATCCTCCTAAGAGATGGGAAAAGACTGGAGATGACACCCTGTGCAAAACAGCATGCCTAGTGCTCCTTCCTGTCTAGAGTTGTCAAACAGATGAATGAATGGGAGCAGTAATCATCTACTTAGAAGTTCTTTCCCAGAGCCGGGATGCAAGGTCCTAGGTCTGCTGGGACCCTTGAACATCAACTGTATATTGGTGGGAGGTGGAATTGGAGCCAGGAGACTTACACAGAGTCTTAGTTTTGATATAGATTAAATATGAAAATACTGTATCTCCCAACCTGTTAGATGTCTGATACACTGAGTTTGTGTTCTCTAAATTCTAAAAATGAATTGTAGGAAAACAGAAGTTAAGAGTAGGAAAATATTTATTGAAAGGATTGCTCTTGAGAGGCAGAAAGGGACCCAAGTGGGTACCCAGGGATCCCACTGTGTAGGGATGTATTTAGAGCAAAACCCATGTGGGTTACAGCTATGGTTAACCAAATAAGGTTACGAGTATAGTCACTTAGGTAATAGTGATCCAGTGGGGGAACAAGTCACGTAACAAGGGTGCATGGAAAGAACAAAGACTTTTTTTTTTTAAAAGGAAGTGATGGTTACCAACTAGGGTGACTGATATCTATGTAGGCTGCATTAGGCATGGTGTGTGTCTTTTTGGGTACTATAGAGGCCTATTCATTTCATTTTTATCTTGAGGTCTGGTCTCTAACAGATGTGTCTCCGGCCACAGTTGTGATGTATTTCACCTTCGACCTGACTCTCGAAGGCCTAGCCCTGTTTGACTGTCTGTTATACTTCTCTCTACTTTGGCTGTCTATATTAGTTGCAGCACTAAGAGTAAAATAGCAGGCAGGTGTATTTCTCCACACATATGACATTGGTAAGTATAGCAACCTGCAGAGATAGGATCAGTGAGAGCACCTGAAGTGTACTTACACATGCTGCGGGAGCTCTAAAGCACTGTAAAGACAGCAGCAGAGAAAGAGGCCCCTGAAGTGGCATGCCCCGCCCCCATGTTCCTGACTTTTGTTCAGCAATCCCAGTTGTCAGCAAGTACTCCTCTGGCAAGAACATTGTAACTTGCCCAAACTCTAGTGCACTGTTTACTCTGGGTCAGCTGCTCTTTTCCTGTACTTTATTTTGTTTATCCTTTCTACTACCCAGCTTTTTGGGACTTTCATAGATTCTGCTTAAGGATTGCTGTCAATCATACAAATATGAATGACAATATCTTAATACTCATCGAATTTGTACTATTTATGGCTTTTCCAACTTGTCCTATACTTCAGTTTTCCTTTGTCCCTGAGTTCTTTTGATCCAGACCTAACTCCTCTTCCTCTTCTCATGTCCTGCCTGCTAGGTCTTGGTATTGAGTTTGAAAGCAAAAGAAAACTCTCTGCTTTATGACTTCCAGGGTACCTGAGTATGAACTGTTACTGCAGATTAAGTGCCTGGACTAGACAAGGGAAGGCTTTTGCTCATTCTAGTCATCATAACCCCAGAAAGCTGTACATAAATCTGTTCAGAGGGTCAGTCGTTCAGTTACTTTATATGCATACTTGTATATACATGTGTATAATGCTCATAGAAAATTTATAAATATAGAAATGTGGCATTATCTTTTTAAAAAATTAAGAATTACTAGTAATATTATCACCCCAATATAAATGATTTATTTATTTTTCAGATGGTTTTAAAATTTTGTATAACTCCATGGTTGAGAAGATGCTTATAAAAAGCATTCTTTGAGTTTTTCTTTTCCCATTTTTGTACTACAAGAGAAATACCCATGCTTTAAAAAATAATAGAAAAATGTATGTTGGTTATAAATACAGTTTTTAAATGTAATTAACATAGAAGCATTTGTAGGCCCCACCAAGATTGATGAGATAGGACTTTATAGCAGCTAATGAGGGCCAGTTACTCATCTTTCCTATGAGAAAAAGATAAATTGTCTGGGATGTTTGAAAGTTTTAAATGTAAAGTAAATTATATGATTTTTTTCATTTTTTAGGGATAAAGTATTATATATGCCTATATTTCCCATAGATGTGCTGGGCCCAAAAAGGGTTCCCTTATACTTCCTCCCCCAAAATCACTGCTTTGGAGTTCATAGAACATGAATAGAAATCCCAGGGAAAGGTGGGGTTAGGACAGTGGCAAAGGAAAGAAAAACTTCATGGTCTTAGGAATAAAACAGAAGCCAAATAAAAGCAGCCAAGAAAAGCACTAAAAAATAAAACTATAGCTTCTCTCAGCTGTAAAACCCAATGACGACTGATCATCTCACACTGGTGCCTTTGTTTAGGGTGTAAACTGGATAAGGAATGATTCACAAGTCCTTTTCAAATCTCACTTTCCCATAGAGACTTTCAGTTAGACTGGATAATGACACTGATTTTAAAGAGCTTGTTAGTACTGTAGTTTATAAATTTTATTGTGATAGATTTCTGACATATAAAAATGTATAAAGGTTGTATGACAAGTACCTGAATGCACACCACTTAGCTTAAGAAGTAAACTGGTACATGTACTAGTGCTAGTACACAACAGATATTATCGAGTACCTACTCTGTGCCAAGCACTGCTTGGTACCAGGGAGATAGCAGTGAACAACACAGGCAAAAATCCCTGTCCTCAAGAATTATACATTCTAGTGGAAGCTGCGATCTCTGGTGTACAGGGTGGCCAGATAAAATAGAGAACATATTTATACCTAAGAAGCATCATTTGTTCACCTGCAGTTCAGAGTTAATTGGATGTTATATTTTAACTGTTAAACTTCGTAGTCTCACTTGTGTAGCCCTTCTGGATTACACCCCCATTCATCCCTTTCCCCCACAATGATATCAACTGTTGGTGCTAATGTTAGTTCTTCTTCACCAGTGCTTCAACTTTCTGTTGACTGGTACAGTTTTGTACTTGTTTTTTTGTTTTTTGTTTTTGGGTTTTTTGGTACCGGGGATTGAACTTGGGTCCTTGTGCTTGCGCGGCAGGCGGTGAAACCTCTGAGCTAAATCCCAGGCCCAGTTTTGTATTTGTTAATTTAAAACATTTCAATTTTTACTAAATAGTATTACTAATAGTACCATACTGTCTTTTGTTAGTGTAACAAAATAGGAAGATCCTAAATTGGTCTTGACCCTTCTCTTACAGCCAGCTAGGAAGTAAGTAGGGATCATTGGTTAGGAAAACGGCTATACTGTATTTCTTCAGGGTAAAGAAAGGAGATAGTTTACTTTTACCCAAGTTCCTGAATCTAATTGATGAACTAGATATGTTAGAGCAAAGTGTGACAGCTCAGTGTTATAGCCAAGTGTTAAACAGCCAAGTGTTATGGCTATCCGAAGGTCTCAAGGTGAAGAAATCTAGCCACATTATGAGAGACGGAGGAAACTTTTACTATGCTGGTGGGGTCCGAGGAGTTCCTACTCCAAAGTCTGAGGAGAGCATGCTCATTGAGGCGGATAGGCAGAGTTAACAGAACATTCTTGAAACCTTAGGTAGATAACATCATGCAGCACAGTTACATTGCTTGAAAAGAACATTTTGATACATTGAGCAGGAACATACCACAGCACAAACAGTTACATTGCTTGAACAGAACATCTTATGGCAAAAACATGGAGGAGGGCTTGGCAACAGACAAAGGCTTGCCCTGTTGTGCATTATTTCCATATCAGATACACTGATTGATACCTCTCTAAATAATAATTAATGTTGTGAAACTTTAATTACAGCTTAGAATTCTTTTAGAAGCCAAATAACAAGTGATGTATTTGTCAGATGAAGATAATAACACCTGTCCTATCTTCTTCACAAGAGAATTGCAAGGGAAAAATAAAACAATAGCTATAAAAACACACATCCCCACACTTGCTGGGAGTTCAACCCAAGGTCTTCACACTGAACTACATCCTCAGACTTTTTTTTAGTGTTTGTTTTCTATTTTGAGACAGGGTCTTGCTAAGTTGCCTAAGGTAGGCTCAAACTTGGTGATCCTTGCCCAGAGTGCTAGAATTATAGGTATGTACCATGAACTCAGTGAAAAATACTTTTTAAAATACAAAGTGCTAGCCCGAGGTCAGTGGCTAGCACCATTGTTTTTGTTCTCGCATCACATCCTGCCAGGTGCTGTAACACAAATGAAAAATCGTGTTACTGTCGCTAAGAGTTAACTGAAATGAATAAGTGACCATTGTGAAGTGACTTTTATGGTCACCATTACCATTTTATTTTTGCTAGTAATTGCCTTTCCCAGTTTATAATAGCTTTTTCCCTTCAGTTTTTTCATATATATGACATTTATTTCAAACATGCACCTTCTTGCTTATTTAAGGCGCCTCCTCAAATATATTAAATTTTTAGTTTATTTGTATTAATATAACATGAATAAAATGATAAGAAAATAGAAAAATCACTCAAAAATACACAGTAGGTCTTATTTTCAATATTTTTCATTCTTGTCAGACGAACAAACATAGTTTTAATAAGTTTTTGTACTTTTTGGTACTCAATCCTTGGCTTTAACCTTCTTTGCACTTTTCCAAGTCTTCATGGAAAATAGTTTTCACATTAATATTTTCAGCTACTGTATAATGCTCCAGTGTGTCTTGCAGTTGCTGCTCTTTTTTGTTTGGATGTTTGAACTGAAAGTCTCCATGCTTTCCTCATTTAGGTAGAACATTAGGCCTAGTCATTAGGCCTAGAACATTGCCTAGTCATTTTTCTCCTCCTTTTTGATTACTTCCTGAGGATAATCTCACAGGAACAGGACAACAGGATGAAAGGGCCCGACTGTTCTTATGGCAGCGTTAGTAACTGTTGTGGGCTTGAATCTTGTTACTTTGGTCAGTTATTAGGATCTAGGTTTTGTCTCTGTGCTGATCTCAGATGAGGTACAAAGGCCACTGATAAGATGAGGTCAATCACACAGCTCCAAAGACTCCTGCAGAGCAGGAGAGCTCCAGGGCTGTGCAGCCCACTTGGTTGAGTAAATATTGTTTCTGGGCAGGAGCATTTCTCAAACAGAACTCTGAGCCCCCTGCAGTGAACCTGACAGTAGGAATTGGGTGCCAACCATGAGTGGCTTGCCCTGACTGGTCTGTCTGGAATCAGCCTGGTGTTTTGAGACCATCTGTAAGGAGAGGCACAGAGAGCAGAGGTGGTAAGTCTTAGACCTGTTATCTGGTTGCCCTTCCCCTAAAGGCAGAGCATGGTGAACTGATTAGGAAAGGCTGCTTTCGTTCCTGGGTGCCTTCTGTGACTTCTAGTGCAGCAGGATTAAGATACGTGTTTTTATTTGTGCTTTGTGTTCTCCCCTAGGTAGTATGGTCTGACTATCAGAAGAGCTGAGAGGGTAAAACAAAGCTGGCTAACAAAAACAGAACTAGAGGGGGCATTTTCATTTTCAGTTGTCCAGCTTCCCTTCCCTACCCACAGATGACAAAACACAACTTGCCAGTTCACACAGCAAGTTACTGACTAGAGTAGAAGCAGGATATGGAGGGACTTTTTCCTTTGTTCAAGGCATTATGGTAACATTAAAAATCAAAAGATCTGATTAACAGGTCAAGGGAAAAGTATGTATTTCAGGAAACTACATAAAATCTGAAAGTAGAATGGTTAAAAAATGCCCTCCTGGGCTGGAGATTTAGCTCAGTGGTTTCGCAGCCTGCTGCGCAAGCGTAAGGACCCAAGTTCGATCCCCGGTAGCAAAAAAAAAAAAAAAAAAAAAAGTCCTCCCTCCTAGACGTTTTGTTCATAGGTTATTTTTTCTTCATGAAGCCACATTAATCTTTTCTAATGTGTGATTTATTGCATCATGCAGTTTCATGGTAGCATTAGATGTGTTTATTATTTAGATTTAACTAAATTGTACATTGTGGCTTTAAATGAAATTCGTATATTGAAGGCTAATTTCACACTGAAGATTATAAATGAAATAATTTTCTTATAGAGATGATCTTGAGATAATTATTTTTTAAGTACAAAGTAGTTACACTTGAATTTTATAACTGTTAAAATGCCAAGACCACTTGTAAATATGAGACCCTGGGTTTCGGAATCTTGCCTTTATAGTTAATCAGAACCCCAGAATTCATGAATCCCTGGAGAGATTTTGAAAGTCCTCCCTCACCAGGACATGTCTGTTTTACAAACTCTCTACTCTTTCAAGCTGTAGCCAGCTTCATCTTGTAAACCTGCCCCAAACCCTGAGCAAGTCATAATGGGTTAACCATCAGATTTCAGACAGGCGATTAGCTCTCCAACTAAGCTGAGAAAGGATGATTTACCTTTTAGCGAGTACCAGCCTATTTGGGTGTAGGAAGCATAGAATCTGAGCTCCTTCTTGTCCAACAACAAAAAAAACTCTTCAGTTGGAGATTCCTGCCCAGATGCACTGTAGGTGCCAACAAGAAAGAAAAAACACAAAATAAAAACCCAGCTCAGAAAGTCACTGTGTTAAGAACTTGAGCTCTTGCTGTTATTCCTAGAGACTGGGTAGTCAATCAGAGGAACAAAACAGCCCTTCACCCTTCCTACAGGATTTGCGTATTGCCACCCCGACTTCCCATTGTGAGTATTGCCATTTATTTCTGATTATGCACTTCCCCTCTTTCTTGAAGGAGTTGGGTGGGCTAGCTGAAGCCATCAAAAGTCAGCTCATTTGCTTCCTTTTCCAGTTTTCCTTTTTCCTGTGTCTTGGATAATTTCAGCTTATTGCCTTTGGGCAGTTTCTGAGAAAGGTTTGTATAGGCTTGGAGAAAAAGGAGTTACTAAAGCTCCTAGTTTCTGCTTTTGCATCCTTTTTTGTAAAAGGCTGTTTGATTTGATCTGGCATGAAAAATGTTAGCATAGTTCTCAGATTCACAGAAGCAATATAAATTCTTACTCTGTTCTGACAGTTTTTAAAAATAATATTAAGTAGACTTCTTTAAAACCTCAGGATGCAACCAGGAAATCAGATTTTATGAGATTCATTCAAACTTGTACAAAATTCTTAGTACAAATAAAATTGGACTAAAAATTATTTTCTTTTGCCTTTTTGGCTTCTCTGATGGATATATTTGGAGTGAGTTGTTAACTGATTTACTCATTTCCATATGCTTTTGGAAAAATATATTCATGTTTACAGGTCAAGTTGGGTTCTGCTTTTGGGCTGCAGTTCTTTATAAAGCCTGAAAACAGAAGAAGTTTAAAAATAAGTGGCCCATTTGTACATATAGCATTAGTCATCTCAGTGGGTAGTTCCATACAGACAAATGATCTCACCACTTAAAAATAAGTATGTTGCTATTCTGAAGATTTTTTTTAAATATAGTGACCAGATTTCTCATCTTAGCAGCTCTCAGAACACGCCATAGCTCAAGTTCAGATAAAGTAATACTCTCTAATTTTTTTTTTTTTTTTTTGGTACCGGGGATTGAACTCTGGTCCTTGCCACTTGTGCAGCAGGCGGCGAAACCACTGAGCTAAATGCCCGGCCCATACTCTCTAATATTGAGGAGGCCTTTGTGATCAGTAGAGAGACTGTAGAGCTATGAATGCGCCAGAGAGCTCTGCCAAGGAACAAGTTGTTGGTTTTGTGATATTGTTCTCCATCTCTTTGGCAAGCCCAATTTGAGCCATCCTTCCACATCTTTCCCAGTGGAATCAGAGGTTGTGGCCCCGAATACAGTTGTACTATATAAACTTTTATTGGAAGGAGATGGGAGTAACTATTTATGGAAGCGGTTTGGTAGTATAGTCACAATTCCTTGTTTGTGATTTTATTTAATTGGAAAAAGTTTTCTCTCCAAAAGATCTCTATATTTTGTACATGATCTTTTAAAGGTAGAATTGGGTTTCTCTGAATTTATTCTCACATTTGTTTTAGTTGCTAAATCCCATCAGCTTTGCAAAAAATTTTGTGAAAATATTAATTCGCTCATATTGCCCAACTTTCCCGGCACTGCCCTCTTTTCTTGGTATCGTTTCCCCTTGCGTCAACTGTCCATCAAGCGAAGAATTTGTGTTTCTATAAGGCAGGTATATTTAAGAGTTTGCAGCAAGAGTAAGGAAGACTGTTCCAAACTAGAAATACAACTGGGAGAGATAATGGTGTATTTCTAGTGCTTCATAAGTCCAGTGCTTAATAACTTTGTAACCATAATCATGTGCATCAGCTCCTTTGCTCTAACTGAAATCCAAAGAAGTTCTCTCTTCCTCTGCTTTCGTTATCTCCCTCATCCAAGTTCAATACCAATCAAGGTACAGCTTCTTGCTCTCTTTTCCCTCTAAATTTTGGATTGATTGGCTGAGGTGCTTTATTCATATCAGGGACGTACCATGGACATGTTTTTGGAATGGCCTATTTGGTGTGCTCCCCTCCAGCTGTGAGGACAGAGACTGGTTTGTCTTTCTATGGCCTGGCAGAGGAGGCAGAAGTACCTGCTGGGTTTATGAAGCATGTACCCCAACTGGTGAATCAGCCTGATGATACACTGAGTTTTACAACACACTAGGGTGGAGACCCGGGCCATGGGGGAGGAGCGGCGGTTTGCATGTCAAACCATTCCAGCAATGTAGCTTACAGGAAAAAATTACAAAACACCAAAGCCCTGTGCCACCAGATTTTTCCATCAGCACCACGCTTACATAGCTTCCCAGTCTGCCCCAGGGACAGCAGATCTGGGCTGTGTGGGCAACAGCCACATCACATCCCTAGGTTCTGTGGCTGGTTACCTATCAACCTGAACCATAAGGGGTTGCAGCAGGCCTGAGCTTTGCCTCCTGTACTCCAGGGATCACACAGGCTTGCTGGAACTGTGAGGAAAGGTGCTAGGACTTTACCTGAGTGTTAGAAGTCAGCAACTGGAGTTCGCTATTCCTCCTGATTGTAAATGAAAGCTCCTGAGACAGCATCTTTCAGAAAGGTAAAGGAGGCTTCGAGGGGGGTTTTCCTCTGAATTATTATTCTTTGGTGTTTTGTCTCCTGGATACTTTGATGATGAGAAAGACAACTTTCCAAATAATGGTGAATTTAAACTGAGGGGTGGTTTGGAGATTACCAGGAGGAATAATATGAAACTCAGCAGAAATACTTGAATTCAGTGAGTTCATTCATTGAGCTGCTCACTTTAAAATGACCACACAGATTTATTTGGCAGAAGGGCAGCTGTATCCCTTCTTTGTGTAATGGACCAGTCCTGAGGCCGGGTAAAATTTGCCCTTTCATTGCCTTATTTTCACTACTTTGTGATTTTGTTTTGTTAAGGATGGCTGGCAAGATTAAGGATCATTGACTTTGTAATCTTTTATTTTTCTGTCTCCCCAAATATTTGTGCTTTCATAAACTTGATAACTATTCTCTTAACTGTGAACCTTTATTTGGGGCCTTATTTTGGCAGAAATTGTGGCTTCTGCTTTCATTAGTTCCAGTGTCTGCAAAATTCATGGTGCCACTCCCATCCCTTTTTGGCTACAGGCAGTAGGAGGCTGGCTAGGTGCAAAGTGTTGTGTAAGAAGTAGGGGGATTTTGCTGCAACCCAGCTGCTGTTCCCCAGTCCCACCCTGCCCTGTTCCCCAACTTGTGGCTTTGCTCAAAGGACTCTTCTCTGGGCTGGTTGGCTTTCCTGTGTCTATTAATATAGATCCTTCCCATGTCTATTAATAAAGGTTCTTCTCCTCATGTCCTGCTGTTCTCCTCCCAGCAGTGTTTTCAGATATTCCCAATGGAATGCATCGCTTCCTCGTTATTCCTAGAGTACTTTACATTTCTATTAAATCGTCACCATCATTTATTCCAGTTATGAATTTGGCTAGGTGCCTTACGAATCTATAAACTTCAGGATTTTTTTTTTTTTTGGTACCGGGGCTTGAACTTGGGTCCTTGCCGCCTGCACAGCAGGCGGCGAAACCACTGGGCTAAATCCCCGGCCCCATAAACTTGAGGATTTTAAGAGGTAAAAATAATGTCATCTTCTTTTTTGAGCCCATCATGGGTTGCTGAGGACTCGGTAGAGTCAGCCAACTCCATTTCAAGCCCATTTGCAGAGCCTCCACTTTGTGCTGGCTAATACCAGACATGTGACACGAGCAAAAGGCAGGCCCAGTGCCTGCCTGAGAACTTGTGGCATTGAAGTGAACCCTGCCATTTACTGGTCTGATGCCACTCTGGTTCTTTGCGGTTTTCTTACAGCCTATTCTAAATCACCCATTGAATCCTGTGTTAATTCATCCCCTGATAGTTCACCTAGGAAATTTTCTTCACTAAACAGTTGGCTTTCATTGTGTCTCACACATTCTCCTGCTTTCTTGTGCAAGTTTAATAGTAGTATCTGCTCTCTCTTGCTCTCTCTCTCTCTCTCTCTCACCATCATTTGCTGTAAGACAGGCTTAAAATGGTATTTTCTGTCAGTGTTTTGGGTTCCAGAGAATGACCAGGAATAATATGGTTATCCATGAAGGTTTTTGTCATAGGCCATTTGCAAAGCTCTTTCTAGCCTCCCCCACCTTTGCTCCTTCCACAGTTCATTACCAAGCCAACCAGTAAGACAGGAGGTAGGGACCAATCTGTTCCTTTTGCCCCAAGCGTATTATTTAGTCCAGTTGGATGGGCTGGTTAGAATTATGGAGGAGGATCTGGGAGGGTGCCCAGTTTGCTCTACTTTCACACTGTTTTCTTGGGGAAGTCTCCATAGACTTGCCACCTCTTTTTTATTTTTTTGGTACTGGGGATCGAACTCAGGACCTTGCCCTTGCGAGGCAGGCGGTGGAACCACTGAGCTAAATCCCTCGCCCACCACCTCTTTTAAAATGTAAGGAAATAAGCAGCCTTTATTATCCCATATTCATAGCCTGTGTAATCATTATGGCAATCTAAGAAGGTTTTAATTCTTTTATTTAGCTCCCCTTCATTTCATTTTGTCATTTGGCTTTTTTTAAATGTTGATTTCACATTTGGGATGAAAATGTATTATGAGACAGTCTCTCCTTTAAGTTTGATGGAGACATTAATGGTGGGGGAACCCAGTCTATAAAGAAAGTCTAACGTATAGAACTCAGTTGTGTTCAGAAAAAGGCACTAGCGGTGCATAGGAGATAATGAAGGACAAGATAAGCCTGGAATCTGAGTAGCTCCTCTCCTCAGTGTCCCTTTGCAGACAGAATCACACCCTTCCTTGGGGCACACCCTGCTCCTCTTAGATGTAGGGTGGCCTCTCCTGGGATGAGTCCTCCCTTCTGTTAAGCCTTACTGAACAGATCCTGCTAACACAAGCAAGTATAGGAGTCCTCTTCCAGCACCCAGCAAGGTACACAATACACACCTAAGAGGAGAAGAAAGCATGGAGCCCTTGCAAGACTTGTTCATTTAATTCCCTGCCCCTGCCGGTCCTGTCACCCCTAGAGACTGACAGAGGTGGATGGAAAAGCGCCTCAGTGCTATAGAAGGAAGTGCTCCTCTTATAGAAGGAAGTGCTGACTTCTTAGACATCCAACTGTTAGACATCCAACATCCCAGCAGTCTGTGTAGAGAGGGCAGGTAAAAGTAGCACAAAAAGGTATTTGAAGTCTTCAGGATTTGAGAGGAGTCTCCAACATAGCAGAAATGGCAGACTTTCAGAGAAGGGTAGTCGAGCATTTTGCTTTTAATCTTTCAATCATCAAGCAATGAGTATCTCTTTATGACTATGCATAGGTAGAGTTTTTGCAAGATATGTTTGTCTGAGAAGAAATGGTAGGGTTGCTAGGATGTTATTTTGGCTGCTGTCCTTGTCTTTATTTCGTTTTTAAAAACTCCTCATTAGTTAAATAGCTAAGTTTAAACATGAGAGATAATCAAATTAATATGCAGGAGAATTAAAATGTTTTTTCTAATTGATGTTATACTTTTTACTCCCCTCCCCCCAAAAGCTTGTAAGACAAAATTAACTTAAAATGAGAAAGCAAAAGTTGGCCAACAGGAAGAACAGAGAAAGGAAAAGAATAGAAACAGGACTGAAATTGAATCACAAAGGGAATATCAAAAAGGCCTTGGTAGAGTTCCTTGGTGGCCTGGGGGTGTGTTCTGTTTGACTTACCCAGTGTTTTGTTGTAATTTGAATTGATTGCCATGATTTTAAAATTAATTTCATATAAATAATACCAATTTCTTCAGCTTTTTGGGGAGAAAAATCAGAAGATCTGATATCACTGGGTCTGAACTTCCCCATGGCCAGTCACCTAGAGAGGACGGGCGTTCTCAGGCTCCCCAGCTTCTTCAGGACCCCTTTCCTTCAGTGACTGGCCTGACCCTGCAGGTATCTGAACTTGCTGTGGGGACCTTCAGTGTGCTTGAATCAAAAGCCACTTTGACTTTAATTCCCCAGAAGCCAAAGAGAACATGTTCTGAGTTGCATAAGTTAAAAGCCTGGATCTCATCCCAGGATGCAGGACAGAATCATCTGCAGAACTTTTTAAAAATCCTGATGCCCCTGCCCCACTTGAGAAGATTGTGCTTTACGGGTAGGTGTGGAGGTAGCAATTTTACAAACTGCCCCAGCCAGTACAGCAGTGTTGAGAAGTCTGCAGCAGGGTGCCTGCTCTGGAAGCTTCCATACTTGGCACCATTGCCTTGAATGGTAGCGCTAAAGTCATTACTGGCCCCTCTCTGTGCCCAGAGTCCAGCTTGTCTGTAAAATGAGGGTGTGGGCTCAGAGTTCTTGGTGTGCTCACAGAGCTCTGTAAAAAAAACCAAACACTCAGAGCTTGGCTCCCGGGGAAGCAACGCAGTTGAAGGTATCCTGGACTGTTGAAGTTCTCGGGTGCAGCCCTGGCTGAGATGAAGAGGACAGAGCTTCTCTTTGCAGGAGATGTGAGGTGTATGCCGGTGGGAACAGGGGGACAATCAGCTGTTCTGCAAGGCGAGACAGGAGAGGGGACTGGAGAGATAAGGGGTGGCTTTGAAGCCTGTGTTGTAGCTGGTCCTTGCAAACTAGAAGGTTTTGCCTAAAGAAAGTTGGGGGCACCTCAGAAAAGGAAGGAAAAGTATAAGCAAATCACTGAAACAGGAAAGTGCTTTTCTCCTTCTCCTGCCTCAGAAATGCTAATCTCTTCCCTTTTCCACCTTGCTTTGCCCTCCAAGGACTAGAGGAGAGACTATCACTGGTTTATGGCTTTTCACAACAGTGCCGCAGTCCGTAAAATGCCCAAGTGATCAGACCTGCTTCAAAAGGTTGTTATGAAGACTGAATGAGCTCACTGTTTCAAGTGCTTCATAGATACATGAACTGTTGCGGAAGCACTGTGCACAGTGGGTGGTGGGAGAAGACAGGAAAGCATGCCTTAGCAGCAGGCAGGTGCCATTGCAACATTGATAACTCAGTGCAAGTGTGCTGTAGGGTGAGGCTGGAAAGGCGCTGTAAACTTCCTAACAAGGAGAGGAATGCAGAGGGAGGAAGGTGAACTCAGCATACTTCAGGAGACATGCATCTCAGAGTTGTCCACAGTGGTGATCCATGTTATCTGCTTGCTTCTTAAATTCATGCCTATCTTGTCTTTGGACAAGGGAGGCAGTCTGGGGAGAAGTCTCACTGCATTAATCCTGTTGAGTGTCGGAACTGTGGGTTCAGATGTGCTTGCTTGCAGTCCCAAGTTCTAAGCCCACTCAGAGGAGACAGGGCTAGTGTGTTCTCAGCTAGTCTGGTATTGCAGACGCCTTCCCTCTGCTGTCATTTCCCTTCTCCCTGGGAGTCACTGCTCCCCACCTATCACAGGAAAAGCTTTAGTAATCCTCATCTTCCCACAGCTCCTTTGGCTTTCTTTATACATCTATTAAGAGGAAGAGAGGCAGATAGGCATGACCTTCTGTCTACAGTGGGAACCTTTGTGACTGATGGTTTCCAGGCAGAAGGACCTCATATTTTCAATTGTTTCCCTTCCCAGCGCTTGTCATCCTCTGATAAAGCATTAGGCATTTATTTGCATGCAGTTACTTTTGTCTGGGTGATATCACCTTCATAGAAATGCATAGAATATAAGCTACCTTAGCAAAATAATTACCTTCAACTACTTTGTATAGTAAAATATATGAAAGTATATGGTTACTTGAACACCATATTTCTGAATAAAAGTGTAGGAGAATTTTTTTTTAATTTAGCAGAATGTTTTGATAGGATCAAGAAATACTACATTCAGATTTTTTCCTCAGTTTAGTTCTTAAGAACAAGTGTTTTTGGTATTAAGGTTTAGTTTTGAATATAATAATATGATTATATAACACCAGAATGTTTTTCAAAAATAGAAGAAAATGATAAATGCTGTCTTTTAGGGTGATGGACATGTTCTGAAACCTGATGGATACATAACTATATTTACTAAAACGCAAACTGTACTCTTAAATGAGTGAACTTTGTGCTCTGTAAAGTATACCTCCATAGTTTCATTTCTTTTTTCCTATTTTTTTAAAGTCCAAAACCAGGAAAAAAAAAAAATAGGGTCAACTCAAATCTTTTAGCTGAAGGATTGTTGTGGGCTGAAGTAATTTGGAATTATTGGGAGTGGATATTTCAAAGTCTATGGCACTTGAAGCTTTGTCCTCAGTTCACAGTATTTCTCTTTGATCAGTTGGTTTATTTGATATACAACAAGAGCACAGGAGTGCCATGGTCTTGGTCTGAGAAAATTCAGTCTTTGTTGCTTCACTGAGAAAAACCGTCTGTCCCCAAGATGCCCAGGCACCCATCCAGCTGCAGTTGGACACCATTGTGGGAAGAGGACAGATGGAGGGAGATGGAAAATGGAGTGAGGTAGGGTACGTGCAGACACGGGGACCAACCAGTGACGCTAGGCAAATTGGATGTATTCTTCTAAAATGAAGCTGTCCTGTTTTGAATTTTACTAAGCAGGCTATTTAGAATCATCCCCAATCTTTGTTGATCTCTGTTGTATTGTTTAGAAGCTGCTTTACTTGTTTACTGTGTGACAAAATTGGGCAAATCTTCCACTGAGACCAAGTTTGCCTGCTGTACTTGGGTACAGGCGAAGCAGGCATTTAAAAGAACTTTTTAAAGAATTTTTTTTTTTTGCAATGACAAATTTAAACTACTTAAGGGACTAATCATGCTTATTAACTTTTAAAAACAGAACAAAAGGTTGCTGGATGATGGTATTACACAAAAGCAAAATGCCTTTGGGAATTAAATCTGTGGTTTTGAAAGTCACATGATGTTAAGTTGGATAAAATCTTTAGGGGGATAGTGGGAGGGGTGAATCTGTGGTTTACAACTGCACAGTGCGTGTTTTTAGCCTTTAGATTACACGTTGCATTAAATAAGGATAAACCCACCAGGAAAACTACCTGCTGCAGCCCAGTACCGGGTCTGCATAAGACAAAAGCTCCTCCTTTGGAGCCAGCTGCTATGCTGTAGCTCAGATTCTGATTATAACCAGGAGCCTTTCTGGGCACCAGAGGGGTGGAGGGAGAAGGAGTTAAGTTGGCAGGAAGAAGAAGAATGAAGAACATTTGCTGCCTTTCTCTTCAGATTCTTCCTAGAATTAACAGGTTTACAGCTACATTTCTAGGTCAGTGTTTCGTGTGTCGAAAGAGGACAGTTTGGAAAATTAGAGTGATAGAGTTGTGTCTTTGACTTGTTTTGTTGTTGTTGTCATTAAGATTCTTGCAGCCGTTTTGTTCATGGGTCATTTTTGCTGTCTCACTGACGCCAAGTGTCTTCTGGAATTAAACCCCAGGGCCAGCAGGCTGTTACTTGGCCAGGAAATTCCAAATGAGTATAAATAAGTTCTCGGCAACCACTCCCGGGCTCTGTGCCTGCTAAAGTGTGTAGTCCCTTTAATGCCGAGGGAAGTGTGCCTGAGACTTGGTTTCCTGCTTGGTGCAGATCACAGTTATTTTGTTTCTGGGTGGGTAAGTAGGAGAGCCCAAAAAAGAGAGAGAGTGTAGTATGACATTTGGGTGGGGGTTGGTGAAATACAAAGTAAAGCTCTGTACGTTATGAAAAATATTTACTTTTATTACAATTATTACCCTGGAAGGGATAACTCAGTACTTGGTTTTTGGTTCAGCAAAAATTTCAGCTTTAGCTATGGCTTTAACATAAAGATGCCATTGTTACAGGAGTGAAAGGGTTTAAGTTTTTGCTAAGGTTTGAGTTTTAAGTTTATGGTTTACTTGAATTCCAGAATTTCCCTTTTTTGTTGTTAAATCCATCTTTGGTCATTTGTTTTCAGCTGTTTTTCTAATAGAGTTATTCAGTGTACATTAGTGCTGGTTCAGTTTCTTATATAAACACTATAAAACAAAATAAGGGCTGGAATTCACATAAATACTATAGCTTTTCACCTCTTTCCCGGCACCTCATCCCCCGAAACTGCACAGTTTTGTTAGAAAAGCTTTTCTATCTCAAAGTCTTAACTTGTGTACCTTCTCTGCTTTTCACAAAATTTTCCTTTGATGGACACATTTCCTATTGACCCTGAGAACAGCATGTGATTTTTGAAGAAGGTTTGAAGAAAAATTTTGAAGAAATTTTTGAAGAAAGTGGCAGTTTGTTCCTAAGCTAGTTCTCTTCTGTCTAGATGAATTGGGCTGGGTTTCAGTAGTAATTCTTTGTATTAACAGCTGGCATTAGAGAGTGATGTGGGACTGGTAATCGGCAAGCACTCAGGTGCCCTAGATGCTTGGCTCTTCGCAGACAGATTTTGGGTGAAGACCTCCTGCAGCTCATGTGGGCGCTGAACGCTGGAGACGGGGCCACTGCGGGACACAAGGCGCCTGCTTCTGTCACGCTCCTCCCTAATCCACTGTGCCTTTAGAAAGGTACAAGCTTTTCTTTCCCAATAATAGTGACCCTTTCCACTTTCCCCGCCTCTCACCTGGTGCTTGGCTTCCGGCCTTTGAAGTTATGTCCAAGCTAAAAATGATCTGCAACAGAAGGGATGCTGTCTTTGCGTTCCATGGTGTCTGCTAGGAGGCGGCTGGAGCTCACCTCCGACACTGCTGGGCCTAACTTTTGTCTTCCCTTGATCACATAGCGTGCTATATTTGTGTCAGTGTAATGACATCATAGTCCAGAAGCAGCTTTGGAAATCATGGTGTCCTACCCACCTGGTTTTATGGGTACAAATCTTGTTATTTTGTTGTGTGGGCCCAAGCCTCTGCTGCGCATTGCTTGTCCATGAAGTAGAACACATTCGTAGCTTCTGTGTCGGCCCCATGAAAAGGCAGTTAATCTGTTCCCCAGCTTAGGCAGGCCCTCTGGTGCCTGCTGTGGAGCTGTGCCCTGGACAAGTCTCAGGCGCTGTGCACAGCATGGAACCACCCTCTGCCCTGAGCACCTCCCAGAGGGGGCTGAGTGCATGTGCTCAGCACACAGTGCGCACCCTCACCCCCTGAGTGTAGGAAGGGAATATTTTAACTTGCCCAAATACGCTTTTAAAGGTTGAGGCATGTTTGTCCACTTTTATTTTACGTCCTTCCTGGGCATAATTGATGTGGGGCCAGGACTTCTTTATACCTAACCACTGCCTATCTTGAGAGTTAGGCGTGCATACACACACACACACACACACATACACACACACGGCACCAGCATCTGCTTATCCACTTAGGAAGCAGAAACCAATGTAGCCCTCAAGATTTTAACAGATTCACATGATTTTTAATTTTTTTTTTTCCAGTGCCAGGGGTTGAACTCAGGACCTTGAGCTTGCCAGGCAGGCAAGGTACCACGAAGCTAAATCCCCGGCCCAGATTCACATGATTTTGACACAGGAATCACAGACACCTCTAACCCTGACTTCATAGGGAAGGGGGACAGAGTATAAGGGAAGAGTTCTGGGTCATTGCTGGGATACCAAGGCTGTGCACCCTACCAAACAATAGTGTGATCCAGTAATAGTAATATAGAGCCCAGGCATTTCTCTGTGTGCTGAAACACCCCAATGATATAGATAATGGAATTTCCCAGGTTATACCATTGGCACCTAATCTAACTTGCTAATAGCTAGAAAGTGGCACGGGCATGCTGGCCCCAGATTATCCGATTTTAATCTCTTCCTCCCCTGTACTTTTTTTTTAAATCAAGAAATGTCTAAATGTTAAGTTTTTCATTCTAGCAAACATTAAGCATGCCATGTGCTAAGCATTATGCAGAGCACTGAGGGATGCAAAAATAAATATTGCCTGATGCCTGTCTCCCCAAAACACTTACAGTCTGGTGGGGAAGATGAGCATGTGCCTGCTAACCTTAACACAGTTGTTCAGTACATAGGGGAAAGGGGTTTCAGGAGAAGGGAGGGGAGGCGACCCATTCTTCTCCAACAGTACAACTGATTGTGACATTTGGAAGGGGCTGGGAAGAGCATGCTGTTGAGGGAGCAGAATGAGTAAAGGTAGGTAGGTGTGAAAGTTGCTTGGTATGTTGCAGTTTGGTGGGGGTGCCTGGGAAGTGGTGATTTGGGCTAAATTGTTAAAGATTTTCAATGCCACGGAAAGGCGCTTTTAAGCTTTTCTCTAATGAAGCTCTGAGCACATTAATCTGCAAGATTGAGAAGCTATACAACTTTAAAAGATACCTAAAACAAAGGTAAAATTCCTCAGTAATTAATAAGAGTGAGAACATGCACTCTTAAAAATAGGCTGCTCAATTTGCAAAATGGACAACACACAGTTTTGGCTGTGTTCCCTGGTGACTAACGTCCTGTATTCATGTACTCTAAATGTTGTGGCAAAGTGGAACAGCTCAGTGTTAGAGCCAAGTGTTACAGCTCTGTGTTATAACTACAGCAATTTGAAGACTTGAGAATCCAAAAATTATTCAGAGAGATGGAGAAAACCTTTTATTAGCCAGCTAGCTCAGAGGAGTTTGCCCACTGGGGATTCTGAATGCCTTGTTGCAGTAAGAGTTGGTTTATGTATAGTTGGGGAAAGTCAGTTGAGAGGAACCTTTTGGGGTAGAAACATCAGGTACTAACAGTTACATTGTTTGAACAAAACACTTTTGATACTTGAGCAGGTACATGTGGAGCACAGTCACAGAATATTTTGATACATTGGGCTGGAACACTGTGGAGCCCAAATGGTTACATTTCTGGGACCGAACATCTTATGGGGGAAAAAAAAGCATGGGGGCAAGGCAAAGGCCTGTCTTATACAGTGCATTACTGCTTCATCATAATAAACACATCAAGTACGGGGCAAGGAAGGGAGAGAGGGATTTAAATTTATTTTTAAGTAATTTCAAACTTATAGGAAACTTGTAAGGAAATTTCAGCTCCCTCACACAGGTTCAGATTTCCCCAGTAGTTAACACTTTATCAAATTTGCTCCATCTCCTTCTGCGTGCGCGCCTTTGTGTACTTGTATTGTAAGCACATGCAATTATCATGTCTCTTTAGTCTCCTTCCATCTGAAACAGTTCTGTTTCCTTCCTTTTGTGGCTTTGATAGTTTTATAAAAGAGCCTTTTTACTTTGTAGGAGGTCTTTCAAATGGGGCCCCTCGTTTCTAGAGCAAGGCCATACTTTCTTGGCAGAAGTCATGTGTTCTTCTTGGTGTATTCTGCAGGGGATGGTGTCAGCCTTGGTGTGGGTGGTTGGCCATTGATTTTTTTTCACTGTGGAGTCATCATTTTTCCTTTGTGATTGATAATCTGTTTCATGGTGAATTTTTCTTAAGACTGTAGCAGTATTTTAATCTTTGGTGAGAAATGGCCTATCCAATAACCTTAGTATCCATTGATGACTCCTGCTTGAATCAGCCACTGCTGTGTGACTAGTATGTGATGATTTTCTGTTTCCATAATCCCTCTATATTCATTAGTTGACCTTCCACTGTACTCAGGTATTATAGCAGAGTCCACTGTACTTGTGTACTATGGACTCACAAAATACCCAGTTTATTTATCTGTTACTATTATTATTTAGATTATTTTGATGCTCAAATTATCCAAGATTTGGGCAATGGGAGCCCAAAAGGGTTTCTGAACCAACTGACATTGGTTTGAAATAATGTGATATGTGCTGATACTTAAGAGTAGTAACAGCAGTGGGTTTTAGCACTTCAGGCAAAATGGATCCCTTGTAGCAAGAGCCTTGTCACGCAGGCAGACAGTAATAATCAAGACCCTAGAGACAACCCAACCTAAAACCCAGCTTGCAGAGATTAGCCAGTGGGTAGAAGTTTTGAGGGTGTATAGTGAAAGTTCTCCTAGTCCTATCCCTTGCCTTTAGCTTTCCCGTCAGGCCCCTGGTCAGGAGCAGGTGGGGAAGTCCACAGAGGTTAGAAAAAGTGCTGCTTCTATAGTGCTTACATAAACAGTGCTTTCTCTACCTCCTCCACAGAGATGCTCCCTGGCCATAATCTGAAAACATCTTTGCTTTATAGTCCTTGCTGTGCCCATCTTAAAAGAGTCTCAATCACAGAGAAAATCTGTGTTCCTTGTCTCAGTGTCCAAGTGAGAGCCTGAATTCCCTAAAATGTCCTCTCTGCTTTATTCCGAAGATCACTCATGACACATCTGCCCTTCCTAGATTAGAGTTATTGTACTTTAATAGAAAAGGAAATCCCATCATTTTCCCTCTGTATCCATTTGCTTAAGGAAAAATAAATATTTTCCTTTTTAGCAGCAGAGTGATAACAGCTGGAGTTACTAGAGGACAAACCCAGAGCTGTGCTCCTGATCTCCAGCTCAGCCCAGATCAGCTGAAATTTGTTAGGGCTTCTCATCTTCCTCCTAGACATGCGGCGGGGGACACAGGGCCACATGTCAGCTGGCCCAAGCTCGAGCAGTGTCTAAGTTTGGATGGTTTAATACTTGTGTATACTTATAGAAGACACTCACATGTTGCAAAGGAATTTGTGATACAGAGAGAAAAATTCATGGAAAAAAAATTATGGAAAACCTAATGGAGGATGGAGAAGAGAGTTTAGTGCATACTCCAGCATCTAGCCAGAGCAGAAATTGGTCATTTCGCCCTCTTGCTTAAAACACTTCTGTGCTTTCCTAATGCACTTAAGAATCAAAAACACCACTCTCTGGGCCAGGGATTTAGCTCAGTGGTTCCAGCACCTACTGTGCAAGCGCAAGGTCCCGTGTTTGATCCCCGGTACCAAAAAAACCCAAACAAAAACACCACTCTCTGGGCCCTGCCTGGTTGGGGCTCCATCCCCTCTCTGCTTCACTTGAGGTTTTCCTTTTCAGTGCCTAAAAGCGGCAAGTTTCCTCTATGCTGTTTCCTCTGCCTAGTAGTCCTCCCATTCACTCCATGTACCCCACAGGTTGCCAGCAGGCTCCTCATATGGGGCTCCTAGGAACACTTCGCACACCCTCTGGTGAGCCCCCTGCTCGGTGCTAGCCCCACACCTGTGTTTTTCCTTCATAGCACTTTCTACATTTGCTATTTCTTTTTGCAGCCACTGCTGTCTCTTCCTATAGTTTTTAAGTTCTACCCAGACAGGCTGCACATCCCTTTGCTTAGTACCCAGCAGTGTTTGCCACATGGTACGTTCTTGATAAATATTTATGGATTGTAAAAATGAATGTTTTTCAGTGTGACAATTGCATCTTCCTTAGATCAGCATTTCTTTTGTGGCATTCCCAGCATATAATACAGGTTTAAAAAGTAGAATGAAATCACATGTGAGAGAAGAAATCTAAAGATTTGAGGAGAAGCAAAGGGAGTTAAGAGTTATGAATATTAGCAAGCACCACTTTAAAACTTAGCCGTATGAACAAACCAAGCCTATAAAATTGCAGTTATAAGTGACATGGCAATTGTCTTAGTACTTCTCCATGAACTTCTAGCATACACTTTTACTTTGTATAAAGTTATTTTATTTGCATGAAGTGTTTGAGTAGCTGCTTAGAGTAGCTCTAAGATTGAGAAAAGTGGTATAAACTCCATAGGAAGAGAGAGAGAGTTTTCTTAGAACAGAGCCTAACTCTGTATTGCCTATGATTTGGATGGATGGATGGATGGATGGATGGATAGATGGATGGATGGATGGATAGATGGATGGATGGATGGGCTTTCACTGAGGGGGTAAAAAACAAGTTTAAAAAGAACTCTTTGGCAAATGCAACAGGAGAAAAACCTTATCTACCACACATTCTTTGACAACAGAATGAAGAACACTCAGTACTACTGGCCTCTTTGTTGCAGGTTCTCTAACTGTGGTGTTCACATGTGGATTTAGTATAGAGAGGGAAGCCCTTTGGGTGTTGAAGAGCACAAGGCTAACAGTGTCATTAGGACTTGTTTCTGCTTCCTGCCAAACCTGTTCAGAAGGACAGGACGCCGTTCCGCTTTGCTGCCTTCTCTGTCCCAGCGCTCCCTTCTTGGAAAAGTTGAATTGCTAGCTCAGTTACCTTCATACTCTGAGTGATTAGCTTCGTGAGAACTTCGCCTCTCTCCCAGGTCCATCCAGTTTCCTTTCCTGCCCTCAGGCCTCAGCTGAAGGAAGCCTTTGTGATGTCACCTAGCCATTGCTCCTAGCTGAGGGAATCTGTGGGAATTACAGGCTCTGCTGGGACTGGTGTAGCTCTTGGGGCAGAGATCTTCAGACTTCCTATGAGAGGGGACAATATGTTAATGAGAATTAGCAAATTCTTTAATTCCATAGGTCAGGAAGACTATCTGGTTAAAAAAAACACATGGACAAAGTGTGAAAGATTGTGGCATATGGGTGGAATTATTTTTCAGGGTGCCACTGATCAGTGTTTGGGCCCAGAATGTGCAGTAGTAAAACAAGTGCAAAGAAATCAGTGTACCCTAATAACAGATAAAGTAATGACATCAAAAGCTTGTCCATGAAGTCTGCCAGGACACATTATTTCAGAAACCTCCAGTGCTTTTTGCTCACATTAAAGAATGACCCCTTATGGTAGAGTATGTAGAAGAAGAATACTGAATACTTTCTTATTCCAAAGTGGTATTTTTGTCACCTTGTCACATGCATATAATGTTATCCCACTAGGAAGTGGAAGCCTTGAAGACCACAGCCTTATGGCCAGAGTCTCAGTTGCTGGATGTAGATTTTATACTCTGCTCACTGTCTCCAGCAGAGGCTTCTTCAGCCTCAGAACTGTTGACATTTGGAGCTGGAAAACTCTTTGGTGAGGGGAGAAAGTGGCTGTTCTGTACCTTGTAGGACATGTAGTAGTACCCCTGCCTTCCTCCATGAGATGCAGTAGTACCCTTTACTTCCTGTAGTGACAACCAGAAATGCCTCCAGGCACTGCCAGATGTTGCCTGGGGGCAAGATTGCCCCTGGATGAGAACCTCCCAGACTAGTCTCGTACTGTGTTACCTTCTACTTCCCAATGAGTACATTAATTTTTGTCTTTCCAAAGTATTATTTGGTCAGTAAAATTTTGTTTCTTTGAAAAGTTAAAATCATAGAATACATTTTGAATCTAGATGAAAAATATTTCTATCTCCATTTCACTTTGTTAATGCAGAATTGCAAGGAAATTTCACATTGCTCTTGAGGCCATAAACTGGGGCCTCTCGTGGAGCACTAACTTTTACAGGAGGTAAGTATATAAATAAAGAGGAATGTTACCATCACTTTGTTGATTTTGACTTTCTCCACATGTATGGCATTTGGGGCTGGACTTTTCTCTAATTGATGCTGTCACATTGGTGTTTGGTTACCACAAATTGCAGACTGGACAGACTGGGCTGGGAGAAGAGGAGGAGAAAAAGGACTGCATGACCCTTGATGTGGGGGGTTGACTCAGAGAGGAGCTGCTATTAGCAGGCCATTCACTTAATCCTGAACCGATTCTGATGAGGCCACCCGTACTATGACACCTCTGTTTCACTTGTGCTTTGCATTTTATCTATTTATTTTTCTTTTCATCTCTTAGCCTTTTGAGAGTGGAAACCTTGTCTCTTTTGTTTACACTGTGTCCCCAGCTCCTAGAACAGGACCCAGTAAATAATAAAAATGGGCAGATGATGGATATTAATATGCCTTTGTCTTGGTATCGATTACAAATGTAAATTGAACATGTGTATAATTTTTGTATTTGTTCGGTTCTTCACACTTGGGTAGAACAACATTTTACTGGTCCCTTGGAATTTAATCTCTGCATAACTCCGTCTAATCCACACACAGCCGTCAAGAAAATCATTGTTAATGCCTCATAGCCCCTACCATGGGCTCAGGGAACAATCCAGCAGTGATTAAGTGGACCAGCCTGCCCTGCTCCAGGCCCCGGCGAAGGCCTCTTCTGTGCTCATCCCCCCGCAACTGCAAGCTCCGCCTCACCTCTTCTCCGCCCCTCCCTTTCCTTTGTACTCTATCCTCACTTACCTGGTCTTCACAACTCAATTGCAGGCTAACTCTGTGCTGTTTTGTTACTTGTTCACATACCATCGTACTGAGTTACTAAGAATATGCCTTTGTAACTGACCTCAATTCATATTATGTTGGCTTTCAGCTAGAGTATTTCATTTTATGTCTTATAATTCTTCCTCCTGCTCTAAATATTACCATTTCTACTAAATATGACCCGTTTTCTGCACCGATTAAATTTCAACAAATGTTATATAATGAAGGGAAAGATACCAGGAGTGGTCTCCAGCCCTGGATTTCCAGACATTCAGAAAATTCTTATAAACACAAGGGACAGCTCTCCAGTTCCAGAGTATTTGCTTGGAAGCCACTACTTTAAAAATTGCAGTTGCAGGTACAGCCAGGGGATTTTTGGCTGTGTAAAAGCAGACATAGTTCTCTTAGTCTGAAAAGGCTTTTTAGGCTGAGACGCTTCCTATAAGGTACTTAGGGGGTATTTAAAAAGAAAAAAAAAAAAACTGTTTTTTTTATACTTTCTTAGTTTTTTTTTTTTTTTGTTTTCCAACTGGGAATCAAACTCGGGTCCTTGCACTTGTGCAGCAGGCGGCAAAACCACTGAGCTAAATCCTCGGCCTCTTAGTTATTCTTGATTTACCACCTTTTATAATAAAAATTTTTGAAGTCTCTCATCAGTTTATCATTTAGCATTTTTCTTCTTTTTAAGGTATTGTCTTAATTTTCGGGAAATGAGAGGAAAACTTCTGTGTCTATTAAAATTCAGTTTAGCTCCATGTAGTCAAGACCCAAAACAAATAATAACCAAACAAAATTAGAATTTTATTCCTTTTTCACATAAAAGCATTGTTTCAGTTCATATGTAAATATTCCACAAGAGCCTTAGGTACTCATAGGTAGGAGTGATTGGATTTTGAAAGGTGATTGGATTATGGAGTTTTATAGCTGGCTTACTGTTAAGAGGTAGAGTCCAATAAGAAGAGGCAGGTGTCTAGGGGTGTGGCCTGGAATGGTTTATCTCTCCCCAGCTCCTCCCTTCCCTCTCTGCTTCCAGACTGCCATGATGGGAATAGCTATTCCTCTGCCATACATCTCTCCCAAGCCATCTATCCAGCCTTTAGCCAGCTGACTCTGCACTGAAACCTGAGCCAAAATAAACCTCTTCTTTAAACTGTGGGTGTCAGGTATTGAGTCTCAGCAATGAGAAAAGTGACTAAGACAGATTTTGGTACCAGGGAAGTGGGGTCATCCCTGTGACTACTTGACCATGTGATTTTAAACACCCTTGGAACTGGTTCAGGGGAAGAGTTTGGAAAGGTTTGGTGATGTCGGCTGGAGAAACAGCCCTAGAATGCTGAAAGCTGAGCTTGATGGGAGATCCTGGTCAAAGCTCAAAAGACCAGAATGCAGATTTTAAAAAGCAGACAGAGAAAAGACAAAAGACCACTCTTTAAGAGGTTTCAGTTGAGAACAAGAACTCAGTGGCACTTGGGCTCAAGACTATTTGTGTTACCCTCTGGCAGAAAATTTGTCTACATTTTGCCCAGGTACTAAAACTGGGGAAGACTGAGATTAAGGGCAGTGGACTCACTAATCTGGCAGAGATTCAGGGCAGGCCAATGTTCAGGCTGTGTTGTAGATACTGTTGGGGGCTTTTAGTCAGCTGTACATTGAAAATCATGTACAAATGGCACAGCTGAGTGATTTTTTAAAAGTCTTCAGTTTCTGGGGCAGGGGATTTAGCTCAGTGGCACTGCGCCTGCCTCACAAGTGCAGGGTCCTGAGTTTGATCCCCAGTACCGGGTGCGGGGGAGGTCTTCAGTTTTCCCTGAAAGAAACTGTCTATAAGGTAGGAGAGAAGGAGAGCTCGATTGCTGAAAAGATTAACATTAAAAAGAAGTATTTTGCTGTGCAAGCCAAGCGCAATGACCCGAGTTAAATCCCATCCCCGGTACCAAAAAAAAAAAAAGTATTTTGAATCAGGACAATAGGAAGAATCGCTTAAGGCCATGTCAGGAATCAGCAAGGTCCCAGCCCTTACAGGCTCAAAATTTCAAAAGGCAATACTTTGTTTCAAAGAAAGCCCCAGGGCACCATGCAGGAGAATGGGATTCTGTTCTTAGGGCTTAGCCATCCAAGCACTCAGAGACCTCTGCAGCCATGATGCCCGAGGGCCAAGCTACTTCTCAAGCTGGCACATGGTATCATCCATATGGTGCTGGCTTTATGGCCATGAAGAATATACAAGTTTTGAGGTAAAGAAGGCTTCCACCCAGATTTTAGAAGAAGGCTTGGGTAGCCAGGCAAGGAGGCCTTGAGAGGGCAGAGAGTGAAGCTGTGAGACTGAAGCCAAAGACAGCAGTGGAGACCCCAAAAAGTTGGAGAAGTTAGAAATGTTAAAGTCTGAGGTAAACTACAAGGAGTAAGCAAAGCCAGCTGGAGAGAGAGGCCACAAGGGCTACCTTCTCCCCGCCATCAACTGTTCTCCTCTGCCATGTGCCACCCTGCCTTGGAGCCAGCTGATTATGGACTGCAATCTCCACAAACTGTGAGCTAATTTCCTCCTTTAACTTTTGGCTGTCGGGTATTTTGTCTCAGCAACAAGAGAAAAGTAACTAAGACAGAATTTGGTACCAGAGAAGTAGGATCATTGCTGTAACCTGACCATGTGGTTCAGGCTGGAGCCTTTGGGAATGGCTAGTGGGAAGCGTTTGGAAAGGTTCGGAAATGCTGGCTAAAAAAGTAGAGCTGCAATGCCTTAGGCTCTACTTGATAGGAGATTGTAGTCAGAGCTCAGAAGACCAATATACTAAGAAAAATTCTGCTGGTAAAGACCAGGCTTGGGGAGGATTCTGCTAAGAAGGACTGCATTGGCTGTTGGCTCTAGGTGATTTATTATGCTGTGGCAGAAACTTCTGCATTTTGCTTCTGTCCAGAGACTGCCCGAGACTGAGATTAAGAGTGTGTGATTACTAAACCAATCCACTGATTGGTTTCCACACTGCCCTCATCAGGGCAGCCTAGATAGAGTATAAAAGGGATAGAAAGATGCTGCGAAGGTGCCTTTTTGTTTTGTTACCTTCTGCCCACCATGAACTATTCTCTGATAAACTATTCTTCTCTCCGACACCACTCCACCTTGGAGCCAGCCAATGATGGACTGAAACCCCTACAAACTGTGAGCTAAACAAACCTGTCCTCCTTTAACTTTGGGTGTCAGGTATTTTGTCTTAGCAACAAGAGAAAAGTAACTAAGACAGCAGGTGTGTGGAGGCACGGCCTGGAAGGGTTTGTCTCACTCCCCAGCTTCTCCCTTTGCTTTCTACTTGCTGTCCACCATGCCATGAGCAGCTCTTTTCCACTATTCCCCACTGCCATGTTGTTCTGCCTTGGAGCCAGCCAACTATGTACTAAAATATGACCCAAAATAAACCTCTCCTTTAAGTTGTGGTTGTTGGGTATTGTGTCTCCATGATGCAAAAAGTGAAGGAGAGGGTAGAGGTAGACTCTTCAGGAGTATTATAGTCCTTCTGATCCTTTGAGACCCATGTTCCTCCTTTCCTAGGTGTGGACTTAAAGCCCAGAGTAGCAGTTAATGTTCAGTCATTACATCTGCATTCTGGGTAGCAGGATAGAGGAAGAAAAGAAAGGAGATCAGTGGTATATTCCTTTATCTTTTAAGGGAGATCCCTGGAAATTGCTACATGACACTTGTGCCTATGGGCCTGCTAACAGGAAGGAAGGTGGGGGAAATATACAGTTCATATTTATCCATCTTAAAAATAGGTACTTCTATTAGTGTGGAAGGCTGGATAATGCATACGGAGGAATATGCAGCTCTATTTGCTGTGGCTTCCCACATTCATGCCCCTCCCACTTGAACTTTCCCAGTTTATGTCTTACATTCTTTTCATTTTACTAACAGTGACTTCTTGTAATAGTTTTAAAAGATAATGCCCATGTGATGTGAAAATTTATAAAATATAAAGAACAAAATAAAAACTGCCCATAATTCCCTACTTTAAAAATAACTACTGAAACAGTGTCATGCAAGACATGTCCATAATATTAATATTTAATAACTATCTTCAGATCATTAATGTTTTTGAGTTTATGTTATAGTGTATATTCAGTTATTTGTTACTTTAGTGAATACTTTTTAATGACCTCTTTGTTCCTAGCATCTTGTTAATTGCTGTGTGATTGGGAGAGTGGAACAATGAAGGAAATTTTATTTATTTATTTATTTATTTATTTGGTACCAGGGATCCAACTTGGGACCTTGTGCTTGCAAGGCAGGTGGTGGAACCACTGAGCTAAATCCCTGGCCCAGGGAATTTTAAAAATTGAATTTGTTGGGTTTAGGAGGCTTCCATTCTGAAAACAATAAGATATACAAGGGCTCCATAAATGCCCTATTTGTATTAACATGTGTAAAAGATATAAGATATACTAGAAAGCAGGAGATAAAAATGACTGGATATTTTTAATTGTAGCATAATTGGTGCCAAGGACAACTGTTTGTACAAATGACACTTTAAGAACATATCTCACTTTTTTAGTTGCTAGAGAATGAATCGTGAATTACAAATCCTTTAAGTAGCCTGGGTTAAGCCAAACTGGGAAATAATGAAACCTAGCATGGTTAAATTCTAACCTCTCCAGGTTCCCAGAGATAAAAGTCTGAAGTTCACTTGGGGATAATTTGACATGACTCAGGCCTTTGGTGATTTCTACTAAAGATGAAAAAGAACCAAAGGTGGGCCTGTTAAGTTTTACTGAAATGCTGAAATGCGTGCTATGTTTTGTTGTGTTCTAAATCCTGACCTTGAATCAGCTCACCTTTCCTATTGAAAATGCTGAGGGTGGGGGGTGGAGTAGCTATGTTTTTCAAAAAACAAAAGTCAAGCTGGCCTGGTGGCACCATCTGTAATCTTAGCATTCTGGGAGGCTGAAGCAGGAGGATCAAAAGTTTGAGTTCAGCCTGAGCAATTTAGCAATTTAGCAATTTAACAAGGCCCTGTCGGAAAATTAAAAAAAAAAAAGGCAGGATGTAGCTCAGTGCACACGCCCTAGGTTCAATCCTCAGTACCACAGGCTCGAGGGGACACACACACCAGCCTAGGAGTTATGTCAAAATAGCAACACTTGAGATATCCAGAGCATATATTTATTTCTTTTTTATATGGTCTCTATATGACTCTCCCCCCCACCCCACCCCAGTAGTTGGGATTGAATTCATGGCATTAGCCCTGAGCTACATTCCCAAACCTTTTTATTTTGAGACAGGGTCTCACTAAGTCATTAAATTGCCCAAACGGGACTCAAATTTGTAATCCTCCTGTTTCCGCCTCTCAGAGTGCTGGGATTACAGGCAGTGTACACCACCTTGACTTGTTTTTTATGAACAAGCATGAACTACTTTGTAACTGGAAAAGAAATTTTATTAATTGGGAAAAAAATACTTCCACCAGTTGCAGGGCGCAGTTGAGGCCGGGATTAAAGAGTTACCAGTCTTCCCTGTTAGGAACATGCGCCCTGGAACCAGGCGGTCCTGCTGGCTGCTCTGCGGAGCCGGAGAACAGTGGCCGATTGTGGCCCTGCCCTTCTTTAGGTGACGGGCTGAGGCTGCTAGGTTTGCAGCCCAGAACACAGCCTCTTTCATGGAGAAGGGGCTGCTTCGGGAAAGGCAGCCTGTCTGTGGAGATGCTTCCATTGCTGGGTTTATTTGTACTCCTGGCAGAACTGGAGTGAAGAATATACATTTTCAAACGATGCCGGTTTCCTGTTTTCATTAAGAAAGCAAGGAATGCCGACCCTCCGAGTGTGGTGGAGGCGGTGTCGCCCAGCAGCAGGGACACTTCATTGGTGAGAAGTCGGCCTATGGCGTCTGCGCGGGGCCAGGAGGAGCGGCTGGGCGGACGGTCTTTTCCTGGGGCTGCGGGCCGGGGTTGAGGAGGGCGTCCGCGGCCGGGAGCCGGCCGTGTGCGCTGCAGGTAGGTGGGCGCGGGCGGCATGCCGCATGCGGGGCGAGCGCCTCCCGCTGGGTCCCCAGACTGGGCTGCGCGGTCCAGGTAGAATCCGTTGCTAACGTGTGACCCGTGCTGGGGTCGCCTGACACCCTATCTTCGGGCTCCTCTTTGCTTAAGGAATTTCAGACAGCTCTGGAAACAGGTCTGGCCGCATATTTTGAATGCCAGGCGTCCTCTTCCCGAGTAAAGTTAGAAAAGAGAGAGACCAGAGACAAGTTAACGTGAGCGCCAGTTTCCAGGCACGCGCTCCGAATGCGCTTGCCCGGGTTTAGGCTGGAACTTTCAAATAGAATTCGTTTCTCTCCTGCTTTAGGATGGAAATCGAGTGTCTGCCTTCTGGGAGCTAGAATAGTTTTAGCACTGTTGTAAATTAAGACCGGGAGAATCCACACCCTCTTCACTCCTCTGCTTAGCGATCTTCTTGTACTTGCCCCCACTAACATTTCACAACAGACAAGTGGGGGCAAAAAGATCATTCAGAGAATTCACGCTGTCAGCTGTAAAGTCCCGCAGTGTTGGGGACAGGCAGCTAGGAGTTGCTGGAAGTCCTGGGACCTTGATGGCAGTGGGGTGGGGTCGGGGAGGGGAGGAGCTGTGTGCAGGACCGGGACCGAGGTAGGGTGGTTTCCATTTCTCTTCTCTGCTGTTGAGTTTTTCCATCGCTCTGAAAATCCAGAGGCTGTTAGTACAGCTCTAGGAAAACACATTACTTAATCATATAATTTAAACAAACAAAAAATGGCCTTGCTTTTTTAAAATTTGAAATGCAAAGCTCAGGTCAGCACCAAGGGCTGTGCTTTGAAAAGTTCCTGTTTCCTTTTTTAAATGTTTGGTTTAGCCAGAAGTAGCATTTACTGAATGCCAGCCATATGATCCCATAGCCGGAATCGGCTTTGCTCTTCTTTTCATTCTCCTTGGAATCTGTTTAAATTTGTCATATGTGTATTGTTCAGAAGTAGATTTTTGTCAGAAAATAACTGTGAAAACGTTTCTCCAGTTGGGAGAGGGTTTTGTTTTTAGGTGGGGAGACAGACAGAAGTGTGGGACAGAATAGAGTTGAAGTCTCTATGTTTGCGCTCGAGCCAATCACTCAACATCCCATGGACCAGCTTTCTAGCAAGAAGGGTCCGAGGGAAATCATGGTCTTGTAACAGTGGTCAAGCGCCCGGGTGGCTCTGTGTGAGTGGCGAGAGGCTGCCCAGCCTGAGGGGGCAATCGAGGTGGGGGTGGTCACAGGCTCAAGGGTCTGCACTGACCTAAGTCTGCTGCTGAGTTTCAGATTTTGTGTCTCAGATACCATTTTGTAAAATAGGAATTGCAGTGTCTGCTCTCCCTTCTTCAAGGAACTATAGACAAATGGAACAATCTCTTTGACAGCGTTATTAAGCCTTTTTAAATGGATTCTTTTAAAAATACTTAGTAAGGACCATGCCTAACTCTTCAGATCATTATCTCATGTCACATTCCTCCGTGGTGCATACCCCTAATCCCAGCAATTCCAGTTATGAAACTAGAGGATCATGGGTTCAAGGCCAGCCTGGGGAAATCAGACATTTTCTCAAAAAATTTTAAAAGACCTAGGGCTGTTGCCCAGCATACCTTGGGTTTAGTTTGCAGTACTCAAAAAAAAAAGGAATGTTATCTCATTACATTATTTAACCTTATAAGTTAAATACGTGATCTCAAATTTTACTCATGGAAAAACTGAAGTCCAGAAAAGTGTGTTAAGTTGCTCACCAGCTAAGTTGTAGATCCAGCGTAAGAACATAGGTCTGTCAGCTCTTAGTTTTTACCCTACCGTGTAATACATAGCATTGTAATATTCTCTTCTCTCTCTCAGGAAAAACAGATGATGTTCTGAATGGAGACCATGACAAGGGACAGAAAGACCCTTATTTTGTGGAAACTCCCTATGGTTATCAACTAGACTTGGATTTCCTCAAATATGTGGATGACATCCAGAAGGGAAATACCATCAAGAAACTGAACATCCAAAAGAGGCGGAAGCCATCTGCGCCATGCCCAGAACCCAGGGTCACTCCAGGTCCACAAGGTGTGTGGACTTCCACTGAATCTCTATCATCTTCCAACAGTGATGACAACAAACAGTGTCCCAGCTTCCTCCTAGCCAGAGGCCAAGTTACATCGACCCCAGTCCCAAAGCCACCTCCCCCTCTAGAGACCTCACCCACTTTTCTTCCCATCCCTGAAAATCGACAGCTGCCCCCTCCCTCCCCACAATTCCCAAAGCACAACCTTCATGTCACCAAGACACTGATGGAGACCCGGAGAAGACTTGAACAGGAGAGAGTCGCCATGCAAATGTCACCAGGTGAATTCAGAAGGCCCAGGCTGGCCAGTTTTGGAGGCATGAGCTCCACGAGCTCTCTTCCTTCCTTTATGGGTTCTGGAAACTACGGTGCTGCCATTCACCAGCTTCAGAATGGATACCAAGGCAATGGGGATTATGGCGGGTACGCCCCGGTGGCTGCCACCACTTCCTCCATGGGGAGCTCCATCCGCCACAGCCCTCTGAGCTCAGGGATCTCCACCCCAGTGACCAACGTGAGCCCCGTGCACCTGCAGCACATCCGTGAGCAGATGGCCATTGCCCTGAAACGCCTGAAGGAGCTCGAGGAGCAGGTGAGAACCATCCCCGTGCTCCAGGTGAAGATCTCTGTCTTGCAAGAGGAGAAGCGGCAGCTGGCCTCACAGCTGAAGACTCAGAGGGCAGCATCACAGAATGATATCTGTGGTGTGCGGAAGCGCTCCTACAGCGCAGGGAACGCCTCCCAGCTGGAACAGCTCTCTCGAGCGCGGAGAAGTGGTAGCGAGTTATACATTGACTATGAGGAGGAAGAGATGGAGAGCATGGAACAGAGCACACAGAGAATCAGGGAGTTCCGGCAGCTTACCGCAGACATGCAGGCCCTGGAGCAGAAGATCCAGGACAGCAGCTGTGAGGCCTCCTCGGCGCTCAGGGAGAATGGACAGTGTCCACCTCAGGAGTACCGGTCTGTGGCTGTAGGCGGCGATGAGAACATGAATGACATTGTTGTGTACCCCCAGGGTTCCAGGGCCTGCAAGGATGCCGCTGTAGGGACAGTCACTGAGATGAGGGATTCTGGCATTGGTGTGACAGAGGCTATGCTCGGAGTGACAACAGAAGCTGACAAAGAAATTGAGCTGCAACAGCAGACCATAGAAGCCTTGAAGGAGAAGGTCTACCGCCTGGAAGTACAGCTTAAAGAAACCACCCACGACCGGGAGATGACCAAACTGAAACAAGAGCTGCAGGCTGCTGGATCAAGGAAGAAAGTTGACAAGGCCACGACGGCCCAGCCACTTGTCTTCAGCAAGTTGGTGGAGGCAGTGGTGCCAACAAGAGACCAAATGGTTGGCAGTCATGTGGACCTGGTGGACGCTTGTGTCGGGACCTCGGTGCAGGCAAGTAGTGTAGGCATCTCGTGCCAGCCTGAATGCAACAATCAAGCTGTGGGGCCCGAGCTGCCCATGAATCGGTGGATTGTTAAGGAGAGGGTGGAAACCCATGACCGGTGTACAGGGAGGTCTGTGGAGACCTGTGACGAGTGTGTGGGTGTGGAAGTCAGCATCTGTGAAACAGGCAGCAACACAGAGGCGTCTGTGAGTGACCTGACACTGCTCAAGACAAACTTGAATTTAAAAGACGTGCGGTCTATCGGCTGTGGAGACTGTTGCGTGGACGTGACGGTCTGCTCTCCCAAAGAGTACGCCTCCCGCAGCGTGAACACAGAGGCTGTTGCGCAGGTGGAAGCGGCCATCATGGCAGCACCTGCTACCACAGACCAGCACACCAGTACAGTTTGGGAACAGGTGAGCCAGTCCACTAACACTAAGACGACCGTGCTGGTGGATTGCTGTACCAACACTTCCTTAAGCACTCTGGACAAGCAGACCAGCACACAGACAGTAGAGATGCGAACCGTGGCCATAGGAGAAGGCCGAGTCAAGGACGTCAACTCCTCCACCAAGATGCGTTCTGTTGGTGTTGGGACCCTGCTTTCGGGCAATTCTGGGTTTGACAGGCCATCTGCTGTGAAGACCAAAGAGTTGGGTGTGGGGCAGATAAATATTCATGACAACTATCTGGTTGGTCTCAAAATGAGGACCATAGCTTGTGGGCCCCCACAGTTGACCATGGGGCTGACAGGCAACAGGAGGAGCGTGGGTGTTGGGGATGAGCCTGTAGGGGAGCTCCTGGAGGACCCCCAGTCCCAGGCTCCCTCAGGAATGGTGACGAGCTTGGATCACTACATTGAACGTGTCCAGAAGCTGCTGGCGGAGCAGCAAACACTGCTGGCTGAGAACTACAGTGAACTAGCAGAAGCTTTTGGGGAGCCTCACTCACAGATTGGCTCCCTCAATTCACAGCTCATTAGCACCCTGACCTCCATCAATTCTGTCATGAAGTCTGCAAGCACTGAGGAGCTCAAGAACTCCGACTTCCAGAAAACCAGTCTGGGTAGAATTGCAGGTAGGTGACATCTTGAGGGACCTGGGAGTAAGGAAGTGCTTTAGTGCATTCTCTGTTGCTGTAACTGAATTCCAGAGACTAGGAAATTTCTAGAGAATAGAAGTTTATTTAGCTCATGGTTCTGAAGCTGGGAAGCCCGAAGCATGGCATCCGTATCCGGTAAGGGTTTTTCTGCTCCATCATAAAAAGGCAGAGGGCATCAAATGGTCAAAAAAATCAAGGGTGCCAGAGACTCCTGCACTAACGGACCCACTCCCTGATAGTGACATTAGTCCATTTTGAGAGCAGAGGTTAAGTGTCCAACCCCCGAACTCCTGTCCCTGAAGTTTTAGGGACACATTCTCTTGGGAAAGAATGTCTTCTCAAGAGCTAAAGATACTTTTTTAACTACTTGAGCCATTTTTTGGAACTACGGAGAAAGCCTTAGGATGATAATGGACAGAATGAAAACTGAGAGTCCAGATCTGTGAGGAATTGTACTGATTCTTAGTATCTGGTTGTTTCTTTGGTCTCTGTCTGTAGACTAACATAAGAAAAATAAACTGGTATTGGCAGGCTTAGAGATTATCTTCTGGAGCTGCTAGTTTTATGTGATGTTTTATTGTCTTCCAGCTATTAACTTTCTCATTTTATATAGATCTCTCTGAAGAAAATCTTGTATTATTTGTACCCACAATTATCAGCAGTATAAAATGTTTATATTTCCACGAAGGGAAGAGACTTCATCAGTTCATTTTACTAACACTGCAAATAATGATTAATGTTCTACTCCATCTCAAGCACAGGTGGAGGCTCTGAGGATAGTTTAGCAAGCGAAGCCAGGGTCCCTTCCCTGAGGGGCTTACCATTCCAGTCAGGGGCACAGGTGACAGACCTGAAACAGGCCCAGGAGGAGGCGCAGGTACTTTGAGCATGAGACTCCACTTCTGGGGGCAGAGTGGCAGTGGTTCTGGGTGGGGCTGTTGGAGATGGGCAGGAGCTCTGGGAGAAGAGGGTCTTTTCCCACTGCTCATTTTAGTAAACACATATGTTTTGCCTTTCCCTTTCTTTCCCTTTATTCATTGGGATTCCTACTCACCTGTGCTTTTTTCTTTAAATTGAAGCTGATCGCTGAGAAACTACCAGGGGAGATTTTACACTGTGTGGTTTCCCTGTTAGCCTCACTGAAATCCCTTCCCTGAGGATCAGATACCCCGTGTCTTCCTGGGGCTGAGGCCATACCACCTGGCTATCATGCTGGACACTCTGCTTCTCACAGAGCAGCATGATCAGGAGGAGGGTGTGTGTGCATCAGAATTTTTTGTGAAAATGTGCAATATAGACTTAATTAAGCCATCCACAAAAGCTTTCAGTCTTGCTGTTTTGTTCTGTAAACCTGAAAGGACAGTGATCAAAATGGACTGAAATAGATTCTTTTTATATCTTCCTGTATTTCCACTTTCAATCTGAATGACTAAGAGTTTTTAGTATCTGCTATGGGATATAGTTTCTTATGAAAGAAAAAAATGAACATGACAGCTGCTGTGTAGGTTTTTTCTTTTAGAATCAAGAGTCTAATAAATGTACAAGGGAGTCATTTTAGAGTAAACAGGATTATAATGATATGTGGACTGAAGCAGAGTCTTAGGTAACAAGATGTCTGCTTCCACATCCTTTTAAAAATCATGATGTCAGATAAGGGAAAATAAAATTCTTACATCCAGTCAACAGATGGCACAGAGGATCATAAAAGCATTTTCTTCCCAGGCTTCCTCCCTCCTTCTCTTTCACATTCTTGCCCAAAATATTCAGCTGTAACAATGAAGTAATTTGTTTGGCCCCTGGGCTTGGAGACCAAGGAGCAGGTGCCCTGTGGTTGTGCTGCGGTGTGTTTTGGTCTGTCTCCACTGCTGCAGACATTCCGCACAGCACTGTGTAGATGTGACTGCAAACAAACACCTGATTAGCTAAAAGATATGAGGCCTACAGCATTTATGAACAAAACAAATATTTTATTCACTTATTTATTTATTTGGTACCGGGGATGGAATTCTCAGAACCTTGCGCTTGCAAGGCAGGCACTGTGCCACTGACCTAAATCCTCGGCCCAAGAATAAACATTTTAATGGCACTGATTTAGTCATAGTAGTAGTCTCTCCCAGCGTGCACAAGAACATCTTTAAAGTATATCTGAAATCCATGTTACCTTTGTGTTTTAACCACGTTGCTTTAGAGTTCTGATGAGAAAAGAATTAGGTTGCCAACTTGACCCACATTATGGTGTTTGTATATATGGGGCTGAAAACTAAAGCATCTTGATATACTGAGTTCAGATTGCTAACACCTGCAGGCTGTGAAGAATGAAGGTGTGTCAAAATGTACCCTGGATTGCTGTGCATATTATAACAATATACCATAATATATACATATTATAATATAGTATATTGCTCACGCAGTGTGAAGTGGATGTCTACTGTAAGATGTAGTGAAGTATTTGTTCACACCTCCCCCCCACCAACCAAAGTGAAAGGGAATTTGGATTTGACATCTGCCAAAGAAAGTGCATAGTAATGTTTTTTTGTTTTGTTTTGTTTTGTTTTTTGGTACTGGGGATCAAACTTGGGTACCTTGTGCTTTCAAGGCAGGCGGCAGAACCACTGTAAATTTATAGAAAATTTATCTCCTATCCAAACAAAAGGACTACTTTTTAAATCAGCTTCTGTATTTGTACTCTTGGTCATCTTGGGTTTGTTAAAACGTTTATGAGCTTGAAGTCATTCTCATAACTGTAAAAATGTTTGTAGAGAGATACCAAAAGCGGGAAAATGAGGTCATTACAGAACACCATTTCTAGTTCTTTGTCTCCTAGTTCAAGAGCATCAAAATAATCTAAACCTGGTGTTTCCGGAACCCTGCAGGGGTATAAATTGGCATAGTGTGTGAGGGGCCTACTGACCGGAAGTCAGGAGTGCTTATTTGTACGTCATTTGTGACAGAACTTTGGAAAAGGCACTTAGGCTTCAGGAAAAGATCTTCAGAAGATTTAATTCGGCCCATCACCTTTGTAAGCCCTTCAGTAGGCACTTGTTTAAAAATCTTGTTATTTTAAACTAATAGTTTTTAATGAGTGTTAGTAAAATGGAAATGTGCTCTGGTAAAAGATGCAGGTTTACTTTGAAACTTTGAATCCTAAGGTGTACAGTTCATTTCAGGCTAAAGCATGGAGATTAGCCATCTTCAAGAACTGAAATAGTGTTGAGTTCAATGACAGATGTAATGATCGATACTGGATGACAGCCACAGCTGTTTGTTTTTCTGAGCAGCAAGTCATTCATACTTCAGTAAAGATGTGGAAAGTCTTCCCTGTCCCCACCTCTGTCATCTCAGTTGATAGCTATGCATTAAGTGTCACTGGTATGCAAAATGTGGTGATACTGCAACAGAGGTGGAAGGATGTCCCTTGCAGAACTCGGCATCTAGTTGGGAAGCCAGGACATGCACACCTATGGCAACACCAGTATACATTAGGTTCAAAATGGTGTGCAATTAGAAACTGCTCCGGGTGCAGCTGTAGTCAAGTTAGCTGAGGTCTGGGAAGGAAAGGAGGACCTCAGCCGAATCGGGAGAAGTATATTTTTACCCAGCTTTAGTTAATGCAGCCAGTCAGCCTGGGATTTCTGGGTCAAGTCTTGGGATTGGTATATGATTAAATGTGGGTGGGGTGGGGTGGGGTTGAGGGAGAATCTGGTTCTTAATCCACTCTAGCATTTTAATTTCTAAGTGTCCACTTTTAAATACATCCATGGCAGCTGTTCAATACATTCCCAGGAAAATATCAAAAAGGCCCTTGGGGGCCGGGGATTTAGCTCAGTGGTTTCGCCACCTGCTGCGCAAGCGCAAGGACCGGAGTTCGATCCCTGGTACCAAAAAAAAAAAAAAGGCCCTGAAACTGCAGCTCTGACCTTTTAAGTTTTCCATCCCCAGTTTGACTTGGCTATTTGTGCCAGTGACCACACGTCTGAGGCTTCAGGCAGGGCTCAGAGAGGAGAGCATAGAGGCAGAGAGGGTTTGTCCTCCATCAACACTCCGTACTTTCCCCTGCAAAGTAATACACACCAAAATAGAAGGTGATTGATTCTTCATGAAGAATTTCTACAGTAATATTTGGGCTAAGGGGTGAATTCATGCTGAAGCCCTTTTTCTTTATGAAAAAGCTAAAGTATTTCAGATCTCCTTGAATTCCGAGTCATACTTGGGAAAACAGACTGAATGGCCTCCATAACGAGTCAGATATTTCAGTCCTACCTATTCTTGACAAGTTAGAAGTGGTTTAAAAATCAAATCCGAGTGCTTTGCTGAAAATTGGGCACACACCATGGTTAATTCACTGGCCACACTGTTCAGAGCTGTGTTTTGGGGAGATAGCACTTGACATTATAAACAAAAATACGGATTGGCATTGCAGAACAGTTGACATCTGAGATCAGACCAGCCTTTAAAACCCATTTTAGGGGGCCGGGGATTTAGCTCAGTGGCACCGTGCCTGCCTCGAAAGTGCAAGGTCCTGAGTTCAATCCCCAGTACCAAAAAAACAAAACAAACATTTTAATACATTTTAAAAATGTATGACTTCCAATTTAGAAGCTCACTCCTTGTATCCCATCAGCTGATACTCATTCTAGATGGATAAAATCAGGCAAGAGAGATTCTTTAAACTATTCTCCCAGCTCTAGTTTTTATTGAATTTTTTTGTTGTTGTTTGCATCTAACATCCTTAAAGTTCAGGACATTATCAAACAGTTTTCACTTTAAGTCTCTTTTCATTATAGTTTCCCCTAGCTGCTGTGATTATTTCTATATCAGATGCTTAATGCTTTCCATTTTCCAGAACACTGAGATTTCTGTCACTTGCTGTCGTTTAGTCATCACTAATCTGGCCAGTTGTAAAATGAGTCTGATGCTTTACTGACAGTTACAGCCATGGTGTTAGTGACAGAAGGTTTCTCACTGTTGCCTGCTCCCCTGCCCACCAGCTCCCCAGTGGTGCATGCGCAGACTGTTGCCAGCCGGTGGGAGTCTTGAGGTCCATCCAGAGGGCCAGAGTTTGCGGGTGTTCTGTAATCACTCCTCTTGTGCTGTGGCAGTCATGTGGGGTACTGTTTACTGTTCCCATGCACTTCCACCATCAGTGACCCAGGGCTATTAATTATACCACTAGTAATTCCTAAGAATTCACAAGGTCCAGGTTTATGAGTTGAGACCACAGGGGAATCTATAGTCAAATTTTTAGCAGTTGAGTTTTATTTTGCTTAATTTAATTCAGTGGTTCTCAATCCTGCCTGCACAGCAGAATCACCGGTGTGGGGGTGGGAGGTTAAAATTCACTGTCTGGGCCCATCTGCAGACTGCTCAGTGTATTTTTTTTTTAAACCCCCACCCTCAATTCCAGTGACTATAAAGGCAGCTGGGTTGAAAACATTAAATTTAGTTTGGTGGCCACTTTATTTTTGTGTTTCCGGGCCGCACATGTCCTTTGTTTTGCTTGGACATGGCAGTCCCTACTCAGCTGCAGGTGCAGGTACAGCACCGTGTGCACCTACAACAGCGGGCTGGTTCTCATTAACCTCTTGAGAATAGTGTATGGGCTGCTTGATTCCAGCCAGCGTTTGAACAACATCCCAAAAAAGATTTTTCTGGCCATACAGGCGCAGTTTCCCTCAGACTGGACAAATAAGCACCAGTTTGATGTTTCACAATGTTCTTGGCTTACCTTTTGGCCTCAACAGAATCTGTGACTTTCAGGTGAGTCACATGGCACTTCTGAAAGGCCTTTTATTGTCCAGCACTATTGTAAGTATGGGGGCGGGGGCACACCAAATAAGACCACAGTCAAGGAGCTCGGGGAGCTTACCTCCTCCTGGAGGAGACAGGTGAAGCTGAGAAAACAGGGCTGGACGAATTTTGAGTCTGGACATACGTGCTGCAGAGCAACAAGGGAAAAAAACACCTGTGGAGTAGTAGCCTAAATAAATAAATGAAAGAAACTACAAAGGAAGTAGGATTTGGGCCAGTCCTTGAAAAGAACATGGGGGGCACCTTGTGAAGATGCTGGAATTCCAGGCCTGGTCAACGGCAGTAAGGACAGAGAGTTGGGAGGAATGAAGACACGAAGACCTCCCTGAACAAAGTGGCAGGTAGGAGAAGTTGAGTGGTACAACTCCCGCTGGCAAGACAAAGCTGCTCACTTTCTTTATGAAGGACCCACATAGGCTTGGGGTTGGGAAAGCTTTAAGAAGTCTTGGCTTACTAAACTATGGTGAGAGAAATCAGGGTATTGGTGTCTCCAGGTGGGGAGATTCTCAAGAATTTGCAGAGGGGTTTACTGAGTTTAAAATATTCAGTATTTTAGGTTGTTACACAGGTGTATGCATTTACCCAAACTCATGTAAGTATACACATAAAAATTACATTTTAATTGTATGTAATACCTTGTAAAAATATGTGTGTATAGTTTCATTTCTATATGTATATAATTTTTTTTTTTTTTGCTGTGCAGGGAATCACACTCAGGGCCTTACACTAAGTAAATACTACCTTTGAGCTTCTAATTTCAAAGTATTTTTTACAACCACATTTCAATTGGTAACCTTTGAGTTAAAAGACTTTAAAGCCATAACAGCCAATGGAAATAGTGGGATTCTCATTCAGGCTTCTTACACCCTTTTTTTTGTGAGAGCCTTGGAGAAATTTGAACATTGATTAGGTAATGATTATCATTTTTTAAGGTTTGATTAGTTTTATCATTAATATTTTGTGTATGTGTCTGTTTAAAGAGTTCTTTTAGAGATATATACTAAAATATATATGGATGAAAATGATTGGACGTCTAGCTTTTACTTGAAAATAATCCTGTGTAAGTGAATGGAAGTGAGAGATGAAACCAGATGTTGAACGTAGTGATGGGAACAAGGGAATTTATTATGTAGTTGTGTGCCACATAACAATGTTTTAGACAACCACAGAGACCACATTACAATGGGAGTCTCACAAGAGTGTGTCACTTAGGGGTGTTTGTCAGCATACTGTGATGTCCACTCCACTCCACATCACCTAAGGATGCATTTCTCAAAATGTGTCCTCATCATTAAGTGATGCCAGATTGTGCTATTGCCCACTTTTCTATGTTTAAGGATTTATAATGGTAAAACATTACTGATGTATTTGTGTTTAAAAATGATTGTTGGGTCTTGCATGGGAAAATGGTTACTCAGTGTTCCTCTAGGACGAGTGCTTGCACTCACACTAACTAGTGAGACCTTTTGGAGGAGATGCAGCCATTTCAAACTACTGATGAGTGGAGGAGGAGGAAGAAATGAAGATAAATGTGCCATTGCCCGGCCTATTGATTTTACTTGGAGTAAGTTAAAGGCAAGCTGGACATTTCACATTGGCATTTAGGGGCTGCATCAGGTCCTGGGGCCGTTAAATGGAGGGCAGCACGCAGTACTGCCTGTGTGGAGGCAGGCAGGCTTGTGAAGGATTGTACCTGTACACATACACACCCAGTGCCTGCAGGACTGGAGGAGGAAGCACTGTTCACAGAATTAAGGAAGTGAATTCGGGTCCAGCTTGCATGGCCTCAGGCAAGTTACCGAATCTCAGTGACCTTCGGAGTTCATAAGTAGAAATATGAAAATGAACAATTTTGGATGTTCTCTAATGTCTCATCTTGAATATTTTGTCTGCCCCTCCTCCTAAAACTTCTTTTGCCATTGTTTAAAACTACCGGCATTCAAAGTGGGCCCCTGCATCAAAAACTCTTTGGGGGGCCGTGTCAGAAAGGCCCATCTCTGAGCCCCAGCCAGGACAGTGACTTCCTGGCAGCCCAGGCCTGGTGATCTGCACTTGATACACCTGTGATTATTTTGAACACTAGAACTTAGCTTTAGTGTTTCTCATGAGTAATCTTTCTTTAGATTGCCTCAGAATACAGTGATTAATTTCCTTTTCTTCTAAACATCTAATGGATTTCAAAGCTTTATTTTTAAAAGGGAAAACTGATCAAATTCTTATTCCATGACAATATTGGGAGTAGATTTAAATGTTATTTTGTTAATACCTTATACCTTATAGGTATAATTCAGAAAATAACAGATACAAAGAAGAAAAATTATAAGCAACTGTAATTCTTTGGCCTCAAACGAGCAGTATGAAAGAGGCTCTGTGGTAGAGAACTCCCCCAGCCTGCTCTAGGCCATGGTCCCTAGGTTCCATCCCCAGCATTACCAAAAGAATAAAAATTTTTAAATATTCTTTTTTTTCTTGTATACCTTTCAGGTTTTAGAAAATATATATACATATAATTATTTACTAATAATTGCCCCATACTATTTTATAACCCGTTTTCAAGCAAGCTATGCTCATTATTGTATGTAACAAATGCCTTCCTACATCAGCCTGTTTAATAGCTACAGAGAATTCCTGTCTAATGTCCCAGCACTTACTAGTTTCTTACAGGCAGACTATGGTGCCTGCTCTCTTCACTGTTTCAGATATGAAAACAACCATCCTTATACCTTTTTGTATATCCTTAAGAAAAAAGTTCTAGAAATCAAATTACCAAGTCAAAGAATTATTTTTATAAGAGTGATTTTGAACATAGTCCATATCCATTATGAAGTGGCAAATAAGGGGGGAAATTAAATCATTGTAACTTTAATTTTACTAGTCTTCCAAATAACTCTTCTGAATACATATATGCATGTAGTCTATGAGGGAATCTCACAGAGGCAGAAAAATCATCTTGTACCTTGTACTGTAGATCCCAGAAGAGGGTATGGAAGATGAGCTGTGAGAGATCAGAGAAAGGAAAGTCGTGTTTAAATAGGAAGGTGGGAGGGTGGGCCATGTGGAGTTGGGAAGAGGGGCATTCCTCCACAGAAGAGGAATTGCGAACCAGAGACCCCCACCCTGCAGCCAAAGAGTGGTTCCCTCCACCCTGATACACTCCCTGTCCCAGAAAGGACCACAGGGGTGGTGGGAGTGAGGTTGCAGGGGAAAACTGGTGCATTGCCCATGGCTTAGAGTATCTGGATAAGCAGTGTGGACCAAGCTTCCTAGGCGGCCCGAGGTGAGATTGCCAGGTCTTGTTTTAGCTGCAGCAATGATAGCGTTAGAGCTTGGCGGGAGTATTCCTCTGCAGCAATGTGCCCGAGGGGAGTGGCAGGAAAAGAGAGAGGCAACAGGATGGAGGTGACTGCTGTCTCCCAGAGCCAATGTGAGGAGAACAGCAGGAACACAGGAAAAAAAGAGGTGATCGCATGGAGCTAGAGTGACAAGCTTTGGCAGATGTGATAATGCAGGAAAGGTCGAGAGTCAAAGGTCACCTTGGGGGGTTAGGTGGCTTAGAGAGTGGTGTCACTTACTGAGAAAGAAAACATGGGAAGGAAACACTTGAGAAAAGGATAAGTTGCAAGTAGTTGTTTTTCAGTCCATTTCATCCAGAGTTGGTATCACATTACTTTATGCCCTGCTCTTTCCGGACAGGAAAGAATTTGGAATATACGTGCCAGTGTGGAGGGCTGCTGAGCACTCAGGTGTCCTGGCCTGAGCTCAAGGTGGGCATGGCAGAAGGGATGCCAGAGAGCATCCAGGAGACCTTCCCCTCTCAGGAGGGAATACCGACCCCGGTGAACCTGACAGATGACCAGGTGGCTTCTGGCCTCTACAGTAAGTCTCACTCCTTGGCATCAGGATTCTTTCTGGCCCCATTGCCAGCATTCCAGTTAAATGACAGTGTGTCTTCTAAATTGACCTAGAGAGGCCTGGGGATTTAGCTCAGTGGTTCCGCCCCCTGCCTCGAAAGCACAAGGTCCCGAGTTCCATCCCCGGCGCACCCCCCCCCCCCCCAAGTGACCTGGAGAAAGAATTAGATAGCTGTTTGGAAAAAAGGCCTATGATATCTAAAAATTAAGCTTTCTTTGATAATCTTAATTTAAAAATTTATCTGGTATTGCCAATTATGAAATAATATAAAGAGCGTTTTACTTTTTCACATTCTAGCAGGCAAACATTTTTTCCAGGTTATTTAATTTGAAATGAGACACATCTCCGTGAACAGCAGGTCTGATAAGATGCCAGGTGTCATGGCATTGTCATGTCTGGAAGTACTAATAGAAATGTTCCCCATTTAAAGAATGTTATTAATGGGACTTTATTTTTTTTTTATTAATAGGACTTTATTCTCTCCATGCACACACTTTTCCCAATGGATTTGTGCAAATTTCTCATGTATGCATGCCAAATGTACATGAAGAGAGAATACCTGTTAATTTGACAGGTATGAGTTTTGTTAATTGTGATCATCTTGATATGGTTTTTTCACAGTATGTACGAATAATGAAAATACACTGAAGTCCATCATGAAGAAGCGAGATGGGAGTAAAGATTCAAATGGTGCAAAAAAGAATCTTCAGTTTGTTGGCATTAATGGAGGGTAAGGAAAGGTGGCAGTACTAGATCTCAGTATCTGTCTGTCTCCTTCGCCTCCTACCTGTTTAAGTCTCAGTTCAAGGTGCCAGGCCTGGAGTGCTGCCACACCTGGGTGAAGGAGGACTCCCTCATCAAAAGGGTGCATTTGAGCTTCTCTGCTTCCCTCCTTCTCTTGCTGTCTTCAAGGATATGTCATGCTTGTAAGGATTCCTGATGAAGCTGAGCCATTGCCATCTCATTACTGTCCTGAAAAAAAGTCTTCAATAAAGAGCAGCACACAGTAGTTGCTGTACTGTGCTGGACAGCTTTTCCTTGCCTGTGTTACAACTCAGAAAGGAGGAGAAAGAGAACATCACTCCAGAGCATGGGGTGCCTTTTGCTTAGCCCCCATGTTCATGGAGAAACTAGGCTTTTCACCTGAAGAGTAATCCGACATGCCAATGCTCCCTTTCTTTCTAAACAGAATGTTTATTAGTTGTTTGTTCCTTCTCTTCCCATTGATTCATGTAAATACTTAAGCCTGTTTATCCTCCTACAGTCAAAGCAATTAGTTGACTAATCAACAAAGCAATAGTGCGGAGTTAGCTGAAATAATATTTATAGTAGACTGAGCTGCCAAGGCTTACCATGATGGGGCCCATTTTCCAAATCTTAAAATGTTTCATGGGGTGGTGTGCCTCAGGAGATTTTGGAAGTCAGGCATCAGAGGAGGTATGTTGGTTACTTATGTTTCACCTTGACACTGGGAGAATGAATGGGGCAAAATAGCAAGAATGGAGAAAAATATTATTTGAGCAACTGCACATGTGGTGTTTGCAGTTGATACTTAGCCAGAGGAGCCCTAATTTTTAACAAGTGGTATATGGTACCACTTGGCAGCTCAAGCTGTCCCTTTTAAGTCAGAACCCATTAAGAAAACCACCAGGTACTCACATAGACCTTACATTGAACTTCTAACCACTGGTGAGATTTCTGGAGTCTAATCAGCAGCTTTCCATTCATAGAAATTTCGGTTGCTGGGTCTTTATGGGCACACCTTGCATCTTTGAAATCCTAATTGCTATCTAGGTATGAAACAACTTCAAGTGATGATTCCAGCTCAGATGAAAGCTCTTCTTCCGAGTCAGATGACGAATGTGATGTCGTTGAGTATCCTCCAGAGGAAGAGGAGAATGAAGACACTCGGGGAGTGGCAGAAGGGCACCATGCAGTTAATATTGAAGGCTTCAAGTCTGCCAGGGTGGACCATGAAATGCAGGTTCAAGCATGTGAACCTGAGAAGGTGGAAATCAGAGAGAGGTGTGGTACATTCCCCTCCCCTCCCCTGAGCCCTCCCACATTTAGTACTTTGTCAGAATTGCCCAATTCAGAAATTTTTCAGTTATATATATTTATGGGGGTGTCTTATCTGTACATCAGAAGTATGTGTGCCTGGTTACAACCCTAATACAAGTGCAGAGTATAGTAACTCCTAGATCTATTAGAGAAGCGAAGAGAATGGCTTGATAGAGCCTCGTTTGTTTTCTGAAACATCAACTTTTTGTTAACCTCATTTTATGTGTGGAACCACCATCCACTTCAGCTTCCACTGTATGAACACTTAACCTTATATTTAAAGATATATTCAAAGTTTTTGGTAGATTTTCAGATTTTGATTTCTTTTTATCTTTAGCCAATTATCAAGCCATACCATACTTGATACAGCAACGTTTTCTCAGTATGCCCGAGAAACGGTATTTATTTAGCCTCGACCAAAGATCACATTTGCACATTTACTGTAAAGATGTGTATCATGTCTCTGGTTGCTCTAAGTGAGCACAGCCATGGGTTTGGGAATGTCATAAATAGCAGGTGAAATAAAATACCAAACTCTCTGGTTGGCTAACACATGTGCCTCAAAATGAAGTGCATTTTAAAGACTATTAGCAAAAATGGATTTGATCCTCATAGAAACAGGCGAAAATTTAGAAAAATGGAAACTTCAGTATGCCTTTTCACTATGGAAGGTATAAGTGGAGAAAACTAATTTGGCAAATGAAATGAAAGTTAATTGCATTAACATAAGGTAAGTGTTTCAAGTATGTATTTCCAGGTGATTCAAATGGTTTGAAATGTCATCAGGTTTATTGAGATGTAACTTATTTCTGTGTGCCATCTGATTTTTCATTTTTCATATAGTTGAACAAACACTTCTTGAGTCACCAGATGTGTAGTGTACTGGTGAGCATAATGGATATGCAGGAATTTAGATCTCCTCAGCCCGTTAAAAGTAAAAAAATTTTTTATATCTCAAAGTTATTCTATAATGTCATGAAAGCCAGACTGGTATAGCTGAAGCTGCCCTCAGGAAAAGACCTTGTGGTCTGGCCGGTGGTATTGGTTCTTTACAGACATTAATTGTGGATGCCTGGAGACCCCTCCAGCCATCACCATGTCCCCAGGCTCATTGTTCAGAGCCATTATCTTTTACAGGGTTAAAGATTGAAGATAAAAATGACTTTCCTTTTTGTGGTCAATCCTGAGCTCTCTTTTCCCTCTCTTTTAGGTATGAATTAAGTGAAAAGATGTTGTCTGCATGCAACTTACTAAAAAATAGTATTAATGATCCCAAAGCTTTGACGAGCAAAGACATGGTGAGTTTGCATATAAACACTGTCTGTGGGCTGTACAGAGTGCCCAGGTGGCATCACTGACAAGGCATTGGCCACCCGCCCGAGCTGCTGTTGTGCACATGCTTCTCCCTGAACTGTTCCTTGCATGAGCAGTGGGTGCTCATTGCTCTACCTGGCTCCCCCATGCACACCCATGGTTTCCCCGAGGCCTAGCTCTGCATAGCGCTTACCCACTCTGCTTCTGTGGACATCCATGGACCACATAGTTGCAGTCATAAGGGACAGCTGATTGCAGGGAGTTATCTTTTTTCTACATGTTCTACTTTTGTTCACAGAACCTTCTGATCCAAGAAACAGCACCTCAGAATTTTTTTTAGGTTAGGGTAGTTCTTTTAAAAGAAATGTTATCTGGGCCGAGAACAACATTCCTTTTACTTATTAAAGTACATATTATGTTCTGATGTGGAATGTAGGTGGTCACTATTTTTAAACAGAAAAATAAGTGCACTTGTCATTTCAGTTTGAGAAATCCAGAAGCAAACAACAAGAGTTTGTGGTTGTCTTGGTGATCACAAATGGCACAAGCTAGGACAGAGATTACTACAGTCACGGTTAATCTGATGCCTTGGCCGAGTATGTCACTCTTTGATGCACTGAGGTTTTTATATGCAGCTTTCTATAAACCAGACCCACCCTCTGCTTGACAGCTTCATCTTCAGCACACTGAGAAAATAGGGCTTCTCGTGCTCACTTCAGCAGCACGAAAAAAGAAATATAAATATATATATATATATATATGGCTTCTCGTGTTTAATCATGTGCATATGAATCTTTGCATATCAGACTTACTGTGTTGTTTTATGCAAAATAACCTAAGTCTGCAGCTGGTGAAAAAGTTGGTTATAAGATTCTCAAGATTCTACAGTAATAAAATTAAAATGTTAGGACTAGAAGGGACCTAAGGAATTACCTAATCCTGGCAAGGCGGTTTTCCTCTTGCATGAAAATCCCGTTTGGAACTCTGTGGCTCCCGCACAGTGGTAAAAGCTAGTGTGTTTCCTGCCTCTGCCTGTGCCAGTCACCACAAGTGCACCTGCCCATGTGGCTGCGCTAGTCCAGCCCCTTTCCTGAGGCCACTAGATTAGACCAACAGTGCTGGGATTAGAACCTATCTTCAGCATGTTGCCTTTTGGTTTTTTGTTATTCCAATTAAGGGATGTAGCCTTATCACATGGCATATTTTTTAGATTTTAAGATGTCTTTTCATATTTATTGATATTGCTGTAGAAAAATTCATCAGAGCCAGCTGAGTCTTGATATTCAGTTAGTGTGCTGACAAGGTAGCACGGCGATGACATTTACAGAAGGAAATACCAAGTAAAATTCCTGGTCAGTGGGTAACACCGAACTGCATGTTGAGGGTTTTTTGTTTTTTAAGTGGTGCTGAGGATGGAGTCCCAAGTCCTCACGCACATTAGGTAAGTGTTCTATACTGAACAACACTCCCAGCCCCTAGGACTACATACTGAGATTCAGCAGTACTATCCACACCTTTGTAGAAGACAGTAAAACTGGGAAATGTCACTTCAATGTCAACATAACCCTAGGCTTAGCCTCAATTTGAAACAGGTGCTTTAGGACCCCACGTTTTATAGCTGTAATATAAGTTTTTTCTTTTTTTCTTCTCAGAACATAGGGTCATTTGGTCTTTATGGACTTTACATTTCACCTGAATTCTTGAATATGGTGTCAAACACTCTGACCCCTACAATTTTCATTCCTTGCAAACGTGTTTAAGTGTTATTCTTTGCAGAGTGCTAGTTGTGAGAGTGATCACAGTACCAGGCCAGATAATCCTTTCAGGACCCTGATTACTTGGCAATTACAGAGTTAGGAATGCCAGAGGATATAATTTCACTTTTTTCTGTGTGACAAGTCCAGAGAAATAGAAATCTGGGTATGTAAGACACTAAGCAAGAGAGAAGGAAAAATAGATTAATTCTTTTCTGGCCAGGACCCTTTTTGAATGACTCAAAATATGAATGGGTTAAAACTGAGTTTTCAGTAGCAGGAAAATAAAGACATAGACACTCTATAATCCCAGCCTTGCCCTGTTAGTACAAAGAACATTCCTGGGTGTGCTGGTGCTTACGATGCAGGCGTTCTGTCTCTTTGATATACTGTTAAACAATAGGTAAGAATTTTTAAAGAATAAACAAATCACACCTAACTAAACTCTATATCACCAGCCCTGGCTGTGTCCAGCCTACACTGAACTGCATTTGTCCCAGGTTATTCTTGATCATCCATGAAGCAAAGCCCATATTGACATGTCCACAGTCTAAGGAAGTTAGGAGTGGGGCTGGATGATCCCAATGAGAAATGAAATTTCTTCCCGACTTCTTTGAGTACCCTCTCCATGGCTGAACGACATTAGTCGGAGTTGGTTGGGTACATGAGAGGGTCTTCCAACCCAGCGCTTGGAGGAGTTGATGGAGTTGAGAGAGTTGGAGTTGGTTTGGCTAGGAAGGAGGCTGCATAAAGAAGGGTGGCCAGTTAACTTCTTTCTGATTTCTATGAAAAGCATTTGCAAGGCCAGCAGAGCCCAATTCCATGAGTAATAGTTCAGAAGTTAAATCAGCCCTCAGTGTTTTATTATCTTTGTCACAGACATTTTTCTGATGAGGAAACTGAATTGCCCAATAAGTAACTTCCCCAGGGTCCTTAAAAGAAGCAGAACCCGAATTTGAGCCTGGGGGTTCCGGCTCCAGACCCATTTCTGTCACACACATCTGTGTGATTGACCTCTTTTATAGAAACTAGAATTCATGCTGTGTGCACTTTAAAGTCAAGAGGGATATTCCAGTCTGGTGTTCAAGGCTGTTCTTAGGGCTCTAGGCTTTGTTAGCTATTTTTAAGAGCAGATTCTAACTGCACACACTTTGACTATAAAAGGCCTGGTTACTTGGCCTTGCAGCTCAGCCTGAGGAAGGCCTATAAATAGAAGAACTAATGGCAGCTGTGTGTGTTGGCAGAGGTTCTGTCTGAACACCCTCCAGCACGAGTGGTTCCGTGTGTCCAGTCAGAAGTCATCCGTGCCAGCCATGGTGGGGGACTACATAGCTGCCTTTGAGGCTGTCTCCCCCGACGTGCTCCGCTACATCATCAACATGGCTGATGGCAACGGCAACACAGCGCTCCACTATAGCGTGTCCCACTCCAACTTTGAGATCGTCAAGCTACTCCTGGACGCAGGTACAGTATGTGCCCCGACTGTTCTCTGAAAGCACCTGAGATACTCTGGTTTCTCTTCAGATTGTGTAAATCTTTCACCATTTACTAATAGCATCCAAGTTGTGACTCATCTCAGAGAACCAGGTTGATCCACCCCTGAACTCTCTGACTATTCTAAAATCCTTTCAGTGCTTTTCAGTGTGACATGGCAAGAACCCTATTCTTGAGTCCTATATGGGAAACTTGAAGTTTAGACAGAAATGGGTTACATGGAGGGTTTAACTCTATACATACCGCAAGTCATCTGCATTCAAGTGAGGTGTATGCCTTGTAACAAATGTGACTCATGTTCATGCTGTTGCTGAATCATGCAGGCTTGGTTTGTTTGCCCTCAGGAGGCAGAGTGCTACTCACTGGCTCAGACTTGCAGTGTTTGTGCCTGTGGATTGCTGTTTGTCCTTGCACATCAGCCTCTGGATGTGGTGGTTGGTCAAGATTGGCACCAAACAAAGCTATGGTAGATCCATCACTGTTCCTTCCAAAAAAGGAATCAGCATAAACAAGAGAAAGTGTGGTTCTTACATCTGAACCATATTAATGAGAAGAGCGGAAATTTGTCATTCTGGGATCTAGCCAGTGGGTGCCTTAAACATGAAATGATAGAGTAGCACAAAGAAGGATCCCCTTGAGAAATAGTGAGCTTTCTTCACCTTTTACTAATAGTATGTGACTAATGAAAAATTCACACTAATTTCGGTCCAATTAATGATATAATGTCAATACCCAATTTAGAATATACAATAAAACTGCCCAGTTTTCTTTTACTACATCTTGATCCAGTGCCCAATTTTCTTCCCTGATTTAGGGTTGTAAGATTAAAGTAGAAAAGAAATCCAAAAAGATGTATCCTTTTTTTCCCCTAAAGGGAAAAAATGCTTAGTCCCTATTTTAGGGCCCATGTTAGGGTATAGCTGATTCCATCTGACAGGAAGGCATTTCAGGCCTCCTTCCCTGTCGACTTTCCAGACTCTAAACAGAGTTAGCTGTTACGTCAGCCAAGGTTATTGTGAAAACAGAAGTGAACAGCATCCAAAGAAGCTGAAAATGAGATTTCAGAATTCTTCTGAAAGGGACAATTTTTATATACTCTTACAACACTAGAGAAGATAACTTGGCAAATTAAATAATTTTAATTCTGATTTTGGAAGATTTTGGTTTATCACCTTTCTTTATCTGCTTACTTTTTACAGTTTACCATTATAGGCTGGAATTCTGGCTTCAGTTTGAGTCTAGGATGCATTAGCATCCTCAGAACTGATACCGAGAAGCCCGAGTACATGTGTCACCTACTTCTCCACCACACAGCCTTTTCTTTTTCCCTCCTAACACACACCTTTTTTTTTTTTTTTTTTTTTTGTGCCGGGGATCAAACTCGGGACCTTGCACTTGCAAGGCAGGTGCCAGAACCACTGAGCTAAAGCCCCGGGCCATCTCCTAATACACACTTTTGTGAATGCTCTTATATTCTTATATGCAGTTGATTGGGACCTCAAGGAATGTTTCCGTGGTACCTTCCCTCTCACCTTTTATGACAGAAACATCCTGAACATTTTAAACTTGTTTAGTCACATACAAAAGCTGCTGTCCAGTCCTCACTATCCTGTCATTTCATTAGGAGATGCTGAAGGAACTTTTAAATGCCTGGAGGATAATTTAGCCCGTAAAGACTTCCTAAGAATTACAGAATAGGAGGGAGCAGGGAGGGATGGGAGGGGAAGGGGACCAAAAAAAAGAATTAAGATGTGTCATGTGCATGTACAAATTCCCCATGATAAATATAATCATTATGTACTGGAAATGTGTACTACTAAAAAAAAAACACATGAAAAGAAAAAAAAGAATTATAGAATGGCAAAGGTCTAGCTCATCAGATGTGTTGGTCTCTGGCAGTATCTTAGGGGACTTGCTGCATTATATTGCTGTCTGACCACAAAGCCTAGAGTTAGAAGGTATATGACCGGAGTTCTGCTTTTGGGCACCCCACACATCAGAACAGTAGTATATTAGGGCCTCAGAACTGAGTAGTAGTATTGGCTAAGGAGCAGCACCATATACAGTGTTCCATGCTCAACTTTTGCAAACCTTTCTTTGATTTATCGCTCATTCTGCATCTTTCCCTCCAGAACAGTGAGTTCCTGAGCAACAGAATGTCCGGACCCCACATTCGTGCCCATTCTCCAGGGCAGTGTTGAACTGCCTGGCTTTAGCTCCAAGCTTTACAGTTCATCCACCAGTTGCCAGCAAGATGTGCTATAGAAACTGACAGGCCTTTTTGTTGCTGCAGGCCATGTGAGATAGGAAGAAACATTTTGTTCAGCATAAAAACATTTCCTTCTGAGTCCCTCTGTCTCTGAGCACTTGATCCTTCTGTTTCACTGACTCTGACAGCATCATACTTTGCATTCCTATGTGTCTTAGTTACTTTTCTCCCTGCTGGGACAAAATACCCAACACCCACAAGTTAAGGGAGGAAAGGTTTATTTGGCTCACAGTTTGTAGAGGTCTCAGTCCATAGGCTGGCTCCAAGGCAGGGTGAATGGTGGAGGGGTGTTTCATGGCAGGCAGAAGGTAGCAGAGCAAGCACAGGGCCTTAGCTTCTTTCTGTCCCTTTTATACTCTAGGCTACCAGGCTTAGGCCAAACCACTCAGACTGATTTAGCATCACACACTCTAGATTCAGCCACCTCTGAAAAAGCCCCACTTGTGATTGCATGAGGCTTTGCGGGGACGTCTAGACACAAGCCATAACACCATATCTGCTGCTCGTAGGAGAGGGCTTCTCCCTGAAGAGACTCATTTCTTGCAGATGTGTGTAATGTGGATCACCAGAACAAGGCAGGGTACACCCCCATCATGCTGGCAGCCCTCGCGGCCGTGGAGGCAGAGAAGGACATGCGGGTTGTAGAGGAACTTTTCGGCTGTGGGGATGTGAATGCCAAAGCCAGCCAGGTCAGTATGGATGTTTCCTGTGCTCACCAGCATGGCATCATAGCAAGGTGGAGGGGAATACTACGACCAAGGTGACAAAGCAGCCTTAGTGTCACGCTGCCCAGTCGAAACCCGTGCAGTCCCAGCCAGTTCTTGCTGATTGAATGTACTAATGACACATGGACTTCCACTTCCCACCAGAACCTCCCCCTCCTTTGTCTGGCCCACAGCCCCAGCCTGCCTGCATATAAGTGGCTGCGTGTCCCCACCAGGCACCAAGTGTTTGCTGCTTCCTGCTGTAGTCTCTTCATGCCAGATGCCAGTCTCAAGTCCAGATGTGTTCATGCCTTCATTTTAAACTTTTCTGAACTTCCCAGCTCTTTTGTGTACTGAGACAGATCCTTCGAGCTGTAGTGAAAAACTGACTCCTTACTTTATGATCTCACAACAAACTGGTTTCTCCATGCCAGCCCCCACCCCACCCCCAAATTACTACATGCCAGGTTCTTCGTCACTGCACTGTTCTCATTCCCTTCCCCCCAGCACAGCCCACCACAGGCTCCGCCTGCCAGCTCCTCCTGTACTTCTGAAGTTGCCATCACTCCCTCCCACAGGCGGGGCAGACAGCCCTCATGCTGGCAGTCAGCCACGGGCGGATAGACATGGTGAAGGGCCTGCTGGCCTGCGGGGCTGACGTCAACATCCAGGACGACGAGGGCTCCACTGCCCTGATGTGTGCCAGTGAGCATGGGCACGTGGAGATCGTCAAGCTGCTGCTGGCCCAGCCAGGCTGCAACGGCCACCTGGAGGACAATGTAAGCCGACTGCATGGGGCCCGCAGGCGGGGTGGGGACAGGCGAGCAGAGTCTCCGAGTGTGTCCCTCAGTGTTGCCTTCCAGGCATTTCCCTTTGTGGCCCAGTGTGGCAGCCTTTACTGTGTGAAAACTAATACTTCATCAGCTAAAGCCAAGGGCAGAAAATAGCCCTCTTCCCCACATTCAGAAAAGGAAGAAGGTGATTTCTGGGTACACATGAGACCCCATATACTAAAGGGCAGTAAACAATTGGGCTACAGAATTGAAGTCCACATAGGCAGCTTCTGAGAAGTCCACAAGGAGATGACCAGGTTATCGGTCCCTCAGGGAACTGAGGTTATTAGAAGTTGGGGTGAGTAGGTGACTGAGACCAGCTCCTTTTCCCTTGGGCGAGACACTTCCCACCCAAATGCAGGGAAGGGAAGTGCTCCACTGTGGCCTGCCAAAGTGGGTGACTTGTGAGGGAGGGGATCCAAAAGACCTCCGTGCCTTTAAGTACATTTCCCACTTCTGTTCAGTCTGTTCCCGTAATAGGCACCTAGTTCCAAACTGTCCCCATTCCCAGATAACCTCTGTCCTGGGAAATCTCCTAAGGCAAAGGGATATTCTGGGTGTCTCCAGGCTAGAGGGGAGGAACACCACTGATAAGCAGAAGGCAGTAAAATGGGTTGAGGGTCACAGCAGTCAGGCTGGTCTTGTGTTTGAAAGTTTATCTCTGTGGAGCACAGGCTTGAACCAGAACTTCCTTCAGCTCAAAACTTCTAAAAATCAGAGGGAAAACAAACATCATCCTTTGCCATTAATTTCAGGTCTTCCCTGGCCTGCAGGGCTCCCCAGCTCTGGCTCCTCAGGTCCTCCACAGAACAGGAGTGCATCAGGTTCCCTTAACTTCCTGGAGAGCAGCCGGAGTGTCTAGAACCATCTGCATTTAGATGTGTTGTGGGTTTTGCTCGCTTTTACTTCTACTGCAAATAATAAGCTTGCAGATGAATAATAATCTGTAGAGCCAAGGAACTTGCAGAAATCCTGGCTTCACCACTGAGTGCCCACTTCCTTACCCATAAATGAGTTGGAGAAGGTCCACATGGTCTCCGGAAGAAAAGCAGCTTCTAGAATTCACAGCGTGGGAGGGAATGGGGCTAAGATTCAAGCCACATTAGAATTGTTTCCTGCTGCTTATGACCAGAGGGGAGGCCTTATTTCAAGGCCAGACAGAAAATAAGTTACGTGTTGTTCGCCTTGTTGCACCTCCCCTACAAATGAATGGAAATCAAGTAATGCACCAAAAGGTTCCCTTCACATGTGTGGTGCTTTCCGTTGGCATTTCCATAAGATACATATATGTAAGCTGCCAGGGTTGAGTGCTCACATGGATGTTACTTGTGGCACTCAGTAGAGATGCTCAGAGCTTTAGGACCACAGCTCTGTCCCCAAGGGGACAGTTAGATCTCTGGCAAATGGATGTGTCTCACACGCATACCTTGTACTTGTCTGGTCATTTGTAATCATAAGAAGAAAGAAACTTAAGTTATGTTTCTACTTCATCTTCTTCTGCTGCCCCCTTCTCATGGGTGAGTGGTTGAACAGGACTTCCTCAGGGAATTCCTGCCTTTCTGAGGATCCGTGGTTTACAGACCTCTGTGCTGCACGTTGATAGCAAGGACACAGTGAGTGGAGTGAGCTTCACGGCTGATTTCTGCAGGGTGGAGGCTTGTCTCCTGTATCTTCCTGGGCTTGGGCCCCAAAGCTTAAGAGGTCCGGAAATGTGTCCTGAAGGTCTCAGTGGATGGCTGGAGTGGGGGAACTTCGTCAGTTGCTGGAGAGTGTCTTATACTTTCTGCTATCTGGACACTTGAGAAACCCAACCCAGCTTGTCTGTGTTATTTTCAGGACGGCAGCACTGCCCTCTCCATAGCCCTGGAAGCAGGACACAAGGACATTGCCGTTCTTCTGTATGCCCACGTCAACTTCGCCAAAGCCCAGTCTCCGGTCAGTGTTGTACACTTGGCATTGATAAGTAGACTGAAACCCACCAGATGGGCAGGTCCCCTTCCTCAGGGAATTGAAAGGACACACGGGTTTTGTGCTGATTCTGAAAATGGAAGTTTGAGTCCAGAGCTTAAGAATTCATCATTTTGGGGCTGGGAATTTGGCTCCGTGGTTTCGTCGCCTGCTGCGCAAGCGCAAGGACCCGAGTTCGATCCCCGGTACCAAAAAAAAAGAACTCATCATTTCTGCACCACCCTGAGAGCCACCAGAGCTGAGGTGCAGCAGAGGCTGAGCCCAGCTCCTCCTCGGGAGACAGATGTTCTCACTTTGCAGATATGTGTCTCCACATTCCTGGCATTGTTCCTAAAGCTGCCAGCGGGCAGCTTACAGTTCCGAAGTTGACTCCAAGTAGGAAGTTGACTTCCCCGACAGCTGACAGGCCAGGCCTGCTGGCCATACAGCAGGGGCTGCTGCTGGTGGACATCTGCCTAGTGTTCTCAGCCAGACCTCTTCCTGGGTAGTTGTCAGCTGTGGTGGACCAATTCCCAAGGTCACAGGGGACACATGCGCCTTACTAACCCCTACTGTTTTTCCTTTCCTGGTTTCTAGGGCACCCCTAGGCTTGGAAGGAAGATGTCTCCTGGTCCCACCCACCGAGGTTCATTTGATTAATTTGTGCAAAGTAGCCCTTCTTTGACATGCCACCACTAAGCTGCTAACTGTTCCTGTTGCGGTGACAGATACTGAATGTAAATATACTGTACCTGCACTCACCAACACACGGAAGCAGAAGCAGTGCCGGCAGGAGATGCCATCCTGGGTGCACCGCCTCCTCTGTCTCTCTTCTCTATGGCTGTGAGTCGGCTCCATTATGGATAGTGGTAACCTGACCCGGACAGACAACTTCTCTCCCTTCTCCCCTTCCTCCTGCAACAAAGATGAGTCTTTTTAAAGTGAGGAAGTTGAGATGACTTGATTATCAGTAACTCAGGCCAGGCTGATTGTTTCTGGTTAAAAATAAAAGGTGGAGCTCTCAAATAGTATAAAACTGAAAGGAGGATGTATTATATGACTTTTTATATAAAAGGCATCTATATGAAATTGACAGTGTTTTAAACTTTTATATTCCATAGTAATTAAACACATGAAGAACTACATGTAACATTACCACAGTTTTAACAGTTGCACAGACCTATCTATCTATTGATAAAGGCTGAATTGTCTTAGAGGAACTGGCTCTGTATTTGCCTCCAGAAAAACTTAGTGTAGTTCTCCACGTATTCATGGATTCCTTTATACCATGCCACATTTACCTTGGTCTTATATGTATTTAAATGTTTGAAGTGCCTTAGACTCTTGCCATTATTTTCAAAATAAAATTTCATTCAGCTCTTTTCCTTTTCCCTGCATCATCTCTGACAGCTGTCTGCCCCAGACTTCTTGATTTACAGTGCACAAGTGTGGATAGTTGGGAAGGTGGGCAGAGCAGGGAAGGGAAATGTGAAGCCTCCAGGTCCTGGGCTCCAGGGGGGCTGGTCTTCAGAGAATGTGCTGGATTCCATGTCCCTAGGCTACATGTCACAAGGCTGAAGGTGAAGACTTGTTTTGCATACGTTCATCAGCCAGGCGATCTCCCAGGGAACCCCAGGTTGATTCTTCCCAGCTTCAGGAGCCCTCGTCCTTGACTCTTCATTGTGTGACTGCTGGTGACTGGTTGAAAAACAGCAACAAGAAATGATGAAGCTGGACAAACTCTGTCAGATGGCTGTCTTCTTCCCATGAACTGACAGTGAAGTCAGCAAGACCAAGACAGGATCCCTGCCAGCTGTGGGATCCAGGCTGAATTTCAGGTAGTTGTTCGTGCTCAGGTTCCTACAGACCCGAAGTGGCTCAGGAAATTAGAGTGGGTTTGTGAAGAGAAGTAAGTGTCTTGTCTGCTCCATGCCTTTTGAGCAAAGAGGGCTGCATCTCAACATGGTTTGTGGCCTTTGGGATGTTTTTTTTTGGTGGTGGTGGTTTCATCTGAGAAAGGCATTAATATTGTAAATGCACGGGAAAACCTTGCCTCTGCCTGCTGTCTTTCAGTGCTGGGTTCTAGAGGGGTAAAGTGCTTGTTTTATCTGTGAGTTGAGTTCTTATACAATGTGTATCTAACCTCTGGCTAACGTACACTGGTGTGGGCCTTGTTTGCTCTCATAACACTGGGCACTTCAAATGCTTTTTATCTTGGGATCTTGACACGCTATATACACAAGCCTGATTATCCCCATTAGTACAGCTGCAATTTATTGAAGCGCAACTCCATAAAGGGATCTGTGACAAGAGATATGGGTGGGTTCTCAAATGAGGCCAGCATACGGTTGAGGATTCCTGCTAATTCTAGCCTAAGAGGAGCCCAAACCTATAGGTAACAGAGGCAATTTCCCAGGAACTCTTGCCCTCAAAAGTGAGTGGCTGAGGCTGGAATTCACCCCAGGACAACAGAAATTTTGAGACTGATTGATGACTAACCTCTCACTGAGCATGAGATACTTTTCCTCTGGAGAAACTTAGCAAGAACATGCACACTACCTAGCACAAGTCCCCAAATAGGTTAAGTATTGAGCCTTGTATATAAATTGCCTATACTGGGAACAGTTCTACTTTTTTTTGGCACCAGGGATCAAACTCAGGACCTTGTGCTTGCAAGGCAGATGGTGTATTCTACCAGTTTTAATACTGAAACACTGCAGATAGGTGATACCCTTTGGATAGAAAGAAAACTACCATCTTTCCCTCAGAGGAAGTAATGAGCAACTAATCAAACCTTCTTGTAGTCCTTGGGGGTCCTTTTCAGTGGAGCATGCTGCACATAGAAATACTTTATTTTTATGATGCTTTTTTATAAGCTTTCCCTTCAAAACAGAAAAGAATTCCTGGGGGAAATTCACATCTTTTATGTCTGGGAATCTGCCTCATTACCAGGCATTTCACATATTTCTCCAAGTGGCCTTAGGTCCATACTGAAAATTAGTTACTCCCAAATTGTGAAGCCCTCTATATAGGTTCTTTTCAAACAAGTTAGGCAGGGTAGGAGGAGCTATATCAAAACCAGCAGCACTGTTTATTATCTTTAATGAGTCCAGAGCCTGTCTTTTACTGTTGAGATACCAATCTGTGTGTGGTGTTTGTCCATGTTCAGTGGCGTTTCTGCATCTCCTGGGGTTGTCATTTCTAGAAGGCTCAGAAACAAATGCTACAGAGTCATTTCTCTATACCTGAGGAATAAGTGGTTCATTACGTATGTGACAGATGCTAAGCAACCAGGCAGCCCTGGAAGGATTTTCTCATCTTAATCTTTTCCTTGCCCACTTCCTCAAGGAGCTGGACTATTCCTGCTCAAGAAGAAGCCCATGAACCCATTGCTTTGGCTGTGAAATAATAATTTTCCATTTTATTTTTTACTGAAAGCACAACATTGTTTTAAGCCCTGAGTCTTAGCAAGAAACTATTTCATTCTACTTTCTGCATAAGGAAATTACTAATCATATGTTTACTCTGCTCTTATTCAGCATGGCTATAATGTAGAAGCCAGCCTGAAAATAAAAAGATATTTTAAGGGAGCTTTGTTAAAGATTATTACCACAAAAGGATGTGGCTGACCTCCATGTGCTCTCTCCCTCCCACTGCAGTCACTGGCTCTTTCCTCAGAGGGGAAGTGGACAGTCCTGGTCTGCTCTGGGAGGTGACAAATGGAGTCAGAACTTATGATGGTAACCCTGAGCCCCACCTATCCTGAATACAAGCAAGGCTTATGCAGAGAAGCTGGAAAGCAAAGAACACCACTTCTGAATTAAAACAACATTAAGATACCATCTTATTCCAGAAAGAATGAGTATCATCAAGAACTCAGGGCCGGGGATTTAGCTCAGTGGTTTCGCTGCCTGCTACGCAAGCGTAAGGACCCGAGTTCGATCCCCGGTACCAAAAAAAAGAACTCAGACAATAATATTTCTGGTGAGGCTCAGTGGGGAGGGGGGCTTCTGCATTGTTGGTGGGAATGTAAACCATTACGATCGGTATGAAGATTCCTCAAAACTAAAAATAGAAATTTCATTTGACCTAGCTATTCTCCTAGGTATCTTCCCAAAAGAACTGAAGTCATACTACAGTGATACATTCATACCCATGTTTATTGCAGCACAATTTTTAATGGCTAAATCTTGGAAACAGCCTATATGTCCATCAACAAATGGACACAGAAAATGTGATATTTATACACCCTGGAGTACTACTCTGCCACAAAGAAGGATAAACTTGAGGCATTTGCAGGTAAATGGATGCACCTCAGACCATAATGTTAAGTAAAATAAATCAGACACAGGTTTAAATATTCCATGGTTTCTCTATATGAGATACCCAAAATATAAATAAAGAGCAAAATAAAAGACAACAGGAAGTAGGGAGATCTTTTTCAAATGGGAAGGGGAACACAAGATGGAGGGTGGGGAGGAAAGAGATGGAAAAAACAATTGAAGAAAAAATGGAACTAGAACTTTTGCAAATGGGAAGAGAAACAAGAGTTGGGAGTAGGGAGGAATGAGAGGGGAAGAGGGATGAAAAAAGAATTCAGATGTGCTATGTACCTCTCCCAGCTCCCCGACGTAAATAAAATCACTGGTTTATCAGTGCAGCATGACTTGGCTTTTCTTTGCCAATACAGAAACCACCTCACTGTAACGGGTGCTGCTGTGACCAAGGGCCTGCGTAGTTTCCTTGTGGAAAGGAATGGGCCTCGTTGAGGGAATCCATCACAGAACACCAAAAGTTACGTGAATGAGTACTATCTTAGTACTCCCGGGGATAGTTCACACCAGTACCATCCCAGCTGTGCAGAGAGGTTTTCTGTTTCCAAGAGTGAAGGGCCTGAGGCCATTCAAAGACTCAGTGCCTGTCTCCGGAAAAGAAGAGCCACTTTCTATGCACCTTGGGATGCAGCTCAAAGCTTATAAACTTGTACCTCTTAAGCGTGTGTTGCATCAGGAGGGCAGGGCTTGTGAAAACAGATCCCTGGGCCCCAAGCCCCAGAGTTTCCTGGTCTGTCAAGGGAAAGACCTAGGAATCAGCATTTGTAACAAGCTCCGAAGGGCTGTGCTGCTGGTGTGGAGCGCGACTGGGAAGCACTGCCCTGGGGAGGGCGGTGAGGAGAGCAGGACCCCTTGCCTTACCTTCCCTGCAGGCGCCCGCCAGAGGGAGCCCTATGGCTCTGGTCTCATGCATCTCAGGGGTTTTAGCATTGAACTTTACTATTTTTAAAATTTTTTTTCTTTTGCCATTTCCAGATACTAAGCCTTTCCCTGTGGAACTTCTACTCCCTAATTTATAACACTGTTTTGCAAAGATGCTATTGCCCAATAGCAGGTCTGTCTTTCTACAGCTTTACAAGATAGTGTTTATAAATCCTGTGTTCATCTACAATTGGGTTTTAGAATTCGGCCAAAGGCCTTGACTTGAATCTTGGCAGTTTTACAATAAAAAATGCCCCACACATTTCGCTTAGACAGAAAGAAATCTCCCTTTATGCTCATGCCCGAGTCTCCGTGTGCTGGCTCCCTCCCGAGTGAAGACTCCTGTCGCAGCCACAGTCTGCTCTGGAGACCCCAGTGAGGCGCAAAGGAGCGAGCGAGCGAGCAGGCTGCATCGCCGCGCTCCCCGCTCTGAGCCTCAATCCACCCTTTGTTCTAATTCTGCACTTGGTGGGAGCGGCACACAATGGTCCCTTCCAGTCAGGACAGTGGTCATTCTGGGTACTCATGCCAGGCCTGAGATAGAGACATCTGTGCGTGGAACTCACAGGCCCACGTGGGACCAGGAGCCAGCTCCGGGATCCCCTGCTGAAAGGCATGGAATGCCTATCACAGCACTGGGCTCACAGAGTGGAGATGAGCAACAAGCCAGAGACCAGAGTTTCACCAGGAAATGGGTCACCATTTCTGTCCTGCCCACCTACAAGTTCACCTCTGAGAGACAAGACTTACGTCCTCAAAGACCACCTGCCAAGATGGACTGTTGGAAGGCCTCAGATGACCAAAGGGACATCAGTGAAGGGCGCCATACATTTCATTCAGTCATTGTCAGGATATGTGTCCTAACACATAACCAAACAGCCAGAAACACGGTGTCTGACGTGTAAATCCTGCCCTGGACGTTGGTTGGTATAATCTTTTAAAAGGTACAACTTTGATTTACCTTTCTATGTCAGAGTTTAGGGATTTCAGCTGAAACAGACAAGAATCCTACACTTTCCAGAGAACAGGGGATTCAGGGATGTTTTATCAAACTCTTATCTGTGCTTCTAACCCATATTAAAATTAGGAAGGCCCAAAAGTGCCATTGCTTAGCAGTAACCCTATGAAGATACCTTTCAACTGTCTGCACATACTCTAACTCCTATATGTGAAGGAGTTTTATCCAGATGCCAACATGCTGTTACGGGGTGAACACCCCACGACCGAGGGAGAGAGGGTTTTCTTGTTCACTCTTTGGTTCTGCTTGCTCCTCTCCTGCTGTGCATCTGATCCCTAACAGTGAATGGCTTTCCCTTTGTGTGTGTTCATTCTCTGGTGTCTACTAAGACATTAAATGTATCTGTAGAGTTGAGGACCAGTGAAAAATATTCAGCCAGGGACAATGAAGCAAATAGCAACTGCAGGTAGCTATTTTGTTTGCAGGTGCAAGCTGCTTCTAACAACTCTTCAGAGAGGGTCCCCTCCGATTTCTAAGTGAGCCCTTAGTTACCTATGCTGAACAGCAGCAGTGTATAGGACAGACAGCACCCAGCACACAACAGTAAGCGTTTCTCGCTCCAGGTCCCAGGGGCCAGTGAAGTGGCTCTGGGGCCCTAGCTGCTCACAGCTGTGCACTGACAAGCTGCTTTGGTCAGGCCGTGGGGAGGATTCCACATGGTCCCATGTGACCCCGCTCTCCAGCGAGGCTGCCTAAACTTGTTCTTGTTGCCATACAAAGATGCAAGAAGACAAGTGGATAAGGATTCTTTTCATTTGTTGTTTTTTTGTTTTGGGGGGTTTTTTTTGAGTCAGGGTCTCACTTTGTAGCTCAGGTGGGCTGCAAACTCATGATACTCCTGCCTCAGCCTCCTAAGCGCTGGGGTTCTAGGTGTGTGCCACTGTGCCCAGCCTTCTTGGGAGTGAGGCTCAGATCTGGAACCCCATCAATTCCATGCTATCATTTTGGCCCAAGCAAGTCTCCAGACCAGCCCAGATTCAAAGACATTTAGGAACTGAATTTGTTAGCGAAAGAAATGATAAAGCCACAGGCCACAGTGTTTGGCCACAGAAAGCAGTGAAGATCTGGAACCACGAAATGCAGTAAACCTATCAGAGTAGGATCCTCCCCAGTCAGTTCTGGCCAGGAATGGGTTGCTCAAGAGCTGCTCTCTTAGTAACTTACCACACACCTGTGGGAAAGGGAGGGCAGTACACTGGCCATGTCTCCGCTCCTCTGTGTTGGAAGCCTAGTGAGTTCTCAGCCACACTGGCTGTGACTGTCACCACGGAGGACCCTAACAAGACACATCTGCCACACAGCACCTGCTGTGCCTGTGAGTGAAAGACAGAAGGCGGCTGCTGCACGGAGTCTGTTTCTCTGTAGGAAAGGAAGGTTATCAAAGTATCCGGGGAGCCAGTTTCACAAGTGAGATTTTTCAGGAGGACTGGGGTGAGGCACAGCTGAGGGGGCCTGCACCTCAAGCTCAGGGAAATGTGCCTGTCTCTGCCTTCTGTTTCCCACTGACAGAGCTGAGCGCACCTGCCAGGAGCCCTGTGGAGCCCCACTGTTTTCAGTGGAGCACTTTCTTCACCACAAGCTATGGCTACTCCTTAAGGCCAGCGGAGGAGGCTCCACAGTCATTCCTGAATTCTTGTCCATGAGGCAGTCTTAGACGGAAGGTCTGGCTCAGTATGTGAGCACATTCTCGAAGGCATCACTCACTGGGTATGGGGGTGCATGCCTCTAATCCTAGCACTTGGGAGGACGAGGCAGGAGAATCGCTGTGAGTTTGAGGCCAGCCTGAATTACATACCAACAACCTGTCTCAAAAAAAGAAAAAAAGGCCGGGGATTTAGCTCAGTGGTTTTGCCGCCTGCTGAGCATGAGCAAGGACCCGAATTCGATCCCTGGTACCAAAAAAAAAATTTTTTTTAATAAAAGGCACCCTCCCATCCACCCACCCAGCAGAGCCGCGCACAGGGAAAGCGTGGGGCCTGTCCAGTGGCTGCTGAACCAAAAACCCAACAATCTGCACAGAGCAACACACTGGCGAGTAAACTGGAAGCCAGGAATTCCATTAACTCAGTCAACTAAATGGGTGTTCCTCCAACGAAATAAATGGAATGAGCGTCCCTGTCTCTGTACACGCCTGACAAGGGCAGTGAGAGCCTGAGTGGGCGTCCTGAGGGCCCAGCCAGAGGCTGCTACCTCTAGCCCCGCAGCCTGACCCATCAGCTCCTCCTAGCGGCCAGTAGTGGACACAGCCAAGTCTGAGCCATTCTAAAACAAAAAACAAAAAAACAGTTTCTCCAACAGGATGTAAAGGATTACAAGAATTAATGCAATGTAGGGTCGGGGATTAGCTTAGTGGTTCTGCCACCTACCTCGCAAGCTCAAGGTCCCAAGTTCGATCCCCGGTACCAAAAAAAAAAACAATGCAATGTTACAAGAAGCTCTAAGAATTGAATAAATCTGACACTTTAGATTGTATGACATATAGTAATGGTCAATACTATTACATGAAACTATGTGTATGTTCTGGATCAAAAAGTCAAATGCTCTTGTTATGGTGAATAGGGTATAATTTAAAATATTCGCAAAACCCAGGTCTAGATCAGGATGCAAACAGATCTTACCTAGTTCCTCATAGCGGGGAATACTGGGAAGGATCATCTTCAAGTGTGCACATGGCCTCACTCTGGGTGAGGGATTTGAGGTTGGAGAGAGGCAAAAAGCAAGAAGAATAGCTGGGCATGGTTGAGTGCAGCTGTAGTCTCAGCTACATGGGAGGCTGAGGCAGGAGGATCTTTTGAGCCCAAGAGTTCAAGACCAACCTGGGCAATATAGCAAGACACTATCTCAAAAACAAAAGGAAAAGAATAAAGGAGGAGATAACTTCCTGCTTATTGGGAGATTAATGATAAAATAATTAATCAAGGGCCTGGGATTTAGCTCAGTGGTTCCACAGCCTGCCTCACATGTGAAAGGTCCCAAGTTCGATCCCTGGTACCAAAAAAGAAATAGCTAATCAACCAACCAGCCACACACATGCAAGGAAAAAGCAGGGCATGGTGCTGCAAGCCCCTGAGACAGGAGCAGCAGGCAGAGCAGCAGGTAGGGATAAGTGCCATGGAACACGACAGGGCACCCGGGACATGGGTCCCTAGCTGTGTCATCACACACACAGTGGCCCTGAAAGTGCCGGAGAGGAGCAGGGTGTTCACTGCACAGCAGGCTGGAGCTGAAAGGACTCTCGGGCTGACGCCCTCACTGCCTCGGGCTTCTTCCTGGTGACCCATATTTATAGCCTTGTGGACCACAAAAGTTTCATAGTTTCAAAGTCAGCTGACTTTTATCTTTCGCTTGTCATTACTCCTTTTATTATGCCTGACTTTATATTGTAGAAAAATATACATAACAGGAAGTTTAGTATTTTTAATGCATGATTCAGTGGCATTAAGTACATGCACAATGTTGTGTACCCACCACCACTGTCCATTTCCAGAACTTTTTAATGGTCCAAAAAAGAAACTCCACAACTATTAAGTAATAACTGTCTACTTTCTCCTCCCCCAGCCCTTGGTGGCCCCAGTTCTACTTTCTGACTACTGTTTTGTTTGTTTTTTTCTGACACAGGGTCTCATTATGCACTTCAGGCTGGACTTGAAGTCTCTATGTAGTCCAGGCTGGGCTCGAACTCTCTGCAATCCTCCTGCCTCAGCCTCCTGAGCATTGGGATTACCAGTGTACAGCACCATGCCTAACTTGTCTCTCTGCTTTTGCTTAGATACCTCATATAAGTGGAATCATATGATAGTTGTCCTTTTGTAATTGGCTTCCCTTTTGAGGCTCATCCACATTGTGAACTACGTCAGAACTTCATCCTTTTTATGGCCGAGTAGCACTCCATCGTGCAGATGTGCCATCTTTCACTCATCCAGTCATCTGCAGACAGACACCTGGGTTGTTACCATCAGCCTTTTTTTTTTTTTTTTTTTGGTACCAGGGATCGAACTCGGGTCCTTGCACTTTTGAGGCAGGCAGCAGAACCACTGAGCTAAATCCCCGGCCCTATCAGCCTATGTTAAAATGAAGGGACCAAAGGCCTGACTGGCTCAAAGTAACCCACTACTCAGTGAGGAGCTGATCAGAGAGGCCAGGCCTGCCAACCGCCTGGGCCAAACCTTTTTGTCATTATTGCAGACTTTTGAGAGCCTGCCTTTTCTTGACACCCTTTTATTTCACATTCTCCTCTGGTTTTAATGGCGAAAAATAAAAACAAACCCTGTATCTAACTACATACCAGGCACTGTTTGGAGAACTTGTATGCTGGGCCGCTTTCTCCTCACCACAACCCCATGAGGTAGTTGTACACTGTTATTGTTCCTCTTTTACAGATGAGAAAACAGAAGCATACAGAGATTAAATAAGTTACCCAAGGTCACACAGCTATCAAGTGGCAAAGCCAGGCCTATCTGGCTCCAGAGACCCTGCACTTCATCGCTCTGCCACTCTGCCTCTCTTTGGAAAGAACAGCATTCTTCACCAAAGCCACACTACAGCTCTCAATTTCCAGACAGGAAGTGTCAACTAAGATGCTCTCTATCTGAAAGTCAGAAAGCCAAGGTTATTTCTCCCCCAGGGAGAAGACTGCAGAATTGTGGAATGAATTCTGTGACCAGAATCATGGAAAAACTTAAGTTCATGAACTGAGGTACCACTGTGCTTGACTTGCAGGAACATTAGTGGCCCTGAGCCCCACAGGGACTGGTGAGGGAGAGTCTCCTCCGAAACAGGGCAAATGGAACCCTTAGGCTGCGTGGGTCCTCCCACACGCTCTAGACTCTGCTTAGTTAAAGACATGGAGGTGTGGCTCTGGGGAGGTCCTTGCTCTGAGAGCAGTTACCCTGGGTTCCAGGTACCTGGGGCCTACACTCCAAGGTACGATGGTGGCTACAAGTAGGGCTTATCCAGCAAGCTGCAAAGCCCAGAAGTGTCATACAGGCTTCCAAAACCCTGCCCTAATTATATTTAGGTCACGTGACTCTGACTTGAAAGACAGAAACTTCTAGAATGAAAACCAGAGAGAATCCATGGCTGCTTTCTCCAAGCCTGTTATAGCTGGAAAAGCAAGTGATGCGAGTATCACTCTCACCCCAGGGAAACAGGAGCGGGAGGGAGGCCTGCTGTCTTCAGTAAAACAAACAAAAACCCTTAATTTCCAGGCTTTGTGGAGAAAAGATATTATTAGGAAGTCTGAGCTCCCAGGGACTCCATGTCCTTGCAGTGTGGCTGTCAGGTTCTCCGGGTCATGCTGCAGTCAGCAAATCTAGGGACTTGAGCTGATCAGTCAACAAGAACAGAACTTATTTACCTGCTGCAGTACATCAGGCTATAGCTCTGATAAGACCTCCTTCAAGGTGCCCTTCTGGAGCACCCCACTTGCTGGCTGCCACCGTTTCCTCTGGAAAAGCCTCACCTGCAGGGCAGGGCCAAGGCACTGCCAGCTCAGGGGCCTGGCCAGCATGAACCAGTGTCACTCACATCAAAAGGAAGGAACTGCAGAAATCAGGAGTATGGGGGAAGTCAAGGACAGGGAACTGCTCTCCTGCCAGCCTGGAGGCTTCTGTCCCAGCCCCGTTCTCTGGTGCTCAGTAAATCACCTTCCAGCCTGCTCTGTACATTTTCCTATGAGGCCCACTTGGAGCGGTCAGGATTCTCTTGGAGAACAGAACAGAAGCATAGAAAGCAACTTGTTATAAGGGACTGGCTTATGTAATGAGTGAGGCCAAGAAGCCAGACAGTCTCCAGGCTGTAGGCCCGGGGAAGGCCAGGGGGACAGTTCCGGTCCAATTCCAAAGTCAGAGGAGCCAGTGTCTGAGGGCAGAAGATGGAGATCCTAGCCCAAGAAAAGGGCAGATCTGCCCTTCCTGTGCCTTTTTGTTCCACTTGGGCCCACTAGGGACTGAGTGATGTGATCATCTTAGTCCACCAAATCAAGTGCTAATTTGTTTTGTGCCAGAAACACTGTACAGACATACTCAGAAATGTTTTACCAGCTATGTGGGCATCCTTGGCCACATCGACATACCAAATTTACTATCACAGTCCTCTTGCCTAGCAGTTTTCTGACAGACATTGTGTGACCGTTTTGCCCAGAGCTGAGGCAAGGAAGAATCATGCAAGTAGATAACAGCAACACCTGCAGGCTATAGCGCCCTTCTAGTAATGTATAAACCCATAGGAGTCACACAAACATCCAATAACCCTGTCCTGCCACACCAGGTCATGTGACTTGTCCACCAGAAAGAGAGAAACTTTTAGAACAAAAGCCAAAGAGCACGCACAGCTGCTTTCTCCAAGCCCGTTATAGATGGACAAGCAAGTGGTGATGAAATCCCAGGAGCTCATGCTGTGAAAGGGCCCTGTCCCCTCGCCCAGGTGCTATGAACGCGCTGGCTCAGGGAAAGGTGATTTTCCCCTCAGTCAGGTTGGTTTTCACTCCTGAGTCCCTCACTGGCATCTCTCCCCAGAGCACTCACTCAGAAAGCAGCTCTTCCTGGTCACCCTGAGTGTAAGGCTGGGCCAGTGGGCACCCAGGGGAGCTCCTGACGGTCAGACTGGATCGTCCCCTGCACACTGAGCCCAGAAGGCCACTGAGAGGGGGAACAGAGATAAGAAAAGCAGCCCTTGGACAGTGCAAAGGGAGTCTGCAGGCTACCTCTGTGGTGCGGGGTGGAGGGGAGTCCTCAGGCTACCTCTGTGGTGCGGGGTGGAGGGGAGTCCTCCCAAGAGGCAGGATCTGCTGCAAGGTGGACCTGGGGCTCTCTTTATGCCATGTCCCTCTCTGTGTTGGGCTCGCCACCCCTCTAGTGTGCAAGGTTCATGTCCTGTGTCTCCTGTCCCCACCTCTGCAATGGGTCCTCACCCGGCCTCCCATTCGAGAGCAGCTGGCAGGGACCAGTTCCTTCTGCCGTGTCTCGTCTGCTCTAACCCTTCCCACACCCCCTCAGCTACTGCTCACCAGGCCCCCAGTTCCTCCTCCTCAGCAGCTCTGCGTACATCCCTTGCTCCCACCACCACTCCCCAGTTCAGAGCACCGCCCCTCTCTCCTGGACTGCAGTGAGGGGGTTCAAATAGGCCACCCACTTGCAAGCATGGGCATGGCATTCCCACTTAAAGCTACTGGAAGGCTCTGCTCACTTCCTTCCTAGACTGGCACAAGAAAACCTCCCCTGTGATTGGGCTCAGCCCCCTCACACACCTCCTACACCTCCAATCAAGCCACACCAAACTGCCATATGTCTTGACCTAAAGCCCTAGCGTCAACCATTTTACTTTCTCTCATCTTTTGTTGTTACTGAGGTACTGGGTGTTGAACTCATGACCTTCGCACTGAGTTAAATCCCCAGCCCTTTTTCAATTTATTTTGATACACTGTTATGGTTTGGATCTAGAATCTCCCCAAAAGGCTCGTGCGTTCAGAGGTGGAGTTTGGGAAGGTGACTGGATCACGGGGGTGCTGTACTTCTCTGTGGGTAATCTGTGAATGTGCTGTCGGGAGGTGGGCCTGGTTGGAAGAAGTGGGTCCCCGGCTCCTCCCTTCTCCCTCTGCTTCCTGCCTCCCATGATGTGAGCAGCTGTCCTTTGCCCAGGCCCTTCTACCATCCTACCAGCCTTGGAGCCAGCTGACCATAGATTATAAAGGTGAGCCAATAAACCTCTCCTCCTTTAAGTTGTGAATGCTAGGTATTTTGTCCCAGTGACAAGAAAGTGACTAAAAGAAACAGGGTAGCTCTAAGTCACTAAGTTACCCAGGCTGGGCTTGAACTTGAGATCCTCCAGCCTCAGCCTCCCAGACTGCTGAGATTACAAGGGTGAACCACTACACCTGTCACCTGTTTTATTACTCACAGCTTCTCAGTGCGTTCAGTGACAAGCTGAGGCCCTTAGAGCTGTCTCAAATTGGAACGACAAGCACTGGGGCCCCTTGCCAAGGAAATGGCATCTGAGTGATTGACAGAGACATAGCCTCAACCAGGGTCAGGGCAGAGAGCTGCATCCGTGTGAGGGCCAGTACAGGTAGACCATTAGGAGTGATCCGAGTAACACTCTCCCCATATATCCAGACAGCTGGAGGGCAGATGATCCATCTAGAGGTTCGATTCAGTTTCATACAGGACTAAACGGGCAAAGCCCCAGCCTCACTCACAAGCCCCATCACGGCACAGCCTTGGCACTGCAGGTCAGCACCCGGGTACTGGGGCCTTGAATTTCTCATTAGACCGGAAGCTTGAGTCTAGCTCTGCTAAGGGTTTCTCCTCCCTGAGGAGGTTTAAATGGCCAGTCATCGTGGTATGCAGAATAAAAGGCTTCATATATCATGCAGTCAAACTGACGGATGCTTCATTTTTGAAAGCATGTACCGACTACTCTGGCAAAGTGAAAACCTCTGTTGTCCTCCAGACTTCACCTTAAAGTATGCTCAGGGCCAAAAGAGGGCTTCCGGGAACAGCTCAGCAGCATGGAGCTCAGCCGGCACACCATCACTCTGGGGGCAGTGTCAAGAGATGAGCCTGTTCTTGCCTATCCAGCACTTGTGGAAATACAACCTGATTCCAAGTCTCTGTACTAACATTCTAAACCACATCATGCCAAAATAGAACACTGTTTAAACAGACTTCGCCTATAAAATGGGAACAGATACACTTTCTTTTTGTAACTGGAAAATATTTTCCCTCCAATAAAACTAAGAAAAAGAGAATCTTAAAAAGTCTTATTTTTTTCAAAATCCAGGTGAAATTTTTTTTTTTGGTATCGGGGATCGAACTCGGGTCCTTGCGCTTGCACCAGGTGAAAATTTTTTTTTAAATGTTACCATTAAATGTTTCTACATGAAATACTGCAAAAAGTTATCATTTAAATTTTTTTTTTGTACCGGGGATTGAACTCAGGTCCTTGCACTTGCGCAGCAGGCGGCAAAACCACTGAGCTAAATCCCCAGTCCATCATTTAATTTCTTACATACCTGTAATCCCAGCTATTCGGGAGGCTGAGGCAAGAGGATTGCAAATTCAAGGCCAGGCTGCCCATGCCTATCTCAAAATAAAATTCAAAAAGGGCTGGGATTGGGTTGGAGATTTAGCTCAGTGGTTTTGTCGCCTGCTGTGCAAGCACAAGGACCCGAGTTCAATCCCCAGTACCAAAAAAAAAAAAAAAGGGCTGGGATTGTAGCTTGGGGATAGACTTCCTGCACATCATGTGTGAGGCCCTGAGTTCAATACACAACACGCATGCATACACATTTATATACCACTCTTTAAAATCTCTGTTCTGCCCAAAAAAACACATGAAAAAATGTTCAATTATCTCCGGCCATTAGAAAAATGCAAATCAAAACAATACTAAGATTCCATCTTACCCCTGGAAGAATAGTAATCATCAAGAAATCAAATAATGGGGATTTAGCTCAGTGGTTTTGCCGCCTGCCCTGGAAGTGCAAGGATCCAAGTTCAATCCCCAGTACCAAAAAAGAAATCAAGTAATAAATGCTGGTGAAAAAGGAGCCCTTCCACATTGTTGGTGGGGATATAAACTAGTATAGCCATTATGGAAATCAGTATGGAGATTCCTCAAAAAACTAAAACTAAAAATTTCATTTGACCCAGCTATTCCACTTCTAGGTATTTTCCTGAAAGAGTTAAACACATCATATTACAGTGATACATGCACACCCATGTTTATAGTGGCACAATTCACAATAGCTAAATCCTGGAAGTGGCCTATATGTCCATCAACAGATGAATGGATAAAGAAAATGTGGTATTTTTGTATACCATAGAGTACTACTCTGCCATAAAGGAAGATAAACTTGAGTCATTTGTAACAAAATGGATGTTCCTTGCTGGGGATTTAGCTCAGTGGTTTCACCGCCTGCTGCACAAGCGCAAGGACCCGAGTTCGATCCCCAGTACCAAAAAAAAAAAAATGGATGTACCTTGAGACCATAAAGTTAAGTGAAATAAATTACACTCAAGCTTAAATATCACAATGGTTTCTCTTATATGAGAAACTCAAAATATAAAGAGAGAGGAAAATAAAAGATAGATAATAGGGTGATAGATCTTTAGCAAATGGGAAGGGGACCAAAAGACAGAGAGAGGGGGAAGGGTATAAAAAAAGAATTGGGGGCTGGGGATTTAGCTCAGTGGTGCCATTGCCTGCCTCGCAAGCGCAAGGTCCTGAGTTCAATCCCTGGTACCAAAAAAAAAAACAACAAAAAAAATTGGGATGTGTTATGTACATGTACCAACTTCCTGTGAGGAATGTGGTCCCTGCATGCTCCAAACATGTACTAATGAAAAATAAAAATTGAAGAAACATTTTTTCTTTAGCAGGGACTGGTGGTACACACCTGTACTCCCAGCACTTTGGGAAGCTGCGGCAGGAGAATTGGGAATTTAACCCCAGACTGGGCAACTGAGTGACTTAGCAAGATCCTGTCTCAAAATAAAAATAAAAACTACTGAGGATGTAGCTCAGTACAAAGGCCCTGGTTTAGATCCCCGGTAACAAACAGATATTTTTTCTGAAAACACAATTTTAACAGAAATTTTGTCGTTTACAGTATTTTACATATCAATGCTATTTTTCTTTTCCATACTGGCGTTTCATTCTTTGATTCCCACTTTATGCCTTGCAGAAAAGTATGAAAACTTTATAGTTGGGGTAGCTATTTAATAATTATATCTATCTTTTTATTAATGTCAGAAAATTTAAGTTTTATAGTAGGACATGTCCTTTTCTTAATGCAGAATGATGCAGAAAGAATACCCAGGAACTGCACCCTGCAGATTCAGGCCAGGGGTGCCATCCGCCCTGTGACACTCTGCCACCTAGTGCCCACATCTAGACACTGCAGTCTCATCAGTATTCCACTGACTGAGAAGGACGGGAGTGTTCACCAATCCCCACACAACTACAGCCAACCCCAATGCTGTGCGATGAGAACATGTGCCGCCATGGTGCAGGGGGAAAGCAGGAGCTCCACACACCTAACTCAGACTCCTAGCTGAGGCTTTAAGTAAGCGACATGACTTTGTTAAGCCTTACCTTCCATATTTGAGAAACATGGTGAGGACAATGCCTGCCTTTAGACTCCTGACCCCTGAACTTCTACAAAGCCAAATGGATATCACAGTATAAAGGGCAAATGAAATACCATAAAGTGTCTGTGAATCATAGATCAATAAGCACTTCATGGAAAAGTGAAAGAAGGAATGAAATAACTGATCGGTAGAAGTTTGGGCCATCAGTCAACTTCTTTCCCAACACCGGACTCCCCTGCTCTGCAGAGCCCAGGGAGGTGAGAAGCAGGATGGCAGTTCCCAAGGGCGAGGCTGTCTGAGTTGCACCTGTAGTTCCAGCTCCACACTCACAAAGGTGAGACAGTGGCTGGCCTAGCTGAGTTGGGGCCAGCCCTGGTAGAAACAGCTGTGGGTTAGGGGGACGAAGGGTCTTGATCCTTGTGAACTGACCTTCTGAGGGTGTTTACATCACAGGAGGGCCTGAGCCAAGCAGCAGTGGGCTTTGGATAGGAGAATCCCTTCTGAGACGCAGAGTGAGGTCTTAAATCGAACCATTGTGAGATCTTCACACTACGTTTTGAACATCTGGCCACAAAGCCAATGGGTATGGGCTGATTCATCTCATCCATCGGGTTCAAAAGAATCAACCAGTACAAGGTATTATTTTATTCCCACCTTAACATAAGGAAAGCGAGGCCCAGAAGATTTCTCCCTGGATGTCAGAGAAGTGGTTGTCTGTAAGCAGAACCCATGTTCCCCACATTCTGGGGAGGCCTACCTCTGCTCCAGGCCCATAGCCCCAGGCAGAGGACAGACTCCGGAGGGGTGCTCCTGCCAGCAATGCCTATCAAGGCCTGACGGCCTGCACAGGAGCCATAGTCTTGTATATGACCCCCAGGCGAGGAACAGGCTTTTCTCCACTTTTAACCCTTGATGATCCCCCCTACACACACACACACACACACACACACACACACACACACACCCCTATTTGGAGGGCTCAGGGGACTTTTAAAAAATATAGGTATATAAATATTTTGTCTTATATTTTCTAATAGCTTTATTGAACACAATTTACCTTTAGAAAACACAATTAGAGCAGAGCCTAACTTGAGACATTTATTTATCGGCTGGAGATGTAGCTTGGTGGTGGAGCACTTACCTACTGCGCACAAAGCCCCGACTTCAGTCCCCAGTACTAAATAAATAAATGTTTAACCCCTTGTAGTTTGTTTATAATCTTTTCCCTCTGTTTTTAAAAGTTTTAAAAAGCCAACATAGTGTTTTAAAAACAGTACATCATTACAAAAGGTGCGCATACACTATAAGCTATCTGAACATTAGAGAGGGGACAGACTCCATGGCTACTCCTACTTTGAGGCTCCCTAGGATTCCTGTCCTCAGTATTCTGTCCTCTTGAGTTGGGTTGGCCTAGGACTTGCTTCTTATGCCAAAGATAATAGTAGGACATCACACACAACTGAAACGGCTGTCCTGTGAAGAGACTCCCCTCCTTGCTTATTTTGAGGAAGCCAGTGGTCTTTTGGGGTAGACTCACATAACAAGGAGCAGAGCCTCTGGCCAAAAGTCAACAAGAAACAGGCCCTGAGTATGAAAATTAGCAGGACATTGCTTCTAACAACCAACCATGTGAGCAAGAAATGGACTGTTAGCTCCTGACACAAGCACCTTTGAGGGGCCGACTCCTGCATTGACATGCCTTCAAAGTGTCTTCTCCTTTGTTTGTCCCCACTGTCTTTATGATCCTTAACTGAGCATGCCCAGAAGCCTTGGTGTCCATCATCTTAATCTTTGAACATACACTAATCTTGAATGGAACCTGCCCAGAAATGTGACCATCATCTTCCCTTCTAGAACTATGACTTTAAACTGAGTATGCTCAGGAGCGTACCCACCCCTAAGGGCTTTCCTGTATGAATTTGTATATGCTCTCAGAATAAAATCTCCATGTTTCCAGCTGGGCATGGTGATGAATACTTGTAATCCCAGCACTCTGGGAGCCTGAGGCAGGAGAATTGCAACTTTGAGTCCAACCTGGGCAACTTAGGGACTTAGCAGACTCTCTCAAAATCTCAAAATATATATTTTTTAATGCTGGGCATGTAGCTCAGTGTGAAAGCCCTGTGTTCAATCCCCAGTACAAAAATAAGTAAGTAAAAATAAAAAATTCCATGCTTCCTTTTGCAGAGGACCCCCATGCTCTCCGTACAGGTTGTGGGGGGATAAAGCTCTCTCCATTCTTCTATCTTCTGGTTATATTCCCTGGTTTTGTTCTCGCCAGAAGGGGGACCCATTGCTTTCATTACAAATCCTTCCCTCCTGGAGCCCAGGTGAGACTGACACCAGTCATGGTCTGGAGTACAGCCTGGCAGCTGACGCAGCTAAGGGATGCCTAGACCAACAGAACCGTGGGCTAACAAATGTGCACTGTTTTCTGCCACTCAGTTTGTTGAGGCATTGTTATGTAACAACAGATAACTAACCTAGTTACATAACAAATATGAGAAAAGTTTACATTCTCACTAGATTATCACTACTAACAGTTTTGTGTACATCATCCTGGATAAAGTTCATATTATCATTGAAAAAAATAATTAAACCAGGCTCACGGTGGCACATGCTTATAATCCTGGCATTCTAGGAGGCGGAGGAGGGGGATCATGAGTTGTGGCTCACCCTAGGCAGCCTAGTAAGGCTCTGTCTCAAAATAAAATTTTAAAAAATTAAACAGGAGCAAACAGATAAAAGGGAAAGTGCCCCTCTCCTTTACTTTGTCTTCCTCTCCCACTCACATGGGAGAACAACTGTTCACAATTTTCATTCATTCTTTTTCTGAATATTCATAGAAATGTACATGTGTATCTATGTAGGTATATATAAAATAAAGCTGCACACATGTACCGTACACGTATAGAATACATACATATAGAAGTACACTTCTCATATTTTTAAACGGAAGTACCCATGTATACTTTTTTTAAAAGGATGTACTATGTTATTCTGTATAAGCCACTCCAGCGAAAAAACTAGTGGTCACCTTTGTTTTTCTTTTTCCTTCATCTCCTTACAGCCAAGTCACCAGTAAATTCGGTGTCTCCTTCTGTGACTAGACCCCACGTCTGTGTAGGTGCTTTTCTCCACTTCAGCACCTCCACAGCCCCAACCGTGACCTCTCATCTGTGATGCCTCCCTCTCCTTCTGTCCCTAGTGGTCTCCTGCGTGGCCGCTTCCCAAAGCCTCTTCCTCACACGGTAGCCGGCGCAAGGCCACGCCATTCTCCCACTCAGCACCCGCCAATGGCACCCAACCGGCTGGAATAAAAATCACAGCTCTTTCCAGCCTTTGGAAATGTTTACATCTCTGGATAGTCTAAGAATGGTCATAAAAGTACTGAAGTTCAGATGAATGATGAGACTGAAGGATAGAAAGAAAAATCAGGAAAAAACTAAACATGTCAAGACCACTTTTTCTTTTCCAATTCTCTGTACTCCAAATACTAGTACCCACATTGTCACTGGCCTTGCCATTTACCCTCTTCACTAACATTACCATATCGTGGGAGAAGTCATTGGAAGACTTGTCTTTAGCAACAGTATCTGACAACTCTGGCTTCATTACACTAGCCCTGAAGTAACATCACTATTCCTACATTTTTAAAACTTTTACTTTTTATTTGATGGTACAGAGAATTGAACCCAGAGCCTTTGCACTGAGCTATGTTCCCAGTGCCCCCACCCTAAAATTTTGAAATGGTCTCAAAAAGTCCTTAAGTTGTCTAGGCTGAGACTAAAGTTGTGATCCTCCTGCCTCAGCCTCCCAGAGTGCTGGGATATCAGGCATGTATCACCATACCCAGCCCCATACACATTTTAAATCCCTAACAATAGTTATTCAAGACCACAAAGAATTTCTTTCTTTTCTTTTTTTTTTTTCGGTACCAGGGATCGAACTTGGGACCTTGTGCTAAATCGCTGAGCTAAATCCCCGGCCCCACAATGAATTTCTTAATCAAGAGGGTCAATCCTACACAGTGGACATTTCCTCTAAGGATGAGACCGAATTAGACCCCTCTGTGGCTCTCCAAAGCATGTAAAGTCCAATGTCCTGACCTTGACACACACAGACCTCGATATTCTGACCTATGTTTGTGGGGCTGTTTTTCTTTCTTGCTCATTTTCCACTCCCCTGCTCCCCTCCCTTGCACAAGGCCCTTCTCTCACATTTTTTGTATCTAATCCTACTTGTTCTAGTTGGGCTTGGTGCTGCACGCCTGTAATCCTTGCACTCTGTGAGGCTGAGAAAGTGGGATCACAAGTTTAGGCCCAGCCAGGCAACTAAATGAGTGGTGAGACTCTGTCTCAAAATAAAGGTGGACAGGTGGATTGACAGACAGACAGACACACACACACAGGACTGGGGGTGCAGTTAGATGCAGAGGCCCTGAGTTTAGTCCTAGTACTGAAAAAAATATCCTATAGGCTCCTCTCAAACCTTTTACATCTTAACCTAAATATTCATCAATCTACCAAGATCCAATTCAAATTTTAGTTCTTCTTCTTTTTTTTTTTTTTTAGAGGGGCCCTGCCTGCGGCGGGGGGGGGTGTGTGTGTCTTTTGTTTTCTTCCTTTTTTAAAAAAAAATTTTTTTAGAGGTCGAATTTTACTTCTAATGTGAGCCCCCAGTACTGAAGTAGCCCATCTGTCCCAGGGTACCCTCTTCCTTCTATGGTCACTTCAGGCTATTTGAGCTATGGCTACAGTGCACTCATCCCCCTTATGACTAACACAGTGCAGTCCTGAGAGGGCTGATCTCTGAAATAGTTTCATTAAAATATTTATTACAGAAATAAACATCCATCCATTCAGGACACTCCCCCAATTTTGAGGTGGTCTGTCTTCTCCTGTTGGCCAATGAGCAACCTTCTTGCAAATGGTTGCAGTGTACCGGAGCTCACACTGTGTGATAAGATGAATCTGCTTTGCAATATCTTATTTACTCTGTGGAAGTGACTTTCTGTTGGCTGCTTTTGTCTGGAAACTAGATTTAGCCCTGAACATGACTAAGAAAGTGTTTGCAGGCATAGTAATAGAACTGTCACAAAGATAAAAAGAAAATAAGGCTGGATGTTAAAATGCCAATTTGCCTGTGACTTTTGGTATCCATATGGAAATGGTTGAGAAATCAGAGACCAACAGGTAATTACAGATTGATGGAATGATTCTGACGTTACTGAGAACATCATAAAGTTCACTGCAGCCCAGGAACACCAACCAACAACTGGAGGGACAGTGGTTGGCAACAATCATTACCAGAAATGTACCATGTATCCAACTGTCACCCAACTATTTTTGTTGACTAGACAAGGCCCTACCAAGGTACAATGCTATCCCTGAATCTCCTTAGGAACAAGGCAGAAGAACCACTGATGGGTTGATAGAAACAGCACTCTCCAACCCAGGAGTGCATCCTTCATGAGAGCGTGTAATGCTTGTGGGTGGTGTCAGCACGACATGGAATGGTAGGCCACCTGCTTATATCACCTCACAACAAAAAAGATTCTTTGCCTATTCACAGACAAAAGTCTCTTTGTGGGAGCCTTAGGGTTCAGGTAGGAATCTGTAAAGCCCACCACCTAGGAGAATCATTCTGAAACTGCAGACCCATTTCTAGGTAGCTGACCCATTGATCACACTGCAGGGCTCAAGTCCAGAAATGGCCCCATTCCCCAAAGAGTATAACCGTACCCCATTTGGCCTTGAATTTGCAAACAAGGCCATCCGCTATAGACATCTAGGAAGAACAAGCACCCTAATGCCATAATAGAGAGGCATCTCTACCCACCAATACTGGCCTCGGCACTGGACCTGAAAGCTACCCATTGTCTCAGCTCTAGCCTCTCCCATCTGTGGTTCCAGCTTAGTACTGCTTGGACAAGGACCCAGAGGGAGATGAGCCCTTTCCTTGCAGCCTGGGTTACCCATCGTGACAGCCTCTATGACAAGCCTGTCCGGTTCTGCCACACAACAGATACTGAGAGTGTCTGGTCTCAGCTCCAGCCCCTCTTATTGCAGGTGGGGACTCATCTTGCCTGTGTGAAGAAGAGCAAGGAGACATGTGCCCATCTGGGCCCTGGCACGGGCTCACTGGCCTCTCATATTTCATCCAGAGGGGCCTCCAATCTTGGCTGTAGCCAAGCTACAGCCCTTTATGCTACAGCCCCTTATGGTGCAGACAAGGAGCTATTCTGAACTACCTTGTTTAACTGTGCAGGGAAAGGCTAGAAGATGTGCACCTCTCTGGATCCCTGGGCAGGCTTACCAGCCTCTGTCCCACAGCAGATCTAAGGGGCCAACTCCAATTCTTCCCACGGTACTCAGGAAACTATCTCTCCTATGCAGTGGGCTGCTGTAAGACATAGATCCACCTTGGCAGTTGGGACAGGCTCACCCATCCTATAGAAGACCCTTAGGGGACCCAGTCTTGGCTCCAGCTTCTCTACTTGTACGCCAGATTCCTTAACTACATTCAGGGAATTGTTAGGCAACCTGTCAGGGTCACTGGGACAGGCTTCCAGGCTTAGATCCCTGATAAGCTGTCCCATACAGCACAAGTGCCCTCCTTATATTTTCCCAAGGTGCAAGAGAGCCAGCATACCATGCCAATCCCACAGCACTTATAAGTATCCTAGCAAACATGGGCTTAGGACATCCTGTGGTGTCATATGTTTAAGGAATACAAGTCAGTCCACTTAGAAATTCTGCATAGGCCTACTGAAGATAAATCAGTACAAACAAAACCAGACTGAATTAAATAGTCTTTCAGTGAGCAAGTGTCAGTATACATCCATAATCACTCAGATTAATCAGGAAAAAATGATAAAACAGATAAAATAAGGTGCCAGGAACTAACCCAAAAGAGACAGAGATGTGCAATCTGTCAGAGAATTCAAAACACCTGTTTTAGTAAGAACAAACTTCAAAAGACAGAAACAATTCAAAACTTCATCACAGCAATTAAAGAGAAATAAAAATAATAATACAAACATATACTAGGAGAGAAAAATACAGGTGTGGTAGGTCACAACTATAATCTCAACACTCTGGGAGGCTGAGTCTGGAGGATTAGAAGTTTAGGCCCTACCTGAGCAATTTAAGAGACTTAGCAAGATCTGTCTTAAAATAATTTTTTTAAAAATTAAAGGCTTAGAGTATTGTTCAGTGTGAAGGCCCTGGGTTCAAACCCCAGCCCAAAAACAAAAGAGAAACAATAGCAGAAAAATTCCCAGCCTTAGAGAAAGACATAATTACCTAGGTACAGAAGAATCAAAGGTTATCAAGCAGATTTAATCCAAATGAGATTACTGAAAGATATATTTATCATCAGTCAAAAGACCAAAAAAGAAATAAGAGAAAAAAGTCAAATAACATATAAAGGACTTTCAATAAATCTATCCACTAACTTCTTGGCAGAAACCTTACAGGCCAGGATAGAGTGGGATGATATTTTCAAAGTGTTGAAAGAAAAACTACCAGGAATACTGTACCTAGATAGACGGTCCCTCAGAAATGAAGAAATAAGGACTCCAAAATAAAATTTTAAAATGATAAAAAAGGCAAATGTGGTTATATATGATGATAAAGGAGTCCATTCAGCAAGAGTATATAACCTAACTATATACCAGAATACTTAAATATATAAAGCAAATACTAATGAATTTAAAGGGAGAAATAAACAACAATATAATAGTATGGGGAAAAATTTCTGGCCGCCATCCCAAGCTCCTAGGGCAGAGAAGCTGAGCCAGTCCCAGCACCTGAAAGGAAGTTCCCCCACTGCCATGCCACGGTCCTAGGGCAGAGAAGGTGACCCGGTCCCAGCATTTGGAAGGAAGCTCCCCCACCGCCATCCCAAGCTCCTAGGGCAGAGAACGTAAGCCATGGGGGCGCCAGAAGCACCCCCGCCACCGTGGAAATGAGAAGACATGTAAACAAGCCTCAAAAACAGGCTTCTGGATCACCTACAGCAACCCCAAAGGGAAATGAGATGGAACAATCTGATACTCAACCACCTGGACTCTCTGAACTGGCAATAAAA
>NW_004624736.1:5469966-5493063 GCF_000247695.1 Heterocephalus glaber
GAAGTCTTAAAATTAGGTACTAAATGTCTTCCAACCCTGTTTTTTTTTTTTTAACTTTTCTAGGTCCTTTGTACTCCTACATAACTTTTAAATTGGAGGCCCCTCTGGATGAAATATGACTGCAAGTTTGAGCCCAGCCTGGAAAACTTAGCAATGTATCGTAATAAAAAATAAAGGGCTGAGACTGTAGCTCAGTGAAAAAGTGCCTTTGTTTAAATCCCCAGCACTTAAAAAGAAAAGAAAAGAAAACAATAAAATAGGAGCAAAGCCCAGCAAGCAAACATTAAGTACCATAGCTCCATTTCTGGCATCTGGGGCACATGATAGTGAGCTGTGAGTAACATGCCCTCCGTCTTGGGTTAGCCCTGTTCACAGCCAGTAGCCTTCCTCAGCAGATATTAGAAGTTCCTGGCATCTTTGACTTTCCGGGGTCTTCCCTGAATATCTGGCTTCATTCTGACAGCTTCACGCACTGCTCTCTCAGGGGCTCCCTGACGACCCTTTCAGGTCCTCCTTTGAAATATTCTTGGAATCCTGACCCCACAACTCTTGCATTCTGCATGCCAGTAAAATCAGCATCACGTGGATGATACCAAGGTTTGCTGTCTATGGAAGTGTAGGCAGGGCCCTTTGGACAATGGCTGCAGCAGCCTCAGTGCCTAGATGGCTGAACAAAGTGAAATAAATCTTGGAAAACCAATTACCTAGGGAGCCCTTCTTAAGCAAGTGCCCAGGGATTCTCGTCTCAAATGAGGTTTATGCTTTTATACCTTTGAGCCTGTGATGGGTGATGTCTTGATGATTTCTAAGATACCCTCAAGGCATTTTTATTCTTGTCCCTGGACAAAGTACTCTTTTTTTTTTAATGGAACTAATAATGGTTTTAGTTCTATACCTCCTTGGCCCCCCAACTTTATATAGTTCCTTCTGGGCCAAAATTTAAATTTACAAGTTTTTCTGTGCTGCCTTTTGCCCCCAATTCTCACTATAAGTCTAGCTAAAAGCAGTCAGCAGTACCCATACCATAGTACGAATGTTGAGGTTTTGAAATTTCCTTTGCCAGATTAATTAGTCCACTTCCCTTAATCTCAATCTCCTACAAAGTCTTGGGACATAGGCAAAGTGTAGAAAAGTTTTCTGCCAGAGCATTGCACACATGGCCTCTAGCCCAACTTTCCATTAAATTCTTGTTCCCAACTGAAACCTCTTCAGCCTGACATTTACTATTCACATTCTAATCAGCATTCTGGTCTTCTGAGCTCTGACCAGAATTACCCATCAAGCTCTATTTATAGCATTCTAGGGCTTCATTAGCCAGCATTTTCAAATCTTTCCAAACTCTTTTCACAAACGAATTCCAACAATTATAAACCACATGGTAAGATACAGGCACAGCAACAACCTCCCTTCTCTGGGACCAATGTTTTATACAGCAGACCCTTGACTTATGAACTCAATTCATTCCTGAGGGCTAGTTATAACTCAAGTTGGTCAACTGCCTACAAAGTCTCTCTCCTGTATAATTTTAGACCACACTTTCTTCCAGGCAGATCTGTGTCTTTAGACAGACACTGGCTCAGGATTTCTCAACCCCACCCAGGAAAGGATGTTGTAATATTCCTTCCAGAAGTCTTTAAGGGTCAAATCTGTATCTGAGACCATCTGGAAGCACAAGCAGCTGGCATTCGGGTCATAACACAAGACTTTGGTCATAAGTTAAAGCTAAAATTCTGGTCGTAACCCAAGTTGTTCGTATGTCAGGCCAGTCATAACTCAAAGGTCCACTGTGTTAGTGAGCTTTCCTGTTAATGGAACACAAAACCTGACAGCTGCAACCTAAAGGATGGGAGGTGATTTGGCTCATGTTTTCAGGGGATTCAGTCAATGGTCAGCTGACTCCTAGTCAGGAACATCATTGTGGAAGGCACTGTGAAGCAAGGACACATCTAGAAGTATGCTCCACCAATCCCCTGGGAGGCTTGCAAGCTGATCAAGTTGACACAATCAAGCTTAATCATTACAGGCAGCATTACCCTGATATCAAAACCAGGTAAGGACATGACAAGAAAACTATAGACCAATATCCCTGATGAAAACAGATGCAAAAATTCTCAATAAACTAGTAGCAAACCAAATTTAATATCACATCAAAAAGCTTACATACTATGGTGGTTGACTGTGTCAACTTGAGTAAATAACATCCAACTAAATTGGTTCACCACAGTTCTGGGTGTGGAAGATCTACCCTAGGGAGGATTATTACAATAATACTATAAAAGGGAAACGAAGAAGGAAGGATTGCTTCTGTGGGTTTTTTTGGTACCAGGGATCGAACTTGGGTCCTTGCACTTATGCAGCAGGCAGCGAAACCACTGAGCTAAATCCCTAGTCCACTTCTGTGTTCTTCAGAGCACCAGTCTTCACTTTCACCTTGGATATCATCTCCTGGCTTTCAACTCAGACTCTTTAGCCTCCAGCATTGACCTTTCAGCCTTCCAGTGGAGATCCTTCAGTCTTCTGGCATAGACTCTTCAGCCTTCCAGTGCAGGCCCTTTGGTCTCCTGATATGGACTTATACAGGACACTACACAGAGCTCTGGGCCTTTGACTGGCTTCTTTGGATCCCCAGTGCATACACAGACCTTTTGCACTCTTCCACACCCAACTCTGTGGGTGACCATCATAAGACAATTGGTAAATTGTTATATAATTGTATATCTCCTATTACATCTGTTTCTCTAGTAAACACTAAATGATATACATACCATCATAAGGTTTGATTTATCCCAGGGATAAAAGGATGGCTCAACATGTGCAAATTAATAAATGTAATACCTCATGTCAACAGAATGAAGGACAAAACCCATACCACAGGATCACCTCAACAGATGCAAAAGAAAAAAGCATTCAATAAAATGCAACATCACTTCATGACCATAAAGAAACCTTCAAAAGTTAAGTATAGAAGGAATGTACCTCAACACAATAAAGTCTATATATGACAAATGCACAGCTAACATCATACTGAATGGAGAAAAAGCTGAAAATGTTTTCTCTAAGATCTAGAAAAAGACAAGGATGCCCACTTTCACTATTTGTATTCAATATAGCAGTGGAAGTTTTAGAACAATTACACAAAGGAAAGAAAAAAAGAGCATCCAAATAAGGAGGAAGTTAAATTATCCCTGTTGCCAGATTATGATTTTATACATTGAAAAACCTCAAGACCCTACCAAATAAATATTAGAATTAATAAAGAAACTAAAGTTGCTGCCAGATTGCTGGGGATGCTGGAAGTGGAACTATGAGATTTATTGTTTGCCCTGCTGGATTCTGGTCTTGGTTTGGTCCCATTCCTTTGTATCCTCCTCTTTGTAACTTTTGGAATGGAAATATCTATCTTGTGCCATTGAATGTTGAACGTGTCTAACTTTCTTTTCATTTGTATATTGGTTTGCAGCTAAGAATTTGCCTTAAATCTCAGAGGAGACTTGGGACTTAGACTTTTCAGCAAAGCTGAAACTGTTAGGACTTTGGCAACTGTTAGAGATGGGCTAAATGCCTTTTGCATAAAGGGATGTGCAAGAGTCTTTCAGGGGCCAGGGGCAGAATGTTATGATTTATGTTTAGATGTACCCCCAAAGCCACATGCCAATGAGGTGGGGCTTTTTTGGAGGTGGCTGGATCTAGGGTGTGTGATGCTGGAAATGATTCACGGTGCAATGCTAGGCTCAAGGGCACTAGGATTAAAGGTGTGCGTTATCCACCCTAAGTAGTTCAGATAAGATAAAAAGAGTAGGAAGATGCTATTAAGGTTCCCTTGTTTCTTTTGCTACTTTGTGCATGCCATGTTGTTTTTCCTCTGCAATACCTGTTAGGTAGACCCAAACTGTCAGCTAAATAAACCTTTCCCTCTTAAAAAAAAAAAAAAGAAAGAAACTAAAGTTGCTGGATACAGAATTAACATATAAAAATAAAGTTAAATTATCTGTGTTGCCAGATTATATGATTTTATATATAGAAAAGCCTAAAGACCCTACCAAATAAATATTGGAATAAAGAAATTAAGTAAAGTTGCTGGATACAGAGTTAACATACAAAAATCAGTAGCACATTTATACACTAATAACAAAGTTGTTGATAAAGAAATCAAGAAAGCAACCATAGTCATAATAGCTACAAAAAAGTAAGATACTTAGGAATAAATTTACCCAAATAATTAAATGATCTCTACAATAAAAATTATAAAATGTGAAAGGAATTGAACCTCCAGAAAGATGGTAGAGTGGTAAGTAGCAACAGATCAACCTCTCCAAGATTCAGAATACAGTCGCCAGAGAATAACAACTTGGGGAATAGAGGAAGGAGACAGGTGGATCCCCAAGACTCAGGAAGGATCTGAAGGAAAGAATGGAACCTGCAGAGAAAGTGAGGAGCAGAACCACAGTGCAGAGAGAGAAGGCAAACCGCACTCCCCCCACACCGTGCTTCCAGAATGCAGTGTAATTGCATCTATGGAGGCACAGTGAGAATGAGTGAGTCCAGAGGCCTCCAGGGAGAGATGCACCAGTGCAGCAAAGCAGTGGATGCCATGAACTACAGGGGCTGGAGAGTGACTCCAGTCCAGGCCACAGCTATGCATGTTCCCCAGATAGAGGTTTTAGTTGGACATCTTATTAGGGATGGGCCAACTGAACCCGAGACTTGGAGCAGCTGTGGGTTTGCTTCATCTCAGGGCTCCCAGTGTTGAAATTCCACAGCAGCTGAGTGAACGAATGACAGATGTGGGAGACATCCAGGGTTGGGGAGCCATGGGCGACCCACCAAGGGACATCCAGAGTGTTGCTGGCTGAAGACTCAAGCCCCAGCCCCACAGCCTGAGGCCAGGATCAGCCTGAACTTCTGTGCAGTTGAAAGTACTAGATTTGGTGCTCCGCTCCAACCCTACTCACTCCAGGCTTGCTGGGATTATCCAGCACCCCACCCTAATTCTACTGCAGACTTACTGGGGTTACCCAGCACAGATCTGGCTTTGACTCGGACACTACCACGAAACTGTAGACACCAGAAGATAACCACAGGCTTAAAGTCACAGAGAAATTTCTTTTTTTTCTTTCTTTCTTTTTTGTTTTTGTTTTTCTCTTTTGTTATTGTTTGGTTGTTTTTTTTCTTCTTTTCTCAATTGTTTTTGCTTTTTCATGAGTGTGAACATTCTTTTTAGGTTTTTTGCTTTGCTTTGTTCTTGTTGTAATTCTGTTTCCTTTTTCTTTCTTGCCTGTCTTCTTCACCAGTTTCCCAAAGCTTGAGTAATCTTCTTTTCACTTCAGCCTTGCTTCTAATTTCTTTCTCTTTTCTTATTTCTACATTTTTTCCTCTTATCCTTTTAAAATTCTCTCCCTTGAGGGTAAAACCACTCTATTAAGTGGGTTTTTACTGTATATAAATTTTCTGATTGGTTTTAGATTTTGTTATATAACTATAAAGCCTGTACCTATGGTTAAAGGTAGAAAACTAATAGTTATCACAGTTTGTCATTTTTTGGACTATGCAGTTATTACTGGTCATACTACTTTAGCCAACAAGACATAGTTGCGATCAACTGTTCTTGTATGCCAATACTGCGATTGTCTAGGGGTTATAAATATTACCATAGTTCAATACCAAAGAACTGGGTGCTAGGCCAAACAGACACCAACCTTTAATCCCTAACAAAGCAAAAAGGTGGGATCTTGGGACAGACTCACAAGCCAAAAGCCAGCTACATGTAAAAAACATTTCTGAAAAGTAGTAATTTCCTAAAGAGGTTTTAGTACTAGTAACAAAGCTACCTACCATAAAAAATTTATAAACATCAATGGAAAAAAAATTTTTTTTTAAATAGAAAATGAGAAAACATGGAATGAACATGCAAACCCAGACCTCCAGCTTGCCCAAGGCAAATCCAGGGGGCATTAAGGTGGAAGAAATCAAAAGCCACCTAGGTGGACTTTCTGAAATGGCAGCAGCAGAAGTAGCAGAGCAGATCAATGAGGCTTTAGGAAAAAAATTGGAAATAACTGCACAGTTTACTAAAGAGATGACAATCGTAACAAAGGTCATGGTTAGTGAAATCTGGAGTTGATACAGATTTTTTTAAAATAGAGGAGCTTAGGAAAGTGATGGAAACCATAAATGCCCAACATAGGAAACAACTGGAATCCATAAAACAAATTCAGAAATCCAGATTAAGAATTCTATTGAAGGGCCAGGGATTTAGCTCAGTGTGCTGCCACCTGCCTTGCAAGCACAAGGTCCCAAGTTTGATTCCTGGTACGAAAAAAAAAAATTCTATTGAAAGTATAAGCAGTAGGGGCCAGGGATTTAGCTCAGTGGTTTCGCCACTTGCTGTGCAAGTGCAAGGACCCGAGTTCAATCCCGGGTACCAAAAAAAAAAAAAAGTATAAGCAACAGAATCAATTGATGTGAAGAGAGAATACTAGATCTAGAAGACAAGCTTGTGGTTAGCAACTACCAAATGAATGACTTCTTTAAAAAAGCAAGGAACCATAAAAATCAATCCAACAGTGCTAGATGATGCAAAGAGCAAGACGTAAGATTAATTGGAATTGATGAAAAGTCAGAAAAAAGCACAAAGGACATGAAAAAAACCTATTCACAGACATAATAGAAGAGAATTTCTCAAGCATGGAAAAAGAATTTGACTTACAGATACGCGAGGCATATGGAACCCCAATTATCCTTGATAAGTGAAAGGCTACGTCAAAGCATGTAATAGTCAAGATTCCAGAAATTCAACATAAGAACAAAATATTAAAAGCTGTTCAAGAAAAGAAACAAACCACCTATAAAGGAAAACCCATGAGAATCACAGCAGACTTCTCAACACAGACCCTTAAGTCAAGGAGAACTTGGAGTGAATATATTAAGCCCAAAAAGAAAACAACCTCCAACCCAGACTGATGTACCTTGAAAAATTTCTTTTAACCATGGAGAAATAAGATACTTCCATTATAAAGTACACCTAAGGAAATTCATGACCACCAAACTAGCACTCCAAAAAGTTCTGAAAAATATTCTAGAAAAAGACAACACAAATAACAATTCCATGAATCCCAGTAGAATGAATCCACCAAGCAAGGCAAGCAATTAAACAGAAGGCAAAGAAAGGAAACTAACAACAGCAAATTAATATGACAAGGATAAGTTAATACGTATTGGTTATAATATAAATGTAAATCACTAATCAAAAGAAACAGACTGAAAAAAAAAAGAGACTGGCAGAATGGATCAAGAAATAAGATCCAACAATATCCTGCATACAAGAAATATATTTAATGCAAAAAGAATTCATAGACTGAAAGTTAAAGGATTGAAAACAATACTCCATGCAATAGAAACCTGGAAAAAACTAGGGGTAGCTATTATATTTGCAGACAAAGTAGATTTCAAGCCAGGACTGATCAGAAGAGACTTAGAAGGTCACTACTTACTTGTTAAGGGAACAGTCCAAGAGGATATAACAATCATAAATATATATACACCAAATACTGATGCATTCAACTATATAAAACAAATGATAATTGACATGAAAAATCAGGTATCCACCAATACAATTGTAATGGGGGACCTCAATACTCTACTTTCACAAATAGATCAACTAGACAAAAAAAATCAATAACCAAGAAATATCAGAACTGAACCAAACCATTGAACAAATGGATTTAGTAGATATCTACAGAGTGTTCCACTACACAAGAGGATATAGATTCTTCTCAGCAGTACAGGGTACTTTCTTTTTTTTTTTTTTTTTTTTCACTTTCTTGAAAATAGACCACATACTATTTCATAGAACATGATTAAGTAAATGCAAAAGAATTGAAATTAGGGCCAGGGATTTAGCTCAGTGATTCCGGTGCCTGCCTCACAAATGCAAGGTCCCGAGTTTGATGCCTGGTACCCCCCCCCAATTGAAATTATACCATGCATATTATCAGACATTAGTGCAATGCAGCTGGAAATCAATGACAAAAGAAATTACAGAAAAAAATAGACATTAAACAACACCCTCCTCAACAACCAATGGGTCACAGATGAAACTAAAGAAGTAATTAGTTTCTACAAGTAAATGATAATGTTAATACAACATACCAGAACTTATGGGACACAATGAAAGTAGTCCTATGAGGACCCAAATGGATAATAGTCAGGAAGTAGGAAGAAAATGTTCAAATTGGAAGGGGAAAGGTAAAGGAAGGAAGGAAAAAGAAAAAGAAAATAAATTTTAAAATGAAAAAAAGGTTTTGTAAATAAGGAGGGAAAAAAGGGCTGAGGGAGGGGAGTGTAATGGGCAAAAAAGAAGAATCAAGATATATTATGTCCAGGTACAAATGCTCTATGATGAATGTGATCATTATGTATATCAAATGTGAACCAATAAAAATTAATAGGGGGTGGGAATTTAGCTCCATGGTGCTGTGCCTGCCTCGCAACTGCAAGGTCCTAAGTTCAATCCCCAGTACAAAAAATTAATTAATTAAAAAAGAAATGGAAGAAGATCTATAAAAAGGGAAGACATCCATGCACATGGGTTGTAAGAATTAACGTTGGTAAAATTATAAGACTACTATAAGCAATTTACAAATTCAGAGCAATTGTCATCCAAATACCAGTGGCATTTTCACACAAAAAAATCCTAAAATTCATAAGGAACAAAAGATCAAAACCAATTTTCAGCAAAAAGAACAAAGGTAAAAACTTCACAATACTTGGCCTCAAAATATACTACAAAGTTATACTAAACAAAACAGGATGGAAGTGTCATGACAAATGACCACAGACCAATGTAAGAGAATAGTTGTCCAGAAATAAATCCATTCATCTCTATCCAACTGATCTTGGGCAAAGGAACAAAAAAAGTGTACCTAGAGAAAGAACAGTCCCTTCAATGAATGGTGCTGAGAGAACTGGATAGCCACATACAAAAGAAATAAACTAGACCCCCTCCTCTCTTGGCATATACAAAAATCATTATAAAATGGATCAAAGATCTAAAACATAAAGCTATGAAACTACTAGAAGAAAACAGGGAGGATATTTTAAGATGTCATAAAGACAATACTTTTTTAGAAAAGACCTCAAAAGCACAATCAATAAAAGCAAAAATAAGTGAATAAGATTACATCAAACCAAGAAGATTCTGGCCAGCAAAGGAGATAAAAATAAAGAGACAACCTACAGAATAGGATAAAGTATTTTCCAACTATTAATTCAACAAGAGATTATTGTAATTTCCAGAATAAATAAGGAACCCAAACAACTCAACAGCAAAACAACAACAAAAAATCCAATTATAAAATGGGCAAATGACCTGAATAAACATTTCTCAAAATGGAATATCCAATTGCAAATAAGTCTATGAAAAATGTTCGTCATTACTAATCATCAGGGAAATACCAACAAAACCACAATGTATCAACTCACCACAGTTACAATAGGTATTATAAAAAAGATTAAAAAATAAATGCTAGTGCGATAGTTAATTTTGATGTCAACTCGAATAAGAAATGCCTAGTGGTTTAATGGAGCACAATTCTGGGAGTGTCTGGATGTTCAACTTAATGAAACTGGAAGAGTCACCCTGGATATGGGTGGCATCAACCAATACACATGTAGCCTGGATGGTATAAAAAGGGAAAGATGTCTGCTCTTTCTCTTTTTCAGAGGAGCTCCGGTCTTCCACCATTGCCTTTGGACATTTGCTCAGGCTTCCAACACAGACCCTTTGGCTTTCCAATATGGACTCACACCAGATTGTGCAGTGACCTTCAGGCCTTTGACTTTTTTTTTTTTTTTTTGGTACTGGGGATTGAACTTGGGTCCTTGCGCTTGCGCAGCAGGCAGCGAAACCACTGAGCTAAATCCCCAGCCTGATGGGAATGTAAATTAGCACAGCCATTACAGAAAACAATACAGAGGTTCCTAAAAACAAACAAACAAACAAATGAAACAAAAACCTGAACAACCAGATGATTGAGCAATCCCACTACTAGATATAAAACCAAAGGAATTGAAATCAACATGTCAAAGAGACATGCACTCACATGCTTATTACACCAGTGTTCACAATAGCCAAGATGTAGAATCTACAAAAATTTCCACTGACAGATGGATAGATAAGCAAAACAGTATATATACACTGTGGAATGCATACACTGATAGGATATTATTCAGCCATACAAATGAATGAAATTCTGTCATTTGCAACAAACGTGGATGGGACATTGATGGACATAATGTTACATAATGTTAAGTAAGTCAGACACAGACAAATACTGTATATTATCACTTTGTATGTGGAAGGTAAAGCTGATCTCCATAAAACAGAGAACAGAATAGTGGTTACTAGTGCCCATAAAGGGATGTATGTGAGCAGAAAAGGATGGTCAGCGGGTATAGGGGTACAGTTGGATAAAGGAATAACTTCTTATGTTCAATAGCATAGTAGGATAACTATAGTTGATAATTAAATATTTCAAAATAACTTAAGAGGATTTTGAATGTTCCCAATACAAACAGATAATATACTCATATGCCTGAGGTGAAAGATATGCCAATTACTCCGATCTAACCATTATATACTATGTACATGTATTGAAATGGTATACCATGTCTCATAAATATGCATGATTTTTATGTGTCAATTAAAAATAAATATCAATTATAAATAGAAAAAATTTTCATCACTAATCATCAGGGAAATGTAAATCAAAAATATGATGAGTTATCAACTTACTCCAGTAAAGTGGCTATAAACAACACAGTAAAAAAATAACTAATGCTGGCTAAGATCTGCACAAAGAGGAACTTTCCATTATTGGTGGGAATATGAATTAGTACAGGAATATGAATAGAAAACGTTATGGTATTTCCTCTGAAAACTAGGAATAAAACTACAATATGATCCAGCAATTGCACTACAGGGTATTCAGTCAAAGGAATTGAATTCAATATATGGAAGAGACACCTGCATCACTTATTTATTGCTGTACTATTCATAAAATCCAAGATACAGAATCAACCAATGTGTGAATGATAAAAGAAATCAGATATTATTCAGCCACAAAAACAATGAAATCCTGTCATTTGCAATAAGAAGAGAGGAGAGAAAATTTCCCAATACAAAGAAATGAGATATTTAAGGAGATGAAAATGCTAATTACCCCAACTGGATCATTTCTTATTATATACATGTATTGAATTATCATAGAGCACTCCATAAATTTACACAATTAAAAAAATAATTTTGAAAGAAAAGAAGCAATACATAATCTTTTCATTTCTGTGATAATTTTTCTTTAGTAAATTGCAAATGTCTTAGATTAGAATTTGTTCTTGATTCATATTACTGCCTTGAATATGATAAGCATGCAGAGTTCTTTGAACAACTGAATTCTACTGAATTACTTATACTGTGCTTCTTGCTATTTATATGGCAGACGTTTATGAACAGTTTTCTTTTCCTGGGTGTGGTGGTGCACATCTGTGATCCCAGCACTGTGGGAGGCCAATACAGGAGGATCATGAGTTCAAGCTGAGCCCGGACAATGTAGTGATTTAGTGAGACTATCCCACACACATGCACAAAGATGATAAGAATGTAGCTCAATATGAAGACCATGGACTCAATCCACAGTACTGGGGTGGCGGAGCTTCTCTTACATATCCACAGTAACTCCAGTTTCTTGCATTATAACTACTGTGTCTTAGTCACTTTCTTCATCACTAGTTGTGGAACCCACAACTTAGAGGAGGAGAAGTTAATCTTTACTCACAGTTTTTAGAGGATACAGTCCATAGTCACCTGGCTCCAAGGCAGAAAGGGCATGGTAGAAGGGTCTGGCAGAGGAAAGCTACTAATGCCATGGCAGCCAGACAGCAGAGAGTAAAGGGAAGAGCCAGCGGGGGAGACATGCACTTCCAGGTTACACCCACAATGACCTGCCCCAACCAGACCCCACTTTCTAACCACAAAGCTACTGCACTCATAGTGGATGAATCCTCTGGTGAGTATAGTACTCCCATGATCCAATTACATTCCAAAGTTCTGTCTCTGTCTGCATAAGTTTGGAGGAACACTCTAGATCTAAACCATAACATACTATGACAACATAGTATACATATTTGTCTATCTTCTTCACTGGTCAGATAGGACAGGGCTGGGGCCAGCCAGGGCCCTATATGAAACAGACATCACATTCAGTCTGGGAAACTCCAAAAGACTTCATGAGGGACAACTTATTAACACAATATCTAGGCATTAGGAAGTATAGGAAATGCTCTAGTTCCTAAAGCTAGTGAAGCCAGAAAAGAGTCATGTGCCAAAGGCCTCTTTCATCTGAGGAGCACAGGAGGCCTGATGTAATCATGCAGAGGTAGTCAGGAGAATCAATATTCCAATCTCACTCTCTTCCTACCCTTCTATCTCTGCCAGGGCTCCCTATTTGCTGAACCAATACCAGAGGGCAGGAGCCCATGGATATGGGGGTACAGAACCAACCTTGTGGGCAGAGAGCAGGGTAGAGAAGGTGAAGAACAGATCTAAATGGGCAAATGGGAGCTACCAGCACAGTGTGCGTGTCCTGCATCACACACATGCCACTCATGCTTAGAACAGTCCCCATTTAAGATATATATTCTGAGTGCCCTGGAAAATCCTTGTGATTGAGGAGGAAATGAAATATGTTTCAATTATATTACTGGGCACAGATGATATAAACAATGAATGTCAACCACTTGGCTGGAAGGATATTAGGAAAGAAGAATAGAAGAGGAAGCCAAGTGCAGTTGGGCATATCTAAAATCCCAGCTGCTTGGGAAGCTGAGGCAGGAGAACTGCAATTTTAAGATCATCCTGGACAACTTAGTGAGACCTTGTCTAAAAAAAATTAAAGAGGGTTGGGATGTAGCTCAGTGTAAGGCTTTGGGTTTAATTCCTAATACTGAGTGTGGCGGGGAGGGACTTTTTTATGAGTACATGTTTGCAGTACATAATGATTACATCTGTCATAGGAAGTCGGCAGTGCATATGACAAATCTTAACTCTTCTCATCTTCTTCTTCTCCTCCCTTCCCTTTCCTCCATCACTTGGTCTCCTTCCCTTTTACAAAGGATGCATCTCCCTGTTTTCTATTATCTTTTATTTTGCTCTAAAATTTATTTATGTTTTGGGATTCTCATGTAAGAGAAACTATGTGATATTTAAGCTTGTGTATCTGATTTATTTCATTTAATATTATGTCTAAAAGTACATCCATTTTCCTACAAATGTCTCAAGTTTAATCCTTCTTTAGGCAAAGTATTACTCCATTGTATAGAAACATCACATTTTCTTTATTCACCTGTTAATGGACATCTATGGTGCTTCCAAAGCTTTACCTATTATGAATTGTGCAGCTATCAGCACAGATATGCATGTATCACTGTAATATGATGTCTTTAGCTCTTTTGGGAAGATAAAGAATTGCTAGTTTTAGTTTTTTGAGAAATCTTCACACTGATTTTCATCGTGGTCCTACTAGTTTACATTCCCACCAATAATGTAGAATGGTTCCTTTTTCTCCCACAGCCTTGCCACTACATATTATTGATTTCTTCATGATACCCATTCTTTCTGGAATAAGATGGAATCTCAGGGTTGTTTTAATTTGCATTTCTCTAATGGCCAGTGATGTTGAGCATTTCTTCATGAATTTATTGGGCATTTGTACTTCTTCTGTGAAGTGTCTATTCATTTTATTTGCCCATTTTTTTGTCTTATCACTGGGATAAAATACACAACACCTACAACTGAAAGGAGGAGAGCTGTATTTTGGCTCACAGGTTCAGTCCATGGTCAGCTGACTCCAATGCAGAAACAGCATGGTGGAAAGGTCTAGTGGAAGAAAAGCTGCTCACATCATGGTGGCCAAGATGCACGAGGAAGAGGGCGGGGGGAGGGAGATGTATCCTTTCAGGTCACACACACAATGACTCATCTCCACTCAGGTCCCCACCTGTTAACAGTAAGGCAGCTGTACTGCCCCTGTGAACCAATAACCTTCCACATCCATGAAAATTTTGGGGGACATCACAGATTGAAACCATAACAACTATTAAAAGTTCTGTCATCTTGCAATAGTGCCAAACTAGAGACTCTCTAATACATGAGCCTTCAGGGGACACTAGAGATTCAAACCATAGCAGTCACCAAGCAATGCCTCTTTAAGGTGATGATGAACTGAATTAGGAAGTGACCCTTTGCAGACCTCAGGAGACACTCAATGGAGGTCATCAGTCCTACTGGCTCACCTAGATCTCAGGGATGGGTATATCCTGCCAAAGGATAACAATAACAGGCTGCTATTGTTAAGAATCACTATTCAAATATAGTACCCTGATATACCTTATAATCAGTACTGTCAAAGCACTGTCATCTAATATGATAGGTTTGAGTTAAATACAAAGCTTTATCCACAAAGACCTTCCTCTGATTGCAAAAAAAAATATGCACAAACATTTGGTAGTGATTTTGCTAACTTTTCCGTGTTGAGAAACAATGCACTTCTACAAACCAAGAAAGCAATATTCTCTTTGAAAGAATTTCATTTCCATTTACAATTTTTAAAAGAGAACTAGAAAAAACATTTTATTTAAAGCACAGGTTACTTCTGTCATTCTTCAGTAAGTTACAGAGAGCCCAGACCATATCTGAGGTAAGCTTCTGTGAACCCTGTGAAAATTCTTATTCCAGGCAGTGGCTGGAGTACAGTTACCAGAGCTGGGGTTCCTGTGGCCCTTGTTAAGGTGGGGCTGAGTGGTCAGCCTCTAAACTCTCGTTTTCTACCTTCTTCTACTGTAAAATGCTGTAAAAGACTCTGGGTATTCATAAGGGAATATGGATTTAGGCTTATAATAGAGGTAGAGGTTAGCTTTCCCAACATCCATTAAAATTGCCTCCCAACTTCCTCTATTGTCTAGAAAGCTAACTTCCATTCATTGGAGTCCTTTGTGACTAGAATACTAGCAGGGAATGTATTCTGTGTCTACCTAGAGCATGACTCCTAGGAGTCTCTGAGGAAGAAATGAACAATGTGAGGCAGCAGACATGTCCAGCCAGATGAAAACTTCTAGCAAACACACTGGCAGACTTCTGTGGCAGTTTGGGGCATCCAGTCCTTAATTTTCAGATACCACAGAGTGGGAATGGCAGCAATGGTGCTTCTGCTAAAAACCTTTGCAAACTTCACTGTGTATCAGAATTGCCTGGAAACTTGCTACAACACAGAGTGCTGGGCCTCACCCCAGTAGTCTGAGATGGGGCCAGAGAATGGGTATTTCTGCCAAGCACTCAGCTGATGCTGCTGGTCCAGGACACATGTATCTTGGAAACTCCCCTTTTGAAGTACTATACTATTCATTTCTCCCTGGCTACACTGTTTATAGATCACTTCCAAGCCTTCATGGTAAATAAACTTCTGCTTGAACTGGCCTGAGTGGAACCTGTTGTCTGCAACTAAGACCTCTCACCCATGTGAGACCTTTGGTCTCATGCACTCATGCTCTCACCATTCTGGCAACTCTCCACTGAGTCCTCTTTTCCCTGTATGAGCTTCTGTGCCCATGCTCCATCCTTGGCTCTATTTCCTACAGGAGTCACATGACTCATGCTCCCACACACTGTCCTACCAGACATTTTTCCACTACATGGCCATGCCCAAGGACCTCCACATTGTTCTGTGACAATTCAACCTCATTTTTTCCAAAAGCTAATCAAACCAAGAATATTCACAGAAGGAGAGGGTTAGGATATGATACTTCACAGGCAAAAGTGTCTTGAATTTAATAATGAAGTAGCAACACATCATAAAAGGTAAGTAAAGATACAAGAAAGTCTTGTAATCTGCCAAAGGAAAAAAAATCAGGGACTGGGGTGTAGTTAGTGGCGGAGTGCTTGCCTAGCTTGTGCTAAATACTAGATTTGACTCTCAGCGTCAAAAACAATATGCCAAATCCCTGTTTCATATTCAGTTTTAAGCCTTTTTTTTTTTCGCATTAGGGATCAAACTCACGACCTTGCACTTGTGAGGCAGGTGTGGTGCCACTGAGCTAAATCCCAGGCCCCATATTCAGTTTTAAGGATTTAATTGTTTTACTATTTGATGTGAAGTATCTTGATATGCAATTTAAAATACAAAAGTGTGTAAGATTGATAAAAATGGCATCCTGCTAGATGTGTTTATTTAAAAATTGGCTACAAGATATTATTTACCCAATGAACCACAAGGACTCAAAAAACCCACAAACAATAACAGTCCCTCAGGTAAATGCCCTTTCAGACAGTTTTTTAAATGTGTATCATTTATTTGATAATGCATAGCCACCTATCAAGGGAAAAGTTATGGTCTGCTGCATAAATAGGCATTTGGACAGCTTTAAAAATGCACTCTCTTTACAATCAAATGCCAAGTGAAAATCCCCATGGAAAGTGGTTATTATGAGCAAAGAACACCACTTTTCAAAGCAAGAGGTGATCTGGTCCAGTGGTGTCTTTAAACCTTTTCCTCTGTAGAACTTTGAGAACAGCTACTGACTTACTTATTCACAGGAGCTGGTCACTGCTGGCCTTGGGAGGAGGTGGGGCCCATGAAGAGTGAATCAGACCTCCAGGAGCTCCAGCTGGATCGATGTTCTTTGCCTCCATCTGCTCATCAGGATCAACCTGAGAAGATCTGGGACACAGATTGCTTTAAGAGCTGTCCAGGTGATTCCATTACATGCCCTGGAATGAAAACCTCCAGGTTAAATAGATTCTGAAGCCCACACAGGTCAAGCGATTTGCCCAAGTTTACACGGTAAGCCTAGGAGAGAAGCCAGGTGTGTGGATCCTGGGTTTTCACCCTTACTTCCACTCTCATTCTCTTCTTTCCTTCCAGAGTAGCCTTTCTTATTTTCTTTAAATATGATTTCATGCCTTCTTTCACTGCATCTACATTTAAAGTATGTCAGCAGTGTACAATACTTATAAACATACAACAACCATTCAGAAAACCCAAAGAGAAAAACATACTTTCATTCCCCCAATACCAGTTTGATTAGTACTTCTTTATATTCACTGAGATTGTTTTCTTCTCTATTTTTCCCACATGTAAATATGAGTTTACATGGCTGCATATTTTAAAACTTTACACTATATCTTACTAAAAAGTTTCTATCGCTCTTTGTCTTAGTCCGTTTTCTGTCGCTAAGTACTGGAAGCAGGATAAATTACAAAGAAGAGAGTTTATTTTTACCTACAGTTCTGAAGGCTGGAGAGTTCCAGATCCACCAGCTTATGTGTAAAGGACCCTGGCCTTGGAACATGGTGGGGAAGAGGGAAAAGGGAAGCACTAAGATGGAGCAGAAGAGGCAGGCTGCTTTATGATTTCTTGAGGGCGGAGCCTTTTTAAAGACCTCTTAAAGGCCCCGCTACATATCAAAAAAGTTACACTGACAATTAAATTTCAACCTGAGCTTTCACAGGGAAAAACCACATCAATTTACTTTTTTTCTTCTTTAATGAGGGAGTACTAAGGGAGGAGGGATTAAGGAAAATCTGCCCGTCTTTATCAACATACAGTTTATATTTTCCCTGATATTGGTTGTTGAATAAACAAAGATAAATCCTCCAAGCTGTGCTACTTTAAAATAGATGTCCTTATTTATAATCCAGAAGGATAGAACATTTATGTAACCCAGGCCAACTGAATTGAATGCCTAGGTTGTATTTGCTTCCTCCTTTGATAAGCACATACAACCCTGCAGATAATAATGGAAAAGATGCATAAAGGATATCACTACATGGGTTATGTATGCGCTTTTGTTCTCAAAGGTTACAGGTTGGTAAAGGGTAGGTATTATTTTCCCATTTTAGGAAAGATACCTCAACATTGGTACATGGCCATGTTTCCACTGATGAGTCCTGTCACCTTGTCAAGCCCCAGTAGGTATTAGAAGGAGTCATATCCATTAGTGGTTGCAATGTGAATGTTTGCTGATAGAAACAATTAGGGAAAGGACTGAAATATCTTCAGTAACAAGTGTTAATTTGTTGATAACATATTGTTGAGTTGTATCTGTCTCCCAGATTTGCTGCAATCTATCCTAAATTTATCATCAATGAACTGATGATTCTCATTTAATGGAAATAAAGCATGGAGGTCATCAATCATCACACACAAAACTGATAAGCACGAGCTCTCCACTCATCTGTCTTCATACTCCACTAAAGAGGTGGAAGGATTGTCATCCCAGAAGACAGGTGCCTGTTGCGCTTTCTTGTTTTGTCTAGCAACAACTGTTTCTGGAGGAATTGGTTGATACTGGAAACTGCAGTGTTGGAAAGCCCTCCATGAAGTTTCTACATTGAGGCCCTGGCACCTGTCAAGGAAGCATCAATCTGTTGTGGGTCAGTGTTAGCTATTGATATTTGGCAATTTATTATTTCCCTGATTCAGCTTGGCAGTCAGGGGAACTGGTACTTGATCACTCTCAGTGTCCCTGATTATCACACAGGAGGGCTTCAAAACTCATTCCAATCAATTCTTTGGTTGTCATCATCTAGAGGAGCAGGAGGCACTGAGAGAGGGATAGATGTTTGAAGGCTGTGCAAAAGACAATGCTGACCATAAATCCACACATCCTCATGGAGCCTTTGTGGAAACAAAGAAACACAAGTTAAGAGCAGACAATTTTCTTTCCACTGCAGTGACTTGTGGTGATAAATCTGAGTAAGTTTAGAGCTTCCTCTAGTTTTCGATTAAGATTCTTCAAGCTTGGACCTCAGCAGTCATTTTCTCTCTGATTTTTTCTGCTCGTGTCCATAATCCTAACTTCAGACTTACCTATGCTGCCAGGGACTTGTTCTGGACTTGTAACACAGTGTCTTGGAAACTCTTTGGTCCCAGTTCTATCTCTGCTTCTTGTGCTGACATCTTGGTCAGCTCTTGGTATTTTTCTCATAAGACGAGCTCAGACATTTTCATTTGGTCTCAAGCTTCCTTCCGGATGCTATATTCTCTTGTACTTTCTCTGCAGGTCCTGTACTTTATCTACAGACATTAATTTGTCAGCAAGGATCTGTAGGGCTCTGGTGAGGACATGACATTACATAGTGTCCCACATCCAATTTACTTTTAATTTTAAAAGTAACAGATGTTCACTGAAAATTTCAGGAAATATTAACATGCTAGAATGGAAAATAAAAGGTCCTTAACCCTCTCATTTCAGTTTTTAGAGTAAATATTTTTCCTATACATCTTCTGAAATGGAACTGGATGATGGATGACATTCTGTTTTTTTGTTTTGTTTTTTGTTGTTTGTTTTGTTTTTGTTTTGCAGTAGCGGGGAGTGCACCCAGGGCCTTTGAACTGAGCTATATCCCCAGTCCTATTTTGGAGACACTAACCTGTTTCTTATCTCTAAAATGGGAATAACACCTGTACCTGCTTATTAAGGCTGTTGGAAAGATGGACTAAATTAACTGATATCAGCTATTCAGGAAAAGAACTAAAAGCTTTATAAATGTTGTCTAGTATCATTTATAACAGCAAACATTGATAGTAAACTGGTTAAATAAATGATACCATATTATGAGGGCATGGAAAACCATCATGGGAAAATTACTGGATATGTAAAATTATAAGCATTTATATATTTTTAAATATTTTCTGAATTTTTCTACAAGAAGCATTATTTTCATAGAAAGACTGTTTTAATGAAAAGCCATCTTAAAACGTGTATGTGTTTCAATCTATACCGATCTTTCTCTCCCAAATGTAAGTGCTACCTCAAATCTTTGGGGTTAACAAATATTCTTCCGATGTCCAGGTCTCCCCGGTGTATGTGGCCCTACCTCCAACTCTGCTGTCCTTGGCCCACTCACTTCTCCCCCCTCCTTCCTTACATTGCCTTGACTCAGGATAGGATTCCGTGAAGTTACTCAAGTTCAACTGCAAAAGGCTATTAACAAGGCTTGCAGCATTATGCCTGCCATAAGAATACTACGTAGGTTTTACCAGGAAACAAGACAAAAGATGAAATTTCTGAGTGGAATTATAGGCCATGTCTTAGCAATGGAGGAAGCTGTGGAATAAACAGGATGGAAAATGTTTACTAATGGCCCTGAAATCCAAGCCTGTTGCTTGCTTAGTTTGATTCCTCAGTCTGGCTCAGCTCAAAAGTACTGACAGTTCAAAGTGAGAAAGTTCTTGTTTGTGAAGAAGTGGAGACCTTGATAAACCCAAGAGGAATGAATAAACTGAGTCGGAGGCAGGATGGAGGAAACTGTAGAAAGGGCTAGTTCACCCAGGGAGAGTTTTACTCTGTGTTATAAGTCTTTAAGGAGCCTGGTGTTAAGAAGGAGTCCCTGAGGGGCATATGCCAATTCCTTAATAACAGCAAGTAAAGCACCAGTGACCTCCAAGAATTAGATGTGCCTGACTCTCTGCACACCATGGGCAGAAAGGGAGGAAAAATGAACATTTTTCTGAGTTCAGAGGGCACCGTCCTGGGAAAAGGCAATGAGTAAAATTTACATCTGCATTCAGGTTTGTAACAAAGAAATTGCTTCATAATTTAAAAATTATTCATTTCCACCTATGCCATGGCCTGATCTCAGGAAGTAGCAAGTCAACTGTATCCAATGAGGGATTAAAGATAATAAATAAAAGAGTAGCAATTAATTGCACATCTCAATTTCACAGGCTGGGCTGCCTGGGTCATGCTTGAGAGGCTTATCAAATTTAGCTCTATTATGACTGTCTTGTATTTCAATTGATGTCTGAGGTTGCTTGTACCACGAGCCTTCCCAGATATAAAAGAATCCAAACCTACAGATAGTTATAGGAGTCTATCATTCTGATAGCACGAGGCAAAAGTGTTGAAAATGGCAGTTTAATGAGTCATGCAAAACGACTCAGTATTCAAACTCACACATTCCATTATTTTCCTCCTCCAGAGGCCATTGGAGGCAAAGTGATTTGCCTGTTTTCTAGATGCCTAGGTTCTGACCTGCCTTTTTGTAATTTTTGCTCATTTCTTTGCTTTTTATTTATTTTTTTCATTGATTTTTAAAAAACAACCCATCCCAGAAGCCAAAGCCTGAGGCTGCCTGTTAACTGGAATTGTTATCAAAGGCACACAAAGAAAAATGAACAATGGTAAGGGAATGAACAAGGGCACTTTAAATGCAGTGGCCACAATGAACCCACCCCTTCTGCATGCCCTGAGAAGGGGGCCTCTATTGAACCATGGTAAAAATTTGCTCCTTTTGGGCCTTGTTGGTGTCCTTGGTCCAGGGCCTTTGAAGGTGCCCTCAACAGCCCCACTAGGCAAAGGTTTCTCTGCTTGAACGACAAATCTAATTTGCACAGTGCACTAATTCTCATTTGCTACCCTCCATGTTTTTGTCTTCAGGCCATAATTTCACCTGCCAACTCAGGTAAATAGTATTTAGCAGGACAAAGGCTTTGAAAGGTTATCCTGGACTTGATTTTGTGCTGAGACTTTGTACTTTCACTGGTGAGTGAAACCAAGAGTTAGCTGCTCCAAAGAGTACTCTGGGGGAGGGAAGGGTGGTTATACCTATCTCACAAATTCATCTGACCGCTGCTCCTTCAGGCTGTCCTTGGCTCCCACTAAGTGTGAATGGCCTAGAGGGGACAGAGGAATGACCCCTTGCTGACCACCTTTCATGTCTCCCCTTAATATCACTGCATACTCTTATGATCTAATGGGCTAGAGGCAGCTGAAGGAAACTTCAGATAAGAGAATTTAAAATTGAATAGGATTATGACTGCTCAAACTACAAGGTATAACTCTCAAGAAAGAAGCAAAATTTAAAATTACTGTCAAGTACTATATTACATAGAAATCAACTGAAAAAAAAGGAAAATCCTCTAAAAATACAATCCCTTAATAAGGATCCTTAAATTCTATCTCTGGATCTCTTCAACAGCATTATATGGAGTAGAACAGTCTGTCTATAACGCACCAGGGTTGAGCAAGGCTGCACAATTCAAGAGCCCCAGAAACCACATGGGCTGTAACACTTAGATTTTAGGAAGCCTTTGTAATTTAAAGTTTTGCAATTTGTGTCATCTTGGTCTTGAGCCAAAAATTAGTTTCATATGAATATCACAAATTTGGGGGCTTAATGAGGGTTTGCCTGTATTTTGCAAATATCTGGACTCCCTAAACCAGGCATTGATATTTTATTAGTTTGGTAGGGCTACATTCAAACTGGGTGACAAAACCCAGAGAAACGTATGCAAAACAACAGAAATGTATTATTTTGCATTTCTGGAGCTAGAAGTCTAAGATCAAGGTACAACAGAACAGATTCCTTTCAAGGGCTATAAAGAAAGGGTCTTCTGGCCTCTCCCCTAGCTTCCGGAGGTATGCTGAGTCTCCTTGGCTTGCAAAAGCATCGCCCTAATCTTTCCTTCATCTTCACATGGCATTCTCCCTGTGTGTATGTCTGTGTCCAAATGTATCCTTCTTTGCAAACACACCAGACATGTTGGATTAGGGGTCCAACCTACTCCGCTATGATGTAATCTTAACTAAGTCTGCCTGTAGGGATCCCACTCCCAAAGGTCACATTTAGAGGCTCTGGGGTCACAACTTCAAAATAGGAATTCTTGCAGGACGAAACTGAACCCATATAGATATGTTGTCTTTATTTAGGGGAAAATGGTTGGGTAGTTCACAGAAATTGGCATTTATCAACCTGCCCTTTGTGAAATACAAAATTGGTTTACAAACGAGAGAAATAACATTAATTCTAATTAGCTGTGTGAGCATGGGTGAGTCCCTTCTCTGGATTCTGTTTTCTTATTTATAAAAGTCCAGGACTGCTGCAAAAGCACAAGGACCCGAGTTCAATTGCCAGTACCAAAAAAAAAATGTCCAGGACTTAGGATAATTTTAAAGTTTTTCCCAGAATTAGAAATCTAAGCCCAAAGATTATAGAGGAGAATTTATATTAATAATAAAATCCAAAATGTAGGGGTTTTTTGGGGG